>JAVIAB010000160.1:10164160-10551660 GCA_032433765.1 Megaustenia siamemsis
AATATCTAATTGAGGCTACTCACTACCAGCTCCTATTAAAAACTATAAAGAAAGGCATCGTGTCACTATAACATAAAAATACACTTTCTAATTTGGTAAAAATGAACAGAGCATTGACAATTTTCAGTAATTGCATGGGATTTCTTCTTTTAATTAAAATGAATCAAACGTTGTTAGCCATGAGCAAAAATGCTGTAATATATTAAATTTCCTGCTAATTTTAAAATAAAGTTGTATCCAATAATTATGTGAATGAGAGAAGGACGTAAGAATTAGTTTACGGAAAAAAAGAAAAACGTAAAATGTAAAATGCAATGAAAAAAACGTAAACCTTAGGACGAGGTAAATGTAAGTCTTGGCAACATTAGAGTACATGGGTGCGTGCGTGTGTATTTTGTATATGTATGTATGTATGTGTGTGAGTGTGTGTGTGTGTATGTATGTATATTCTTTTCTTTCCTTCTTCATTTGCCTTTCAGCGTCGAGGGGAGATATAATTTGCGGTCTTTTGCTTTTCTGTTCGCCTCTGCTGCTGTTATGTTTCCTAGTGTTTCTAGTGTTCCGTCGGTCCATATTTTTCGTGGTCGATCCTTGGATCTGGTATTCTGGCAACGTTTATTGAGGGCTCGTTGTGTTGTGTTTTGATCTTTCTGCCGTGTCACGTGACCAAATAATTGTATCTGTTGTTTCTTTATATATTCTATGGCGGGGGCTATTCCTACCTTTTTAGTCAGTTCTTCATTTTGTATGTGTGTGTGTATGTATGTATGTATGTATGTATGTATGTATGTATGTATGTATGTATGTATGTATGTATGTATGTATGTATGTATGTATGTATGTATGTATGTATGTATGTATGTACGTATGTATGTATGTATGTATGTATGTATGTATGTATGTATGTATCTATGTATATATGTATGTATGTATGTATGTATGTATGTATGTATGTATGTATGTATGTATGTATGTATGTATGTATGTATGTATATGAATGTATGTATGTGTATATGTATGTATGTATTTATGTATATATGTGTGTATGTATGTATGTATGTATGTATGTATGTATGTATGTATGTATGTATGTATGTATGTATGTATGTATATATGTATGTATGTATTTATTTATTTATTTATGTATGTATGTATGTATATATGTGTGTGTGTATGTATGTATGTATGTATGTATGTGTGTATGTATGTATGTATGTATGTATGTATGTATGTATGTATGTATGGATCCCTCACAGTAAAACGTGTCTAGACATCAATGATTGTCCTTGTTTCTGTTGTTCACCCGATGACCACTGAAAGAATTGATTGTCCACTTTGGCATCCGGCCGTAGATAAGCGCTGAGTGCCTGTAGATAGATGCCTTGTGTTGAGGTTCGCTGTAGAACTGCGACATTTGCAAATGTTAGCCCAACACACCCGATATCAGCACGACATTTATGAGTACCGGATTGCCTTTCCTTTCCGATCCTACTCGCTTGACCAGAATGGACTGGTTTATCTGTTTCTAGAGGCACCGTGAAGGGTGGGGAAGGGTCTGGGTGGTTCTGGTTCACTTATCCTGACGCAAGTCATCAACTATCAGTGGTCTACAGCTTCCAGACCTGCTGCTATCAGGTGTCTTGTCTCCTAGACACCCACCAACTAAAACATTTCTCAATTAAATTTTAATTCGTCTGCTTCTTCTTCTGAATCTTTTGAACTCAAGTCGAAACATAAGAGCACCCACAAGAGACCTCCACCCAATCCGATCTGGAGAAAGCGTGGACAACTCTCGCCAGGACATGCCAGACTCTATCATTTCATCACGTTTGGTTCGTCGCCATATTCCCAATGGTCTGCCTCTTCTTCGTTTACCAGGAGGTGTCCATGTTAATGCTCGGTGCGGATGTCTGGTTCAATCAGGAAAATAAAATTAACCTCAACTTTGAGAACAGAAATTACAGGAAAAATAGTCGATGACAGCATTGATAAAACAACGATTTGATTTTTTATTTGACGTAATGCAACGAATGATGCGAGGAAGGTGCCCTTTGACTTATTGATGTGGCGGGTGGTATTGGCTTTCTTGACATTCCCGGCTCTTACCGAAATAAAACAACGATCAATATAATGAAAGATATAAACGAGTTATGGATGACACCACACACCTGGTAGTGCATCAGCATGCACTCGCCGCCCCTATCCGTACGAACATCTATTTTTCTCAAAACTTACTGTAATGCAGCACTGTTTGTCATCAAAACAGCAATTCTATGACGACATCTGAAAACTAACAGCACAAACGACTTTGTGTGGCGTTTTTCTACTTTTAGGTGGGTCTCTTCCAACACTCAGTGAATTTAGACTTCTTTTTCTCGCCGATTTATTCACCTTTTTATCTCTTGACCAACTGGCACATAGGTCCTGTCTACACTTCCTTTTCTCGCCGATTTATTCACCTTTTTATCTCTTGACCAACTGGCACATAGGTCCTGTCTACACTTCCTTTTCTCGCCGATTTATTCACCTTTTTATCTCTTGACCAACTGGCACATAGGTCCCGTCTACACTTCCTTTTCTCGCCGATTTATTCACCTTTTTATCTCTTGACCAACTGGCACATAGGTCCCGTCTACACTTCCTTTTCTCGCCGATTTATTCACCTTTTTATCTCTTGACCAACTGGCACATAGGTCCCGTCTACACTTCCTTTTCTCGCCGATTTATTCACCTTTTTATCTCTTGACCAACTGGCACATAGGTCCTGTCTACACTTCCTTTTCTCGCCGATTTATTCACCTTTTTATCTCTTGACCAACTGGCACATAGGTCCCGTCTACACTTCCTTTTCTCGCCGATTTATTCACCTTTTTATCTCTTGACCAACTGGCACATAGGTCCCGTCTACACTTCCTTTTCTCGCCGATTTATTCACCTTTTTATCTCTTGACCAACTGGCACATAGGTCCTGTCTACACATCCTTTTCTCGCCGATTTATTCACCTCTTTATCTCTTAACCAACTGGCACATAGGTCCCGTCTACACTTCCTCTTTCAAGACCACACGAGGCTACCTTCAATTTGTTTTCTTGTATTAATATTTGTTGTTTTGTTTCTGATGGAGGCTTTTATCTAAACGTCATAGTTTGTCTTGGGGCTGCTGTAAAGTTCTTGCACGTGGTTAGATTCGTGGAGACAACTCGATTCTGTGTTTGTGCTGTTTGCTTGGGGGATACATCAGTTAACGCTCTTGAAGAGAAAAAAGATGGCAAAGATGGAGATGAAGAGGAACAGGAAGATGAACATGAAGATGAACATGAAGATGAACATGAAGAAAGTGATGAAGAGGAAGAAGAAGAAGAAGAAGAAGAAGAAGAAGAGAAAGAAGAAGAAGAAGAACAACAACAACAACAACAATAACAACAACAAGACGAAAAGATGAACAAGAAGAAGAAGTAAATGTAGATGAACAAGAGGAAGGAGAAGACTGAGAATAAAAGATGAAGAAAGAGAAGTTGAAGATGGAGAAGATGAAGATGAAGAAGTGAAACAAGAAGAAGTACAAGAGAGTTAGTAGAAGAAGAGGAAGAATTAACTAACCGGATTTTGCTATAATAATGGTATCAGACGTCGGTGATGGGCTGTTAAATTCTAAAAATTGATGATGTCAGACGTCGGTGATGGGCTGTTAAATTCTAAAAATTGATGATGTCAGACGTCGGTGATGGGCTGTTAAATTCTAAAAAATGATGATATCAGACGTCGGTGATGGGCTGTTAAATTCTAAAAAACTTATGATGTCAGACGTCGGTGATGGGCTGTTAAATTCTAAAAAACTTATGATGTCAGACGTCGGTGATGGGCTGTTAAATTCTAAAAAATGATGATATCAGACGTCGGTGATGGGCTGTTAAATTCTAAAAAAAAACTTATGATATCAGACGTCGGTGATGCGCTGTTAAATTCTAAAAAATGATGATATCAGACGTCGGTGATGCACTGTTAAATTCTAAAAAATGATGATATCAGACGTCGGTGATGCGCTGTTAAATTCTAAAAAATGATGATATCAGACGTCGGTGATGGGCTGTTAAATTCTAAAAAATGATGATATCAGACGTCGGTGATGCGCTGTTAAATTCTAAAAAATGATGATATCAGACGTCGGTGATGCGCTGTTAAATTCTAAAAAAATGATGATATCAGACGTCGGTGATGCGCTGTTAAATTCTAAAAAATGATGATATCAGACGTCTTCCGATTTCTGTTGAAATGTTCCAGTAAAGATAAAATAAGATAGAGAAGAGAGAGAGAGAGAGTGAGAGAGAGAGAGAGAGAAGGTGCAGTTACCGTAACACGTCAATAAAATGTATTTGTGTACGTGCTTTAGAACAAGTAAGCTCAATTCTTCCATCTGGTGAGCAAATGTTTCTCTGACGTCACAAGAATTTCTAGGAACTCCTTCAACTTCCACATATTTTTCTTAGTAAATGGGATCAGACTTTTCAATAATTATCAACATTGTACTCAAGGTCAACTCTGATTGTTCTGGCCAATGATTTGTTGCAGATCCCTGGTGATGTAATATAAGGCATCTGATGAGTGCATTTTGTCAGGTCGGGTAATTTTACCTGCTACTGTATACATTAAACAGTACAACCTGCGGCTGCCCTGCTGCCTTGAAGGTGAGCTCGAGAGAGTAAAAGGCTAAGGGAGGGTACCCCGAAGTAAAACAAGGCCACTGCCTTGTGGATGAGACTTTTTAGTCAAAGGCTAGCGGAGCCAACCGTAAACAAACCGACGGAAGGCAACAGAAAACTACCGTCGTAACTTCTTTGTACAATCATGAATCGCCTCAATCAAAACAAGAAAAAGAGTTCTTAAATGTTATGGAGAGTCGGTCTTAACATATGGATGGATGTGAATCATGGACAATAGGACAGCGGACAAGAAAATCACTGGAGTCTGTAGAAATGTAGTTTTACAGAAGAATGTTGAGAATACCATGGACAGCTAAGAAGAATAATGAAAACGTTCAGAAAGAGGCCAAAGCAAAAGGAGAGCTAATTTCCAATATTAGGAAGAAACAATCATCATTTTTTGGCCATGTAATGAGAAGAGAACAACTAGAATATATTGTAACAACTGAGAAAATTGAGGGACGAAAAGATAGAGGAAAGCAAAGAGAAAAAAATACCAGACAGCTTAAGAGAATGGCTTGGCAGAAGGTCAACAACAGAAATGATACATAACTGTCAAGATCGAAAATTGTGGAGAGACATGATCACCTACGCCAGCAGGCCCGGTACTTGATAATGAAGAATGAGTGCATAGGGAACATAGTTTTTGTGTATGTAGTTTAGACCTTGAGCATTTGTTTATGTGGGGATGGGGAGGTGCCCTTGTTAACACTTCGGCAAACTCATCTTTTTTTCCCATGGAAAAGAAAATCTCGCATTTGACCAATTGAAGACTGGGGTGACACAAATAACCGTTCATGGGGTCTCAACTCAGTCTCGTATCGTCAACAGACAGTGTTTTATCGAGGTTTTAACATTGCAATCAATTAAAGTCAAGTCAAATAGAATAACGCTAATGATCGTATGAGAGATAAGATCAGACATGACGAGCTGAGATATAAAACAAAGGAACAATCCCCGCCATTTAGTACATAAAGAAACAACAGATAAAATGATTTGGCCGCGTGATAAGACAGAAAGATCAGAACACTACACAACGAGCCTTCAAGAAACGTTGCTTGAACACCAGACGCATGGGCCGACGGGTTATTAGAAATACTAGGAAACACAACATCAGGAGAGATCTATAGAAGCGCAAAAGACCACAAGTTATATCTACCCTCGTCACTGAAAGGAAAATGAGGAAGGAAAGAAGAAGATGAAGAAAATTGATCGTCAGGTATTCCTTCCAAAGTTCTCTAATATTTTGTCAGTTCTTTTGGTGATTTGAGCTGACCTGTTGTGGGAGGCTGTGCTCTCTCACCTGGCAGGTTTAATGGGTGCTGTTGAGACAGCATAAACATGGCTCGCTCAGCCTGGAAATGAAGCAAACAGAGCTGAAATATGTTCGGGGCACTCCTTGAAAATTCATTTGAAAGCTGCCAGCACAGATATTTGGCTATTATTATATGGTTGTGAAACATGGAGAAAAACATAAATGACAATCATGAGGATACAGACCTTCTTCAAAAATGAATGTTTACGCAGAATAAAAGGATGAAAATGGCAGGACAAAATCACTAACATAGAATTATGGAAATGTACCAGTCAAATACCAGTGGATAAAGAATGTACCAGTCAAATACCAGTGGATACAGAATGTACCAGTCAAATACCAGTGGATAAAGAATGTACCAGTCAAACACCGGTGGATAAAGAATGTACCAGTCAATAACCAGTGGATAAAGAATGTACCAGTCAAATACCAGTGGATAAAGAATGTACCAGTCAAATACCAGTGGATAAAGAGATAGAGAAAAGACGATGGCGCTGGATAGGAAACACAATACAGAAACCAACTGAGAGTATTACGCAATAGGCCCTTTTTTGGAACCCCTAAGGAAAAAGACAAAGAGGAAGACCAAGATATTCTTGGAGAAGACAGATAGAAGCAGAGATGAAGATGACGGGGAAAACATAGAATGATCTTAAAAGAATGACAAGAAATAGAAAGGCTTGGAAAGTGTTTATTTAAAGACATATGATCCACAGGGAGCTGGAAGGGAAGGAGAAGAAGAATTAAAGAATTTGAAATAACAAACAATTAACCTGTATGTTAAGTCAAATGATTATCTTTAGTTAAATCATGCATAATCTGATATGGTCATCAACATCATGTACCAGACCGGTTGGCGTAGGCGATCATGACCCTCCGCAATTCTCTGCACAAGTACATCAAACCAATTATGTTATTGATTGTTTACTGTTTTACAGCACCAAGCTAGTATCTTCTCTTTGTCGTCCGCGATATCTCTGTCCCTCTATTTTGTCAGTTGTAACCAAGTACTCCAACTTTTCTCTTCTCATAAAGTTCCCGAAAATGTCGATTGTTCCTTTTCGATGTTCTTTAAGAGCTCCCTTTTTGTGTTCGCCTCTGTGCCCCTGGTTTCTGGGTAGTGAGATCCGATGTCTAACCCTCTCAGAAAGAGGCGAAAAATCAGGAGATCCCGTGTGCATTCGCGCACGTTAAAGAACCCTTGGCAATTAAAAATTGAAAAGAATAGGCCCACACACAAAAATGGTCGCCGTCCTCGCAAAAATTGTTAAGCAAAATCTACTCATCGAAGTCTAAGACGGATGTGTCGGGCCGAAAGGCGGAGATATCGCGGCGTTGTCGTAGACTGCGACGCGTCCATGCCAACCTAACGGGTGTAAGCAAATAAGAGGGGAGAGAAGTTGACAACAGCGAACGTTAATGCCTCAACAATGACATTTCAAAGAATCGGGAATGTATAGCAAGACATTTAACAAGCACCTCTGTACCCCCACATGTGAAGGTAGAAATCCATCAAGATGTTGTAGTGTTGTAGTTACATATATAGGTTTTATTTTGATAGCGACGAGGTCTATAATGCATCATACACCAGTGAGTGAAATGAGCTGTCAAGTGCTTCTCTCGTGACACATCTCTGTGGTGACAAGCTTCTATTCACATCAAATATTATGAGATATTTAGGTTCGTCTGCGTCTATTGCAACGCTGTCCATCGCTACGCTCGTGGGGACCACAGCGAAGAAGACTTTTCTGTCGCTAAATTTTACTAAGCTTTAACGTTAGGTAAAGACATTATTTTTTTTTTTCAGCGTTAAGTTTTCATTTCTGAACTCTAATAATACCGTAATGAGAAAACAACAAGAAATAAACCCCGCCGTTAAATACATAAAGAAACAATAGATAAAATGGTTTGGCCAGGTGATAAGGCAGAAAATAATATTGTTATAATTAACATTAATTTTAATATTATTATGAATATTATTATTATCACAATATTATCTTATCTCCCGCATCTCCATGACCATTAGTCAGATACGCTCTAAACACATTGGACAGAGCTGATCTACTACGTCATAGAGTTTGAACACTGAGAATGACTTTAATTCCTCACTGTTACTACTTTTCATACAAATATGAGAGTCAAGTACCCATTTTTAATCGGTCTTGTCAAATTGAGAGTATCTAACTGGGATTAAACAGGAGCTTCATATTAACGCTATAACTACTGTACCAACATCGGAATGTAACCCACTTGGAGTGTGCGGAGAGATTCGACAGACATGCATTTGACGATTTTCTTAATGCGAAAACAAAATAGCTCCATTTGTTTTGTCAACGAAAGCTTTGTTCTACTGCTGCAAAGTAAATAATGCATTAATGATTAATGGAAAGGCGTGTGTTTACTAGAAGTTCAGCGAGGGGTTAACAATCGAAGATGCAATTGGTTAGTTGTTAGGCGGCACAGCAGTGCTGTTAGGAGGCCTGGGCGGCACAGCAGTGCTGTTAGGAGGCCTGGGCGCCACAGCAGTGCTGTTAACTTTCAGCGACCAACAACTATGGCTTGTGCCAGGATCGATGAACCACAACCATCCAGACACCACTCCACCTCTTTGCGGTGCCACAGCAACAGGCTAACCTGTTTAGTCTGGATAAGCGAGTAGAGATCGAAGAAGGAAGACAACCCGGTATTAAGAAATAACATGCTGAAGTCGGATGTGTTTGGTCGAAAAGCGAAAATATCACACTTTTACTACAAAGTACAACACAACGTATATTTTTTGCGTTCTCCAACTTTCAACCTCTGGCAAGTCCTTAGAGTCTAGGAATCGAATTTTGCGTGTTAATCCTTTTTTCCCTGGCAGCCCTATGTACAGGGGTCCCTCGCCGCACAGGCAGATAACTCCGGCTTCGGAGGTACTCATTTATTTTCCGTCGATGAGTAATTCTCGTCACAAGCTGGGCCTCGCTTTTGAGACCAGGGGTGGTTGCCGCAGAGAGAAATCACAAATAAAAATCTCAACTGGTGCAGCCCGGATTTGAACTCACAACCTCTCTGTCTCAAGACAGGCTTCTTGCCTCAAGACCAATCTGCCCCCGACAACGTATCTATGCCCACTTAACGTTCTTTTAAGGACGGATGATAAAGATTAATTTCGTTACCAATCATCGAGCGAACGACAGGAAGGCAGGAAGTATGGATAGATATTAATATATATATATGTATGTAGAGAGAGAGAGTATCGTCATATTTGAAGGCTTTTCGGCATGTTACTTCAAATCTCACTCTCTCATTGGCACATAATAATCTACTCACTAAACATCGACAGGTTGCTAACGACCTCTTAAATAGAATAACTAACTAGTTAATAGATAACTAGCCGATTTTGTACTTAATAGACGGATAGCTAGCCGATCTTGTATTTAATAGACAGATAGCCAGCCGATCTTATATTTAATAGACAGATAGCTAGCCGATCTTATATTTAATAGACAGATAGCCAGCCGATCTTATATTTAATAGACAGATAACAAGCCCATCTTGTATTTAATAGACAGATAGCTAGCCGATCTTGTATTTAATAGACAGACAGCTAGCCGATCTTGTATTTAATAGACAGATAGCTAGCCGATCTTGTATTTAATAGACAGATAACTAGCCGATCTTGTATTTAATAGACGGATAACTAGCCCATCTTGTATTTAATAGACAGATAGCTAAACGATCTTGTATTTAATAGACAGATAGCTAACCGATCTTGTATTTAATAGACAGATAACTAGCCCATCTTGTATTTAATAGACAGATAGCTAGCCGATCTTGTATTTAATAGACAGATAAATAGCCGATCTTGTATTTAATAGACAGATAGCTAACCGATCTTGTATTTAATAGACAGATAGCTAGCCCATCTTGTATTTAATAGACAGATAACTAGCCGATCGTGTTTTTAATAGACAGATAACTAGCCGATCTTGTATTTAATAGACAGATAGCTAGCCGATTTTGTATTTAATAGACAGATAGCTAGCCGATTTTGTATTTAATAGACAGATAACTAGCCGATTTTGTATTTAATAGACAGATAGCTAGCCGATTTTTTACTTAATAGACAGATAGCTAGCCGATCTTATATTTAATAGACAGATAGCTAGCCGATTTTGTATTTAATAGACAGATAGCTAGCCGATTTTGTATTTAATAGACAGATAGCTAGCCGATCTTGTATTTAATAGACAGATAACTAGCCGATCTTGTATTTAATAGACGGATAGCTAACCGATCTTGTATTTAATAGACAGATAACTAGCCCATCTTGTATTTAATAGACAGATAGCTAACCGATCTTGTATTTAATAGACGGATAGCTAACCGATCTTGTATTTAATAGACAGATAACTAGCCCATCTTGTATTTAATAGACAGATAGCTAACCGATCTTGTATTTAATAGACAGATAAATAGCCGATCTTGTATTTAATAGACAGATAGCTAACCGATCTTGTATTTAATAGACAGATAGCTAGCCCATCTTGTATTTAATAGACAGATAACTAGCCGATCTTGTATTTAATAGACAGATAACTAGCCGATCTTGTATTTAATAGACAGATAGCTAGCCGATTTTGTATTTAATAGACAGATAGCTAGCCCATCTTGTATTTAATAGACAGATAACTAGCCGATCTTGTATTTAATAGACAGATAACTAGCCGATCTTGTATTTAATAGACAGATAGCTAGCCCATCTTGTATTTAATAGACAGATAGCTAGCCCATCTTGTATTTAATAGACAGATAGCTAGCCGATCTTTTAGCCAGCCGATCTTGTATTTAATAGACAGATAGCTAGCCCATCTTGTATTTAATAGACAGATAGCTAGCCCATCTTGTATTTAATAGACAGATAGCTAGCCGATTTTTTAGCCAGCCGATCTTGTATTTAATAGACAGATAGCTAGCCCATCTTGTATTTAATAGACAGATAACTAGCCCATCTTGTATTTAATAGACAGATAGCTAGCCCATCTTGTATTTAATAGGCAGATAGCTAGCCCATCTTGTATTTAATAGACAGATAGCTAGCCGATCTTTTAGCCAGCCCATATTGTATTTAATAGAAAGATAGCTAGCCCATCTTGTATTTAATAGACAGATAGCCAGCCGACCCTGTATTTAATAGATAGATAACGTTTATAAAGTTAAATAGTTAAGGCAGTAATACCTTCTATCGTACATAATAAAGTCAAATATCTCCAGGCAGTGATATGTGACAAGCTATTTACGATTGGCTAAGGACAGGAACAAGTCCATCAGATGTTTCATCTAGGCTTGTACACTATCTGAACTTGAATGCTTACACTCAGATGTGTCATCTAGGCTTGTACACTATCTGAACTTGAATGCTTATACTCAGATGTTTCATCTAGGCTTGTGCACTATCTGAACTTGAATGCTTATACTCAGATGTTCCATCCAGGCTTGTGCACTATCTGAACTTGAATGCTTACACTCAGATGTGTCATCTAGGCTTGTACACTATCTGAACTTGAATGCTTACACTCAGATGTTTCATCTAGGCTTGTACACTATCTGAACTTGAATGCTTACACTCAGATGTGTCATCTAGGCTTGTACACTATCTGAACATGAATGCTTACATTCAGACGTGTCATCTAGGCTTGTACACTATCTGAACATGAATGCTTACACTCAGATGTTCCATCCAGGCTTGTACACTATCTGAACATGAATGCTTACACTCAGATGTGTCATCTAGGCTTGTACACTATCTGAACTTGAATGCTTACACTCAGATGTGTCATCTAGGCTTGTACACTATCTGAACTTGAATGCTTACACTCTGATGTATCATGTAGGCTTGTACACTATCTGAACTTGAATGCTTACACTCTGATGTATCATGTAGGCTTGTACACTATCTGAACTTGAATGCTTACACTCAGATGTTCCATCTAGGCTTGTACACTATCTGAACTTGAATGCTTACACTCAGATGTGTCACTCTAGGCTTGTACACTATCTGAACTTGAATGCTTACACTCAGATGTGTCACTCTAGGCTTGTACACTATCTGAACTTGAATGCTTACACTCAGATGTTCCATCCAGGCTTGTACACTATCTGAACTTGAATGCTTACACTCAGATGTGTCATCTAGGCTTGTACACTATCTGAACATGAATGCTTACACTCAGATGTGTCATCTAGGCTTGTACACTATCTGAACATGAATGCCTACACTCAGATGTATCATCTAGGCTTGTACACTATCTGTACATGAATGCTTACACTCTGATGCGTCATCTAGGCGTGTACACTATCTGAACATGAATGCTTACACTCTGAAGCGTCATCTAGGCTTGTACACTAGAAAAGTACTTGTATCTAGTTAGCTGAGTGGCAGTGTTCTCTAGCGTTTGGCTTTTCGTGGCAAGGCGCTGTTCCACAGAGTACGGGTTCGATCCTGCTTTGGTCCATATTTTTTTCTGTTGTTGATTATTTGTCATTTTTTCCGAGTGCTGTAAACATACCTCTTCCGCTGAATTGATTCACTGATTATCGCCTCGGAAGTTTCCCTCTATAATAATATTCATTTATTATTATTTGTCTCCAGGCTAAATCCACTGTTTCACTGACTGAAAAGCCGGCGTACGGTGTCCGAAACCCGCGGGAGACAGAAAGGATTTTTTCTATCGGGGGTGGAATAAATGTCCTGAGTCTCACACGTCGTGGCGACTGCTTTGACCAAGCGGCCTTTATCCCTCTGGTTCTGTCATGAGCCCCCTGACATACACCAGCAATGGTATCATCATCATTATCATCATCATCATCATCATCATCATCATCATCATCGTGTGCCCTCTCCGCAACGAAGGTTGGCTACCATGGATCGCCATTCTACTCTGTTTCTTGCTTTGATGGTGCAGGCTGACATAGATTGACTTGTCCATCTTTTGATGTTACTCGTCCATGTTAGTCTTGGTCTGCCTCTGCCTCTTTTGCCTTGTATTTTTCCTTCCAAGATTACTTTTAGTAGGCTGTTGTGTCTTTTAACATGCCCCAAAAGTTTAATTTGTCTTGTCTTAATTGTGTTCAGCAGTTCTCTTTTTATTTTCAGTTGTTTTAAAACTTCATCGTTTGTTATCTTTTGTTTCCATCCAATTCTACCTATTCTTCTATAAATCCACATTTCAAAGGCTTCAATTTTCTGTTCTGTTTTCTTGTCTAATGTCCATGTTTCTGCACCATACAGGAATATTGAGAAGATGTAACATTTTGCCATTCTTAGTTTCAGCCCTGCTGATATTTGTTTTGTTGTTAGTATATTTTTCATAGCATTAAAATTACTTTTTGCCATACCTATTCTTTTGTTTATTTCAGTTTTGCATTTTCCATCATTGGTTATAGTATGTCCTAGGTAGTTGTAACTCTGGACTGTCTCCAGATGTATTCCCTCAACTGTGATATTTAATTGTAGGTCTTGAGAATTTTCTTTGTTTATGATCATAGTTTTAGTCTTTTTGATATTCATTTCTAGTCCATATTATAGCAATGGTATATGTGTCGTAAAAACATTTTTTACAATCATTTGTTTTATTTTCTTTCCATCGAATTCTTCGTGTTCTTTTATAAATGCACATTTCAGAGGCTTCCATTTTTCTGTGAAGAATCTAAAGGACCGAAACATTTTCTCGACGGCCACATTCTGATGATCAGATTGCCTCCTATTGCTAAGCTGTATATGAAGATCCTTCTAAAAACATCGATAATTTAATTTATATTGAATAAACACAAAGATCATTTTCTTACTGAATAGATAAATAAACTTTTTTCTTAACTTCTGCAACATACGTAACATAATAAATAACATATAAAGTTAGCACATATACTAAAATAGAAACATGTACGATTTTTGTTATAAAATTACTTCAAATAAAATTGATAAAACTGCTGAATAGGTAAGATTGATCAATTGCTGATCTTGCACTAAAGATATAAATATAAGTTTGTCGAAAGTCTACAGGATGACTGGCGGAATGATTACTCCAGATTATTGATGCCATAAATAAACAATTTGCCGAGTGTCTATTTGACAGGTCGGCTGGCATGTTTCTATCAGCGACTAATGAACTGATAAATAAGTTATTTGTTCATGAAAAAAAAAATTGGTCATTTCCAGGATATAGTCTAGGGGATCGACAGACAACAAAAACAAGTAGAGGAGTTTAAATATATGGGAAGTCTAGTGACAACATTTCACAAGCAACAGAAATAGACTCAAGATGCAACAAAGCTTGTCAAATCATTGGACAGTTATCACCACTATTGTCCAAAAAGGAAATAACTCTGGAGGCAAAACGGGCACTCTACAATACAATCTTCATCCCAACGTTGTGCTACCAATGCCAGACTTTAACCCTAGATACAAGATCAATAAGAAAAATAACCTCTACTGAGATTAAATGTGTTAGACGAATGACAGGAAACAGTCTGAGAGATAAAATCAGAAATGAAGAACTGAGAAAAAAGCTAGGAATAGATCTCGCCATGTAATATATAAAGAAACAGCAGATAAAATGGTTCGGCCACGAGACAAGGCAGAAAGATAAATTTAAAAAAATAACACAGCGAGCCTTCAATAAATGTTGCGAGAAACCAGACCCAAGAGCCGGCCACGAAAAAGATCGAAATGGTAGAAACACCAAAAACATAACAGCGGCAGAGGCAAACAGAAGAGCAAAAGATCGCAAATTATATCTCCCCTCAGAACCGAAAGCCAAATGAGGGAGGAAAACAGAAGATAACTCTACGGGATGAGATAAACACAAGATAGGACATAACTCGAGCCACACACGTGACTTCACATAACCAATAGGTTTAATGCGTTTATTGACTTTATCTATTTAAGAATAGATGAACGATTCACGTTCTGTTTGTCGTTTCTTCGTTTCCTAATGGACACTCCAACCTTTCGAATAACCTTTATGGATAACCAGCATGCTACTGATACCATCAGTGCACGCTAGAAACAGCAGTGTATAATGTGAATACAGTTTTTGATGCAATAATTGTATACCATCAAAGAAAAGAAACACAATCATCTTTACAGATTCAAAATCAGTCATGCAGGTTCTGGCAAGTAACAAACGAGAACTCACACAGCTCACCGTAGACATAGATAACATCATTAACACACACGACATAAGGCTAGTGATGCAATGGATCCCGGAATACACTTCAAAACACCAGGAAATGATAAGGCATGCACATTAGCTAAGACTGGGTCGAGACAGACACAGTTTCACACTGACGTCTTTCAAAACAAGGTCAAATAAATCATAAACACCAACAGTAGAGAAGATTGGCTGAATTGATGAGCTATGGGAAAAACAGAGACAGAGAGACAGAGAGAGAGAGAGAGAGAGAGAGAGAGAGAGAGAGAGAGAGAGAGGAGAGAGAGTGGTTTAAATACACGACAAGGCCAAACCACCATGACAACATTAACAGCTTAAAAAGAAGAGACCAAACCACCATCTTCAGACAGAACCGGTCATGTACCACTGAACAACCACATCAATAGAATAGAACGAAACCAAACTCCAGCATGTCCACTCCGTGAACACCCACATGAAACAGTAGAACACCACATTTTTGACTGTCCAAAGCTCACTGACATCAGAGCAACTCTACTTCCACAAAGACCTGATAAATGGAACACCTTGTATGGAACTACAAGGGAACTAAAAATACCTGCATATATCATTACATGGCATTGGGCCGGAGGGCGTCAGCTCACAGGCTTGTGAATACATAACAACGACAACATGCCATTAGTGTGCACACATTCTGTCATCTACTGAAAGCTATTGGGCACCTATGGGTTTATCTAAAGTGCTGTGAGCTCTATCATCAATAGAACAATGAAGCTTCCAGCTATTAGCCTTTATTTCGGTCTGGTGCCATCGCAGTCGGGGCATCCTCTATCCGTTCTGCTGCCCTATCCAGCAACGATCGAAATGTTCCTCAACTGATTGTTCCTGTCCTGCATTGATTGAATGTGTTCCTCAACTGATTGTTCCCGTCCTGCATTGATTGAATGTGTTCCTCAACTGATTGTTCCCGTCCTGCATAGATTGAATGTGTTCCTCAACTGATTCTTCCTATCCTGCATTGATTGAATGTGTTCCTCAACTGATTCTTCCTGTCCTGCATTGATTGAATGTGTTCCTCAACTGATTCTTCCTGTCCTGCATTGATTGAATGTGTTCCTCAACTGATTGTTCCTGTCCTGCATTGATTGAATATGTTCCTCAACTGATTGTTCCTGTCCTGCATTGATTGAATGTGTTCCTCAACTGATTCTTCCTGTCCTGCATTGATTGAATATGTTCCTCAACTGATTCTTCCTGTCCTGCATTGATTGAATATGTTCCTCAACTGATTCTTCCTGTCCTGCATTGATTGAATATGTTTCTCAACTGATTGTTCCTGTCCTGCATTGATTGAATGTGTTCCTCAACTGATTGTTCCTGTCCTGCATTGATTGAATGTGTTCCTCAACTGATTGTTCCTGTCCTGCATTGATTGAATGTGTTCCTCAACTGATTCTTCCTGTCCTGCATTGATTGAATGTGTTCCTTAACTTATTCTTCCTGTCCTGCATTGATTGAATGTGTTCCTCAACTGATTCTTCCTGTCCTGCATTGATTGAATGTGTTCCTCAACTGATTGTTCCTGTCCTGCATTGATTGAATGTGTTCCTCAACTGATTGTTCCTGTCCTGCATTGATTGAATGTGTTCCTCAACTGATTGTTCCTGTCCTGCATTGATTGAATATGTTCCTCTCTTGATTCTTCCTGTCCTGCATTGATTGAATGTGTTCCTCAACTGATTCTTCCTGTCCTGCATTGATTGAATATGTTTCTCAATTGATTGTTCCTGTCCTGCATTGATTGAATGTGTTCCTCAACTGATTGTTCCTGTCCTGCATTGATTGAATATGTTCCTCAACTGATTGTTCCTGTCCTGCATTGATTGAATATGTTCCTCAACTGATTGTTCCTGTCCTGCATTGATTGAATATGTTCCTCAACTGATTGTTCCTGTCCTGCATTGATTGAATATGTTCCTCAACTGATTGTTCCTGTCCTGCATTGATTGAATGTGTTCCTCAACTGATTCTTCCTGTCCTGCATTGATTGAATGTGTTCCTCAACTGATTGTTCCTGTCCTGCATTGATTGAATATGTTCCTCAACTGATTGTTCCTGTCCTGCATTGATTGAATGTGTTCCTCAACTGATTGTTCCTGTCCTGCATTGATTGAATATGTTCCTCAACTGATTGTTCCTGTCCTGCATTGATTGAATATGTTCCTCAACTGATTCTTCCTGTCCTGCATTGATTGAATATGTTCCTCAACTGATTGTTCCTGTCCTGCATTGATTGAATATGTTCCTCAACTGATTGTTCCTGTCCTGCATTGATTGAATATGTTCCTCAACTGATTGTTCCTGTCCTGCATTGATTGAATGTGTTCCTCAACTGATTCTTCCTGTCCTGCATTGATTGAATGTGTTCCTCAACTGATTCTTCCTGTCCTGCATTGATTGAATGTGTTCCTCAACTGATTGTTCCTGTCCTGCATTGATTGAATGTGTTCCTCAACTGATTGTTCCTGTCCTGCATTGATTGAATATGTTCCTCAACTGATTGTTCCTGTCCTGCATTGATTGAATATGTTCCTCAACTGATTGTTCCTGTCCTGCATTGATTGAATATGTTCCTCAACTGATTGTTCCTGTCCTGCATTGATTGAATATGTTCCTCAACTGATTGTTCCTGTCCTGCATTGATTGAATGTGTTCCTCAACTGATTCTTCCTGTCCTGCATTGATTGAATGTGTTCCTCAACTGATTGTTCCTGTCCTGCATTGATTGAATATGTTCCTCAACTGATTGTTCCTGTCCTGCATTGATTGAATGTGTTCCTCAACTGATTGTTCCTGTCCTGCATTGATTGAATATGTTCCTCAACTGATTGTTCCTGTCCTGCATTGATTGAATATGTTCCTCAACTGATTCTTCCTGTCCTGCATTGATTGAATATGTTCCTCAACTGATTGTTCCTGTCCTGCATTGATTGAATATGTTCCTCAACTGATTGTTCCTGTCCTGCATTGATTGAATATGTTCCTCAACTGATTGTTCCTGTCCTGCATTGATTGAATGTGTTCCTCAACTGATTCTTCCTGTCCTGCATTGATTGAATGTGTTCCTCAACTGATTCTTCCTGTCCTGCATTGATTGAATGTGTTCCTCAACTGATTGTTCCTGTCCTGCATTGATTGAATGTGTTCCTCAACTGATTGTTCCTGTCCTGCATTGATTGAATATGTTCCTCAACTGATTCTTCCTGTCCTGCATTGATTGAATATGTTCCTCAACTGATTGTTCCTGTCCTGCATTGATTGAATATGTTCCTCAACTGATTGTTCCTGTCCTGCATTGATTGAATATGTTCCTCAACTGATTGTTCCTGTCCTGCATTGATTGAATGTGTTCTTCAAATGATTCTTCCTGTCCTGCATTGATTGAATGTGTTCCTCAACTGATTCTTCCTGTCCTGCATTGATTGAATGTGTTCCTCAACTGATTCTTCCTGTCCTGCATTGATTGAATGTGTTCCTCAACTGATTCTTCCTGTCCTGCATTGATTGAATATGTTCCTCAACTGATTGTTCCTGTCCTGCATTGATTGAATATGTTCCTCAACTGATTGTTCCTGTCCTGCATTGATTGAATGTGTTCCTCAACTGAATGTTCCTGTCCTGCATTGATTGAATATGTTCCTCAACTGATTCTTCCTGTCCTGCATTGATTGAATGTGTTCCTCAACTGATTGTTCCTGTCCTGCATTGATTGAATGTGTTCCTCAACTGATTGTTCCTGTCCTGCATTGATTGAATGTGAGGCGTTCTCCAATCTTTAATAGAAGCAGTAATTGACCTTCTCATCCTCCTCCTTCAGCTTTCAAGTCTTGTGATCATGTCACCAACTTGCATCTTCGTCATCTTTCATGTTTTGTTTTTTTTGGGTGTGGGGTGGGGGGTTAGAACAACATCATGACACAAGATGAGCTGGTTACATGGTCTGTACTTGTATATGGAGGGGTAAGAACAACATCGTGACACACGATGAGCTGGTTACATGGTCTGTACTTGTATATGGAGGGGTAAGAACAACATCATGAAACACGATGAGCTGGTTACATGGTCTGTACTTGTATATGGAGGGGTAAGGACAGCATCATGACACACGATGAGCTGGTTAC
Source organism: Megaustenia siamemsis (assembly GCA_032433765.1). Lineage (NCBI taxonomy): Eukaryota > Metazoa > Mollusca > Gastropoda > Stylommatophora > Ariophantidae > Megaustenia > Megaustenia siamemsis. The sequence goes on from JAVIAB010000160.1 coordinate 10,183,530, forward strand.
ATGGTCTGTACTTGTATATGGAGGGGTAAGAACAACATCATGAAACACGATGAGCTGGTTACATGGTCTGTACTTGTATATGGAGGGGTAAGAACAACATCATGAAACACGATGAGCTGGTTACATGGTCTGTACTTGTATATGGAGGGCTAAGAACAACATCATGAAACACGATGAGCTGGTTACATGGTCTGTACTTGTATATGGAGGGGAAAGAACAACATCATGACACAAGATGAGCTGGTTACATGGTCTGTACTTGTATATGGAGGGGTAAGAACAACATCATGACACAAGATGAGCTGGTTACATGGTCTGTACTTGTATATGGAGGGGTAAGAACAACATCATGAAACACGATGAGCTGGTCGCATGGTCTGTACTTGTATATGGAGGGGTAAGAACAACATCATGACACACGATGAGCTGGTCGCATGGTCTGTACTTGTATATGGAGGGGTAAGAACAACATCGTGAAACACGATGAGCTGGTTACATGGTCTGTACTTGTATATGGAGGGGTAAGAACAACATCGTGAAACACGATGAGCTGGTTACATGGTCTGTACTTGTATATGGAGGGGTAAGAACAACATCATGAAACACGATGAGCTGGTCGCATGGTCTGTACTTGTATATGGAGGGGTAAGAACAACATCATGACACAAGATGAGCTGGTTACATGGTCTGTACTTGTATATGGAGGGGTAAGAACAACATCGTGAAACACGATGAGCTGGTTACATGGTCTGTACTTGTATATGGAGGGGTAAGAACAACATCGTGAAACACGATGAGCTGGTTACATGGTCTGTACTTGTATATGGAGGGGTAAGAACAACATCGTGAAACACGATGAGCTGGTTACATGGTCTGTACTTGTATATAGAGGGGTAAGAACAACATCGTGACACAAGATGAGCTGGTCGCATGGTCTGTACTTGTATATGGAGGGGTAAGAACAACATCGTGACACAAGATGAGCTGGTCACATGGTCGGTACTTGTATATGGAGGGGTAAGAACAACATCATGAAACACGATGAGCTGGTCGCATGGTCTGTACTTGTATATGGAGGGGTAAGAACAACATCATGACACACGATGAGCTGGTCGCATGGTCTGTACTTGTATATGGAGGGGTAAGAACAACATCATGAAACACGATGAGCTGGTCGCATGGTCTGTACTTGTATATGGAGGGGTAAGGACAGCATCATGACACACGATGAGCTGGTTACATGGTCTGTACTTGTATATGGAGGGGTAAGAACAACATCATGAAACACGATGAGCTGGTTACATGGTCTGTACTTGTATATGGAGGGGTAAGAACAACATCATGAAACACGATGAGCTGGTTACATGGTCTGTACTTGTATATGGAGGGCTAAGAACAACATCATTAAACACGATGAGCTGGTTACATGGTCTGTACTTGTATATGGAGGGGTAAGAACAACATCATGACACAAGATGAGCTGGTTACATGGTCTGTACTTGTATATGGAGGGGTAAGAACAACATCATGACACAAGATGAGCTGGTTACATGGTCTGTACTTGTATATGGAGGGGTAAGAACAACATCATGACACAAGATGAGCTGGTTACATGGTCTGTACTTGTATATGGAGGGGTAAGAACAACATCATGACACAAGATGAGCTGGTTACATGGTCTGTACTTGTATATGGAGGGGTAAGAACAACATCGTGAAACACGATGAGCTGGTTACATGGTCTGTACTTGTATATGGAGGGGTAAGAACAACATCGTGAAACACGATGAGCTGGTTACATGGTCAGAACTTGTATATGGAGGGGTAAGAACAACATCGTGAAACACGATGAGCTGGTTACATGGTCTGTACTTGTATATGGAGGGGTAAGAACAACATCATGACACACGATGAGCTGGTCGCATGGTCTGTACTTGTATATGGAGGGGTAAGAACAACATCATGACACACGATGAGCTGGTCGCATGGTCTGTACTTGTATATGGAGGGGTAAGAACAACATCATGACACACGATAAGCTGGTCGCATGGTCAGTACTTGTATATGGAGGGGTAAGGACAGCATCGTGACGCAAGATGAGCTGGTCAGCTGATGAGCAGTACTCGTATATGCGCGTATGCCCTGATTTTTTCCCCTAACCCTGCGCTGTGGCTGACACACTCCGTCTTCGGCAGGTTGGATCGCTGGGAGCGTGACAAGAGCGAAGAAGAGCTCTTATCTTCGAATATTGAAGCTGATGACACTGAACAGCTCACTGGTGGAAAGTGGTGGAGGTTTGTTGCTGAAATATGTCGCCATGATCAGGGAACTATAAGGGAACAAGACCTACTCTACCATCCGACGGTATCCATGGAAACAGAAGAATGTATCTGTCCACGCTGTTGGAAATCAAGAGAGAACTCAGACCTGGCACTAATAGACGCCTTCCTGAAACCTTGTTGGGTCACCAGAAGCGGATATTGCTTTTTGCTATAAACCATGACAGAAGGAAATTTACGTCCACTTTGAACGCCCAGTTTTGGGTTACCATCGAGCAATGCAAAAGAAAGCTAATTTCCGATATTAACAAGAAACAATCATCATTTTCTTGACATGTTCTGAGAAGGGAACAGCTGGAATATATTGTGACAACTGGGATAATTGAGGGACGAAGAGGAAAAAGGGAAGCAAAGAGAGAAGATACCATACAGCTTAAGAGAATGGCTTGGTAGAAGGTCAACAACAGAAATGATAAATAAATGTCGACATATGGAGAGACATGATCACCTACGCCAGCAGGCACGGTACTTGATGATGATGATCGAACTCAAAAGAAGAAATGTTGCCGAACACTTCACACAAACATATATTTTTTTCCTATAGGACTTTCTTTGCATTTATGTTCTCTGAGTTAACATAACAAGATCAAAGGGAAAATGTAGAGATCTCATCGTCTCGCGAGACTTCTCCAGTGGTTGCAAAAAGACCTGGCTGAGAGCGTCGCGTCTCTCATCGACCTCGTCTAGAGGTTTCTCTACTCTGATTCGTTGACTTGAAACGTTCTGAAGGTCCAGGCTGGGGTGAGGGTTAAGGCCTTCACCTTAAAGCTTTGTTGGCGTAGGCAGGTCATTTGCGGCCGTTTACAAAATGGGGTGTGTGCAATGTTGTGTGCTTGTGATGAGTCACACGAAAGGAACACGTAAATAGAGAGGCAACAGGGTAAAGATGGATTTTAAAAATAAATAAAAAAAACTGAGGGACTGATCGACACATTTTGGAAACATTAGTTCAAATACAAAAGTGAATAAAAGAGAGCGTGAGAGAAAGGCTATACAACTTCTTCCTTCCCCATTTGCCTGTTTGTCTCTGCTGTTATGTTTCCTAGTGTTTCTAATATTCTAATATTCCATCAATCCATCTCTTCCGAGGTCTTAAGTCCTGGCGCTTGAAACCTTTAAGTCTTGTTTTCTCGCAAAGTTTATTGAAGGCTCGTTGTGTTTTGATCTTTCTGCCTTATGACGTGGCTAAACCATTTTATCGGTATATCTTTATGCATTCTATGGGGGAGATTATTTCTACCTTTTCTCATGTTCTTCATTTCTAATCTTATTTCTCAGGCTGTTTCCTTTCATGCGTCTAACACATTCATCTCAGTAGTGCTTATTTTTCTTCTTCTTCTGGCATCTAGGGTCCAGGACTGACATTGGTAGCACAAAGTTGGGATGTTGTTGTTGTTGTTGTTGCGTTCGCCAGCTTTCATCTCTGACGAAGCCCCTAGAGACTAGGAACTGCATTTTGCGTGTTAATCCATTTTTCCCTGGCAGCCGTGTGCACAGGGTTCCTTCGCCGCACAGGCAGATAACTCCGACTTCGGAGGTACTCATGTTTTTTATGTCGATGAGTAACTGACGTTTCAAGCCGGGCCTCGCTGCTGAGACCAGGGGTGGTTGCCGCAGAGAGAAATCATAAATAAAAATCCCAACCTGTGTAGCCGAGATTTGAACCTACAATCTCTCTGTCTCGAGGCTCGAGACCAACAAGTCCCCTTGGATTTGGAATATGAGGAAACTGCAACAAGGAACACTTTTCATGCATAGCCTTCAATGGTTCCTGCCGCCTATCCACATATACCCCGAAGTTCACGTCATCCTGAAAATGATGATCGTCATATTTTTTTTTTTTAATGTATAGCGCTAGATGATGTTAGGCCATTGTTGTTGACTTCAATTCTGAACATATAAGCAGTCGTAGATTATCCCTGTTGCACATCAAACAACAGACCGTAAGAATAGCGTACGGCCGGTCTAGGGACTTACGATGAGCCATTACGATGACGTAGCACACACAACAATGTCGCACGCACAGCAATGACGAGCCCTTTAGGTTCTTGATTACTCTAGTGAATGTAGCCTACGACGAACAAAACACAGTGCAAATTCCCTAAAGAGATAAAACTGCGGCTGACGAATCATTTCACATTAATGAGTAACATGCAAATAACTTGCGTCAAGGAATTCCATCAACGGTCATGAACAGCACCAATGTGACTTAAGCGCAGAACAAGTCTAGACGGTGGAAGGTCGCATTCACAGAACTTGATTTGTCAAAAAGGGACTGTTGTCGGCGTACGACTTCGCTTTAGCGGCGCAGATGTAATAAGTAGATCATCATTTTGACTTTAACGCAGAAAAGTGCAATGGAGAACCGAAATTAATCAGACCCTGAGTGCACTTTCTGCAGCGATCGAGAGGACGTGGACTAGATCCGCCATCTTGGAGACGGAAGTTAGAATGAAGATTGTAATGTAATGTGCCCGTTTTGCATCTAGAGTTGTTTCCTTGTTGGACAATAGTGGTGATAATTTTCCGATGATTGACAAGCCTTGTTGTATCTTGAGTCTATCTCTGTTGTTTGTGAATTGTCGTTTGTCACTAGACTTTCTAGGTATTCCTCTACTTGTTTTAGTTGTCTGCCTTCTTTAGTTATGTTGATGTTCTGTTCCTCTTTTGCGACATTCATGACTTACTGGGCTATAAAACACAAGGTTCTATTTAGTTGAGAGGGAGGTTGGATAGAGTGAACAATTGAGAGAGAGAGAGAGAGAGACAAAGTGAAGTCGGAGAGAGTGAACAATTGAGAGAGAGAGAGAGAGACAAAGTGAAGTCGGAGAGAGTGAACAATTGAGAGAGAGAGAGAGAGACAAAGTGAAGTCGGAGTGAACATTGAGAGTGGGACAATTATACAAAGAACGAAATTGAAAACCAGAATATTTTAAACAAAGACTGAATAATTGAGAGAGAGAGAGAGAGAGAGAGAGAGAGAGAGAGAGAGAGAGAGAAGCTATAATACAAAGACTGTATAATTGAGAGAGAGGCTACAATACAAAGACTGAATAATTGAGAGAGAGAGAGAGAGAGAGGGGGGGGAGAGAGAGGCTACAATACAAAGACTGAATAATTGAGAGAGAAGTAAAGTAAAAAAGTAAAGTACTCCCGTCACGCCAAGTGGCGTATAGGGAAATATGGTGTTAGTGACCCTGTATTTTACAGACCTTCGGCACATGATTTTTGGGGTAATGTGGTCGGTATTACGCCCGTGCTGCTTTACTTTCCCAGAAAAAAATCCGGTACCCATTTAAGGCTGGGTGAACCCAGAAGCCGTCGGTTGGGATCGAACCCTACCCCTTGTCCTTTGTAGTCCAGTTCACTAACCACTGAGCTATCGCGGCTCCCAATTGAGAGAGAGAGAAGCTATAATGCAAAGATGGAATAATTGAGAAAGGGAGAGGCTATAATACAAAGTCTGAATAATTGAAAGAGAGGCTACAATACAAATACTGAATAATTAAGAGAGATGCTACAATATAAGACTGAATATTGAGAGAGAGAGGCTATAATACAAAGAATGAATAATTGAGAGAGAGAGAGAGGGGGGCTACAATATAAGACTGATTAATTGAGAGAGAGAGAGGCTACAATATAAAGACTGAATAATTGAGAGAGAGAAGCTATAATAAAAAGAATGAATAATTGAGAGAGAGAGAGAGAGGCTACAATATAAAGACTGAATAATTGAGAGAGAGAGAGGCTACAATATAAAGACTGAATAATTGAGAGAGAGAGGCTACAATATAAAGACTGAATAATTGAGAGAGAGAGAGAGGCTACAATATAAAGACTGAATAATTGAGAGAGAGAGAGAGAGGCTACAATATAAAGACTGAATAATTGAGAGAGAGATGCTACAATATAAAGACTGAATAATTGAGAGAGAGATGCTACAATATAAAGACTGAATAATTGAGAGAGAGAGATGCTACAATACAAAGACTGAATAATTGAGAGAGAGAGGCTACAATATAAAGACTGAATAACTGAGAGAGAGAGGCTACAATACAAAGACTGAATAATTGAGAGAGAGATGCTACAATATAAATACTGAGTAATTGAGAGAGAAAGAGGCTACAATACAAATACTGAATAATTGAGAGAGATGATACAATACAAAGACTGAATAATTGAGAGAGAGGCTATAATACAAAGTCTGAATAATTGAAAGAGAGGCTACAATAAAAATACTGAATAATTGAGAGAGATGCTACAATATAAAGACTGAATAATTGAGAGAGAGAGAGAGAGGCTACAACATAAAGACTGAATAATTGAGAGCGAGAGGTTACAATATAAAGACTGAATAATTGAGAGAGTGAGAGGCTACAATATAAAGACTGAATAATTGAGAGAGCGAGAGGCTACAACGTAAAGACTGAATAATTGAGAGCGAGAGGCTACAATATAACGACTGAATAATTGAGAGAGAGAGAGAGAGAGAGAGGCTACAACATAAAGACTGAATAATTGAGAGCGAGAGGTTACAATATAAAGACTGAATAATTGAGAGAGAGATGCTACAATATAATGACTGAATAATTGAGAGAGAGAGAGAGGCTACAACATAAAGACTGAATAATTGAGAGTGAGAGGTTACAATATAAAGACTGAATAATTGAGAGAGAGATGCTACAATATAATACCTGAATAATTGAGAGAGAGAGGCTACAACATAAAGACTGAATAATTGAGAGCGAGAGGTTACAATATAAAGACTGAATAATTGAGAGAGAGAGAGAGAGAGAGGCTACAATATAAAGACTGAATAATTGAGAGAGAGAGAGAGAGGCTACAATATAAAGACTGAATTATTGAGAGAGAGATGCTACAATATAATGACTGAATAATTGAGAGAGATAGAGAGAGAGGCTACAACATAAAGACTGAATAATTGAGAGCGAGAGGTTACAATATAAAGACTGAATAATTGAGAGAGAGATGCTACAATATAATGACTGAATAATTGAGAGAGAGAATACAATATAAAGACTGAATAAGTGAGGGAGCAAGAGGCTACAACATAAAGACTGAATAATTGAGAGCAAGAGGCTACAATATAAAGACTGAATAATTGAGAGAGAGATAGTGAGAGTGAGAGGGAGGCTACAATAAAAAGATTGAATAATTGAGAGAGAGATGCTACAATAATAATAATGAGAGAGAGAGAGAGTGAGAGGAAGGCTACAATAATACAATAATTGAGAGAGAAAGATGCTACAATACAAATAATGAATAATTGAGAGAGAGAGAAAGAGAGAGTGAGAGGGAGGCTACAATACAAAGACTGAATAATTGAGAGAGAGAGTGAGTGAGAGGGAGGCTACAATACAAAGACTAATTGAGAGAGAGAGTGAGTGAGAGGGAGGCTACAATACAAAGACTGAATAATTGAGAGAGAGAGATGCTACAATACAAATGCTGAATAATTGATAGAGAGATTGAGACTGAGAGAGATGCTACAATACAAATGCTGAATAATTGATAGAGAGATTGAGACTGAGAGAGATGCTACAATACAAATGCTGAATAATTGATAGAGAGATTGAGACTGAGAGAGAGGCTGCAATACAAAGACTGAATTATAGAGAGAGAGAGAGAGAGATGCTACAATACAAAGGCTGAATTATTGAGAGAGAGAGAGAGAGATGCTACAATACAAAGACTGAATTATAGAGAGAGAGAGAGAGATGCTACAATACAAAGACTGAATTATTGAGAGAGAGAGAGAGATGCTACAATACAAAGACTGAATTATAGAGAGAGAGAGAGAGAGAGAGAGAGATGGTACAATACAAATGCTGAATAATTGAGAGAGAGAGAGAGAGAGAGAGATGCTACAATACAAAGACTGAATTATAGAGAGAGAGAGAGAGAGAGATGCTACAATACAAATGCTGAATAATTGAGAGAGAGAGAGAGAGAGAGAGAGAGAGAGAGAGAGAGAGAGATGGTACAATACAAATGCTGAATAATTGAGAGAGAGAGAGATGCTGCAATACAAATGCTGAATAACTGAGAGAGAGAGAGAGATGGTACAATACAAATGCTGAACAATTGAGAGAGAGAGATGCTACAATACAAAGACTGTATAATTGTGAGTTAAATAACGCAGAGTGAAATACACAGAAAGTGAAACAAAAAAAGAAAGGGTGAGAGAAAGAAGCATTGACAAGTTAATAGACAGATAAACACATTATATCTATAAAATATCAGCCCTAGTGAAGGAAACATCACAATGGGAACATTGAAAAGTGACCAACGCTTTTATTGATTGATATGAGCAGCTCTCTCTGACTGTCTCCTAGGGGACACGATCAGGGCTGATGCTGCAGCAATCACAGCAATCGGTGAAGAATTTAGTGGGACAAGAATAGGGAAAGTGGTTTAATGGACAGATGAAATACGTTATACTTGAGCTGAGAAGATGTGTGAAGAGAGAGAGAGAGAGAGTTATACTTGAGCTGAGATGTATAAAGAGAGAGAGAGAGTTATGCTTGAGCTGAGATGATGTGTGAAGAGAGAGAGAGAGAGTTATACTTGAGCTGAGAAGATGTGTGAAGAGAGAGAGAGAGAGAGTTATACTTGAGCTGAGAAGATGTGTGAAGAGAGAGAGAGAGTTATACTTGAGCTGAGATGTATAAAGAGAGAGAGAGAGTTATGCTTGAGCTGAGATGGATGATGTGTGAAGAGAGAGAGAGTTATGCTTGAGCTGAGATGATGTGTGAAGAGAGAGAGAGAGAGAGTTATGCTTGAGCTGAGATGATGTGTGAAGAGAGAGAGAGAGAGAGAGTTATACTTGAGCTGAGATGTATAAAGAGAGAGAGAGAGAGTTATGCTTGAGCTGAGATGATGTGTGAAGAGAGAGAGAGAGAGTTATGCTTGAGCTGAGATGATGTGTGAAGAGAGAGAGAGAGAGTTATACTTGAGCTGAGAAGATGTGTGAAGAGAGAGAGAGAGAGAGAGTTATACTTGAGCTGAGATGTATAAAGAGAGAGAGAGAGAGAGTTATACTTGAGCTGAGATGTATAAAGAGAGAGAGAGAGTTATACTTGAGCTGAGATGTATAAAGAGAGAGAGAGAGAGAGTTATGCTTGAGCTGAGAAGATGTGTGAAGAGAGAGAGAGTGAGATATACTTGAGCTGAGAAGGTGTGTGAAGAGAGAGTGAGATATACTTGAGCTGAGAAGATGTATGAAGAGAGAGAGAGAGAGAGTTATACTTGAGCTGAGAAGGTGTGTTAAGAGAGAGAGTGAGATATATTTGAGCTGAGAAGATGTATGAAGAGAGAGAGAGTTATACTTGAGCTGAGAAGGTGTGTGAAGAGAGAGAGAGTGCGATATACTTGAGCTGAGAAGGTGTGTGAAGAGAGAGAGAGTGAGATATACTTGAGCTGAGAAGATGTATGAAGAGAGAGAGAGAGTGAGTTATACTTGAGCTGAGAAGGTGTGTTAAGAGAGAGAGTGAGATATATTTGAGCTGAGAAGATGTATGAAGAGAGAGAGAGAGAGTTATACTTGAGCTGAGAAGATGTGTGAAGAGAGAGAGTGAGATATACTTGAGCTGAGAAGGTGTATGAAGAGAGAGAGAGAGAGAGAGAGAGAGAGAGAGAGAGTTATACTTGAGCTGAGAAGATGTGTGAAGAGAGAGAGTGAGATATACTTGAGCTGAGAAGATGTATGAAGAGAGAGAGTTATACTTGAGCTGAGAAGATGTATGAAGAGAGAGAGTTATACTTGAGCTGAGAAGATGTATGAAGAGAGAGAGTTATACTTGAGCTTAGAAGATGTATGAAGAGAGAGAGAGAGAAAGTTATACTTGAGCTGAGAAGATCTATGAAGAGAGAGAGAGAGAGTTATACTTGAGCTGAGAAGATCTATGAAGAGAGAGAGAGAGAGAGAGAGAGAGTATACTTGAGCTGAGAAGATCTATGAAGAGAGAGAGATATATACTTGAGCTGAGAAGATCTATGAAGAGAGAGAGAGAAAGTTATACTTGAGCTGAGAAGATCTATGAAGAGAGAGAGAGAGAGAGAGTTATACTTGAGCTGAGAAGATCTATGAAGAGAGAGAGAGAGAAAGTTATACTTGAGCTGAGAAGATCTATGAAGAGAGAGAGAGAGAGAGAGAGTTATACTTGAGCTGAGAAGATCTATGAAGAGAGAGAGAGAGAAAGTTATACTTGAGCTGAGAAGATCTATGAAGAGAGAGAGAGAGAAAGTTATACTTGAGCTGAGAAGATCTATGAAGAGAGAGAGAGAGAAAGTTATACTTGAGCTGAGAAGATCTATGAAGAGAGAGAGAGAGAAAGTTATACTTGAGCTGAGAAGATCTATGAAGAGAGAGAGAGAGAGAGTTATACTTGAGCTGAGAAGATCTATGAAGAGAGAGAGAGAGAAAGTTATACTTGAGCTGAGAAGATCTATGAAGAGAGAGAGAGAGAGAGTTATACTTGAGCTGAGAAGATCTATGAAGAGAGAGAGAGAGAGAGAGTTATACTTGAGCTGAGAAGATCTATGAAGAGAGAGAGAGAGAGAGCTATACTTGAGCTGAGATGATGTATGAAGAGAGAGAGAGAGTTATACTTGAGCTGAGAAGATGTATGAAGAGAGAGAGAGAGTTATACTTGAGCTAAGATGATGTATGAAGAGAAGGAGAGTTATACTTGAGATGAGATGATGTATGAAGAGAGAGAGAGAGAGAGAGTTATACTTGAGATGAGATGATGTATGAAGAGAAAGAGAGTTATACTTGAGCTGAGAAGATGTATGAAGAGAGAGAGAGAGAGAGAGAGAGAGAGTTATACTTGAGATGAGATGATGTATGAAGAGAGAGAGTTATACTTGAGCTGAGAAGATGTATGAAGAGAGAGAGAGAGTTATACTTGAGCTGAGATGATGTATGAAGAGAGAGAGTTATACTTGAGCTGAGAAGATGTATGAAGAGAGAGAGAGAGAGAGAGAGTTATACTTGAGCTGAGAAGATGTATGAAGAGAGAGAGAGAGAGAGAGTTATACTAGAGCTGAGAAGATGTATGAAGAGAGAGAGAGAGAGTTATACTTGAGCTGAGAAGATGTATGAAGAGAGAGAGAGAGAGTTATACTTGAGCTGAGATGATGTATGAAGAGAGAGGGTTATACTTGAGCTGAGAAGATGTATGAAGAGAGAGAGAGAGATTGAGTTATACTTGAACTGAGAAGATGTGTGAAGAGATAAAGTTATACTTAAGCTGAGAAGATGTATGAAAAGAGAGAGTTATACTAGAGCTGAGAAGATGTATGAAGAGAGAGAGTTATACTAGAGCTGAGAAGATGTATGAAGAGAGAGAGTTATACTAGAGCTGAGAAGATGTATGAAGAGAGAGAGTTATACTAGAGCTGAGAAGATGTATGAAAAAAGAGAGTTATACTAGAGCTGAGAAGATGTATGAAGAGAGAGAGTTATACTAGAGCTGAGAAGATGTATGAAGAGAGAGAGTTATACTAGAGCTGAGAAGATGCATGAAGAGAGAGAGTTATACTAGAGCTGAGAAGATGTATGAAGAGAGAGTTATACTTGAGTTGAGAAGATGTATGAAGAGAGAAAGTTATACTTGAGCTGAGAAGATGTATGAAGAGATAAAGTTATACTTAAGCTGAGAAGATGTATGAAAAGAGAGAGTTATACTAGAGCTGAGAAGATGTATGAAGAGAGAGAGTTATACTAGAGCTGAGAAGATGTATGAAGAGAGAGAGTTATACTAGAGCTGAGAAGATGTATGAAGAGAGAGAGTTATACTAGAGCTGAGAAGATGTATGAAAAAAGAGAGTTATACTAGAGCTGAGAAGATGTATGAAGAGAGAGAGTTATACTAGAGCTGAGAAGATGTATGAAGAGAGAGAGTTATACTAGAGCTGAGAAGATGCATGAAGAGAGAGAGTTATACTAGAGCTGAGAAGATGTATGAAGAGAAAGAGAGAGAGTTGTACTAGATCCATTTAAAAGGTTGTATTATAGTTTTAAAAGACTAATTTTAGACAAGTTGTAATAGAGTTAACACAAAAAAACAAAAAAAATTCTAAACAATATTTGTACTATAATTTTAAAATCTTATTCCAGACATGTTGTAAAAGAGTTTAAAAAGATTATTTCTAGACAATAATTGTACCAAATGTTTAAAAGACTATTTCTAGATAATAATTGTACCAAATGTTTAAAAGACTATTTAGATAATAATTGTACCAAATGTTTAAAAGACTATTTCTAGATAATAATTGTAACAAAGCTTTAAAAGACTATTTCTAGACAATAATTGTACCAAATGTTTAAAAGACTATTTCTAGATAATAATTGTACCAAATGTTTAAAAGACTATTTCTAGATAATAATTGTACCAAATGTTTAAAAGACTATTTCTAGATAATAATTGTAACAAAGCTTTAAAAGACTATTTCTAGACAATAATTGTACCAAATGTTTAAAAGACTATTTCTAGACAATAATTGTACCAAATGTTTAAAAGATTATTTCTAGACAATAATTGTACCAAATGTTGTAGCAGCAACAGCTTTATAGCGAACACAGAAAACATCATAGGATTGTGCTGTTCTGAAACAGCTATGCCATGCTACCCTAGAATTGCCTTTAATGGGATTACTGTGACCACAAACCACTCTCCATGTGTGTGCCACATATTTACACCCCAGAAAGAAATACTGAATATAACAACATCATGTGCCGTCTGTGATATTAATGACCACAGACCAGGAGCCTCCAGTATAATTGATACAACTGTTGCACCAAGCATTTCATCAGCAGAGCCATATCTATGGAATGTTAATCTGACATTGTTCTTGAATGATGTCCAAGTTAATGAGACATCAGAATCGTGTGGAGCAGCTGCAAGAAGGGAGCGAAGAACATCAAGTTCTGCTGCTATAAAGGAGACTTGCCTTGCTATCCCAGAATTGCCTTAAATGGGATTACTGTAGTTGAAAACTTCTCCTCTTGTGTAAACTACACATTCAAATCTAAGAGTGAATCAGTGAAGGTCACAAAATCATATTCTCTCTGTGGTTTTACTAACTACAGGTCATGTGGCTTCTGTTGGATTGGAAATGATAACTTACCACCACTGTGTGTCTATATGTTTGGAATTGGAGTCATCAATGACGGCCTAACATCATCAAGTGCTATGACGATCATCATTTTCGGGAGGACGTGAACTCCCGTGGTATATGGTGGATAGGCGGCAGGAACCATTGAAGGCTATGTCTGAAAAGTGTTCCTTCTTGCAGTTTCCTCATATTCCAAGTCCGGCTTGTTGCAGGAGCTACTGAGTTAAGTGCTCTGTGCACACCGTGAGATGTGTGTCTCATCCGTTTTGATGCTGCTTCGATATCCCGCTTGTTTACGATGAATGATGATATCGTATGACAGGGAACAGTTGGCTGTGTTCACTTTCTGCGCGGTTTCGCCTTATGTCTTTTGGCGTGTGCTGAGACTGCTACGATGGGGACTACAGTTACCTTTCTTTGTTTGGGAGATGAGTTAGTAATTTGGATGATTCCACTGGCACGGGCGGTTGAGCAATTATGGATTTTAATTCGTTTGCTGTGATACCGGGGCCTACCATAACCAATAACAATAATTGTACCAAAGCTTTAAAAGACTATTTCTAGACAATAATTGTACCAAAGCTTTAAAAGACTATTTCTAGACAATAATTGTACCAAAGCTTTAAAAGACTATTTCTAGACAATAATTGTACCAAAGCTTTAAAAGACTATTTCTAGACAATAATTGTACCAAAGCTTTAAAAGACTATTTCTAGACAATAATTGTACCAAAGCTTTAAAAGACTATTTCTAGACAATAATTGTACCAAAGCTTTAAAAGACTTTTTCTAGACAATAATTGTACTAGAATTTAAATAAACAGCTAACCCTAGACATTAACTATAACAGAGTTTCAAAATAATAATTATAGACAAGAGAATAGATTGTACAGAAGAAATGGTTTGTGCTAGATAGAAGGATACAAGTGTACTAGACAAACGGAGAAGTTTGAAGACAGCTGAGGAGATAATAAGATGGGTTAGAGAGTTGTTTGAGACAGTGGACGAGGTACAAGTTAAAGGAAAGAGTTGCACTAGACAAGTTAGCATAAGACTCATGATATTCATGAAAACATGAAACAAATAATGTATTGGATGCAACAAAAGTGCTGGGGATGAAGTTATGATGTATTTGATAAAGAGTACCCAATCTATGTACATAACAAAGTTGTTCTATTTGTACATTTAGTTACCCTTTACTATATAATTGAAAAAAGCCACTCACAACAAAGCCACACCATTAAAAACAAATACAACACCAGCCAAGAAAATCAACAAAAATGAGAATAATGAGTACAGCCAGACAGAACCATTACCTGTCCATCTCATGTGTCAGACCAAGGTCTGGCAATAAATATCTTTACTCAATATGAGTTTCAACAAAAAGTTATGCCTTTTTTGTATGCTCATGAAGCTGGGGTAGGAATGTGTGGCCAGTGCACTCGTCTACTGATTAGCTGACTCCAGATTCAATCCCCAAATGAGGCAAATTTTGTTTTTGATAAACAAGCTTCAGGATTTACTAAGTTTCTGAAAATTGGTACCAGACCAGATATTTTTCCCGTAAAAGTAGAGTGGAGTAATACCACATTGCTCATAAAATTGTTGAAGAACGCTGACTAACACGAACACTAACTATACCACATATGTTGAAGAACGCTGACTAACACGAACACTAACTATACCACATATGTTGAAGAACGCTGACTAACACGAACACTAACTATACCACATATGTTGAAGAACGCTGACTAACACGAACACTAACTATACCACATATGTTGAAGAACGCTGACTAACACGAACACTAACTATACCACATATGTTGAAGAACGCTGACTAACACGAACACTAACTATACCACATATGTTGAAGAACGCTGACTAACACGAACACTAACTATACCACATATGTTGAAGAACGCTGACTAACACGAACACTAACTATACCACATATGTTGAAGAACGCTGACTAACACGAACACTAACTATACCACATATGTTGAAGAACGCTGACTAACACGAACACTAACTATACCACATATGTTGAAGAACGCTGACTAACACGAACACTAACTATACCACATATGTTGAAGAACGCTGACTAACACGAACACTAACTATACCACATATGTCAGAAGTCATTGTCTTGTATTTTTCTCTGTACAAAATATCTGATCACACAATACAGAGAGAAGAAACAAATATCAGACACAATAGACATGAAGCACTCCCTGATAATGAAAAGCTGAGATCTATCTGTGTACTCAGGCTAGAGATCTTATATGAGAAAGAACAAT
Source organism: Megaustenia siamemsis (assembly GCA_032433765.1). Lineage (NCBI taxonomy): Eukaryota > Metazoa > Mollusca > Gastropoda > Stylommatophora > Ariophantidae > Megaustenia > Megaustenia siamemsis. The sequence goes on from JAVIAB010000160.1 coordinate 10,199,308, forward strand.
ATCAGAACTCAATGTACAAGAACAAAGAAGCATACAATCATAATATCACTGAATTTCAGGGTTTGACTGCAACCTTTAGAGCAGTGTTCCCCACAAATTGTTGGGCCATCATCCAATGGATACTACAGCAACCAAGTCATCGAAAGTCCTCCTTTATAAGTAATAACTTGCAACCTCTTCAATAACAGCCAATTAACATTAATAAAAGGTGGTGAAAATACTTGTGGTGAAATGTTGAAAAAATGTTGAGCATATTTGTGGTGAAATGTTGAAAAAATGTTGAGCATATTTGTGGTGAAATGTTGAAAAAATGTTGAGCATATTTGTGGTGAAATGTTGAAAAATGTTGAGCATATTTGTGGTGAAATGTTGAAAAATGTTGAGCATATTTGTGGTGAAATGTTGAAAAAATGTTGAGCATATTTGTGGTGAAATGTTGAAAAATGTTGAGCATATTTGTGGTGAAATGTTGAAAAAATGTTGAGCATATTTGTGGTGAAATGTTGAAAAATGTTGAGCATATTTGTGGTGAAATGTTGAAAAATGTTGAGCATATTTGTGGTGAAATGTTGAAAAAATGTTGAGCATATTTGTGGTGATATGTCTGGTTGTTAATAATTGCACCTACCAGAAGTGATGGCTGCACAACCCAGAGCTGAAACATTTCAAGACCTTAGGGACCTCGTTAGTACACTGACTGCTTTAGGCATTCAGCAGTTTACAGCAAACAGTGAAAAGTGTGGGCTTGAGAGCTTGGCAATGAGAACATATTGGCAAAGACAGGTAAGTGAAGCATACCTTCAAGGTATTATCTTTACCAAGAAGACCTTGTAAATCTATAAAGGAGTAAGTGTAAACAGCGAACTAGTGAAACATGACAATGCACACTTGTTGCCATCTGCGAAGTGAGCACTTTGTGAAAACTAGAGTAAGTAGCATATCTTTTATGGAACGCTGTTATCATCCCAGCATTTCATGACTGTGCAATTTCAAGGCATTATATGTCAGTGATTTGCCATTGGCCTCTCATGATAGGCACTGGCCTGAGGACGGTAATCCCACGAGTCGCAATTTCTTTAAAAACTGAGCACAGCGGGACTCATTCCCTGTCAAAAGTTAGGGAATGCAAGCCCCACCGTCACTATTAAAAGAAAGATACAAATCTAAAGCACCTGTCCATAAAGCACACAACTTGTACAAAATACCAAAAGTACCAATGCAAAACTGTCATTGAGCCTGGAACCGTGGTCTGAATGAGAAAAAAAAAAATCACCAGTCTTATATTGAAGTGGCTGTGTGATATTATCTTCCCAACTGATTACTTCTGGTTCTCGTTTTCCCTTACAATCCTTGCTGACCCATCCAGTTACAATCAGGAGATGAGATCAAACCATCTCACTTGTGTTTGTAGGTGTTTTGCTGCAAGATAATCACATATCTGGTGGCTCCCTCTAGCTCTTCTTGGCTGCACTTTGTCCTGTTATTTATTATACTCAAGACTGAGAGCTAGTTCCCATACCACAGTCACTGTCCGTCACTGACATACACATGATATGAAGATTTCTGTGATTAAAATAAGAGATTGTAAATCGGAAGCATTCTCCTGGAGATTTCCAAAGTGAAGTAAGTCGTCAACCCTCACTTTCAAGATGAAAAAAACAGGATCTACAATTGTAGTTCTTGTCTGTTTCTGGTATTTTCTTTATGTAAACAAAGAGAAAGAAACAGAATATCAAAATTGCAAGAAAAAGGCATAAATATGTTTAATATTGTGCGGGGTGGCAGGAAAGTAAAGCTGGAAAAAAAATAAACATCAAATTGTTTTGAGCAGCTAAAATAATAGGAAAAGAAAACAAAATGTCACATCAGTGCCATCGCAATGCCATAAGTATTCTATATTAACATGCTTATTTATTAATTGTTGTCCTGTTTGTAGTGATGGCCTGTGACTGAAACATTACATTTTGTCCTGTTTTCCCTATTAATTTAGCTCAATACAATTTTATGTTAATTGTTATCAAATCAAAATTGTGGTTTATAGAATTATATAGACCTACTCAGCCAGAATTAATATGTGCCTACATGTGACAAGTATCAACATCAAATAACAAACACAACCTGCTAGAAAACTTATATTTTTTTAAGACAGATATTCTATAATGATATTATCAAATATAACAGTGGCAGCAAAGTTAAATGAATGATTATAACACAATAATTAACGCAACTTATATTCTGGATTTACTAACATTAAGTGTATCAAGGGTTCAAACACAAAAACAAATAATACATTTGAAAAACAAACTATGGTAAAACATTACCAAAATATAAACTGGGTTCAGCAAACTGGATTGAATATTTTCAAAACTTCAGAATAATAAAAAAAACTGTGTCAGACTAACACAATTATAATTTGGTCATAAAATAGACAATAATTTGGTCGAACATAAATATCTGCCGCTTCTAGCAGCTCGCTGTCTTTGAAAGATTATGAAAACAACATTATGGAGATGAAGATTCCATTATCGTATAGAACAGCAGATGAAACATAAGCTTATTCAATATCAATGTAAATTCAGTTTTTGCTGAAATTGAATTAATATTTGTTGTTATTACACAGAGGATGTAAGGTCAAAGTCAGCTGTAGCTTGGTTCATCTTTTATATTTGACAAATGATATGTCAATTCCAACAACATATATGAATGCACTATTTATAACATGTTGAAATAATTACTCTGATATCGGCTGCAGGCTGCGACTGCTGAAAGCAAAGAAGCTCAAATAGAAACTGGCTCAAACATACAAGAAAATCACTTTGCCAAATGTAGTACATTAACTAAAGCTTTTTATATAAATAGGATAATTTGGTCAGACATTGAGAAGACAGTTCTAATTTGATCAGACATTGATGAAAACAGTCCTAATTTGGTCAGACATTAATGAAGACAATCCTAATTTGGTCAGACATTGATGAAAACAGTCCTAATTTGGTCAGACATTAATGAAGACAATCCTAATTTGGTCAGACATTGATGAAAACAGTCCTAATTTGGTCAGACATTGATGAAAACAGTCCTAATTTGGTCAGACATTGATGAAAACAGTCCTAATTTGGTCAGACATTAATGAAGACAATCCTAATTTGGTCAGACATTGATGAAAACAGTCCTAATTTGGTCAGACATTAATGAAGACAGTCCTAATTTGATCAGACATTGATGAAAACAGTCCTAATTTGGTCAGACATTAATGAAGACAATCCTAATTTGGTCAGACATTGATGAAAACAGTCCTAATTTGGTCAGACATTAATGAAGACGGTCCTAATTTGGTCAGACATTAATGAAGACGGTCCTAATTTGGTCAGACATTAATGAAGACGGTCCTAATTTGGTCAGATGATGAAAACAGTCCTAATTTGGTCAGACATTAATGAAGACAGTCCTAATTTGGTCAGATATTGATGAAAACAGTCCTAATTTGGTCAGACATTGATGAAGACAGTCCTAATTTTGTCAGACATTGATGAAAACAGTCCTAATTTGGTCAGACATTAATGAAGACGGTCCTAATTTGGTCAGACATTGATGAAAACAGTCCCAATTTTGTCAGACATTGGTGAAAACAGTCCTAATTTGGTCAGACATTAATGAAGACAGTCCTAATTTGGTCAGACATTGATGAAAACAGTCCTAATTTGGTCAGACATTAATGAAGACGGTCCTAATTTGGTCAGACATTAATGAAGACGGTCCTAATTTGGTCAGACATTAATGAAGACAGTCCTAATTTGGTCAGACATTAATGAAGACGATCCTAATTTGGTCAGACATTAATGAAGACAGTCCTAATTTGATCAGACATTGATGAAAACAGTCCTAATTTGGTCAGACATTAATGAAGACAATCCTAATTTGGTCAGACATTGATGAAAACAGTCCTAATTTGGTCAGACATTAATGAAGACGGTCCTAATTTGGTCAGACATTAATGAAGACGGTCCTAATTTGGTCAGACATTAATGAAGACGGTCCTAATTTGGTCAGATGATGAAAACAGTCCTAATTTGGTCAGACATTAATGAAGACAGTCCTAATTTGGTCAGATATTGATGAAAACAGTCCTAATTTGGTCAGACATTAATGAAGACAGTCCTAATTTGGTCAGACATTAATGAAGACGGTCCTAATTTGGTCAGACATTAATGAAGACAGTCCTAATTTGGTCAGACATTGATGAAAACAGTCCTAATTTGGTCAGACATTGATGAAAACAGTCCTAATTTGGTCAGACATTGATGAGAACAGTCCTAATTTGGTCAGACATTGATGAAAACAGTCCTAATTTGGTCAGACATTGATGAAAACAGTCCTGGGAAATGTCTCCATTACAGCACAACATATAAATGAAGATAAGAAATGTCACAGAGGTGAACATATCAATGAAGCTAAGACACGTCACAGAGGTGAACATATTTTCAGAAGAAAATTACATTTCTTGATTTTGCTCTTGGTGTTGTCTAATGGGAAGATTGGGTGCAGCTTTCATAACTGTCCTACACTGATGGGAGTGCTGATTTAACAACTGTCCTACACTGCTGGGAGTGCTGATTTAACAACTGTCCTACACTGCTAGGGGTGCTGATTTAACAACTGTCCTACACTGCTTGGGGTGCTGATTTAACAACTGTCCTACACTGCTGGGAGTGCTGAATTAAAAACTGTCCTACACTGCTAGGGGTGCTGATTTAACAACTGTCCTACACTGCTAGGGGTGCTGATTTAACAACTGTCCTACACTGCTGGGAGTGCTGATTTAACAACTGTCCTACACTGCTAGGGGTGCTGATTTAACAACTGTCCTACACTGCTTGGGGTGCTGATTTAACAACTGTCCTACACTGCTAGGGGTGCTGATTTAACAACTGTCCTACACTGCTAGGGGTGCTGATTTAACAACTGTCCTACACTGCTAGGGGTGCTGATTTAACAACTGTCCTACACTGCTAGGAGTGCTGATTTAACAACTGTCCTACACTGCTAGGGGTGCTGATTTAACAACTGTCCTACACTGCTGGGAGTGCTGATTTAACAACTGTCCTACACTGCTAGGGGTGCTGATTTAACAACTGTCCTACACTGCTAGGGGTGCTGATTTAACAACTGTCCTACACTGCTAGGAGTGCTGATTTAACAACTGTCCTACACTGCTAGGGGTGCTGATTTAACAACTGTCCTACACTGCTGGGAGTGCTGATTTAACAACTGTCCTACACTGCTAGGGGTGCTGATTTAACAACTGTCCTACACTGCTAGGGGTGCTGATTTAACAACTGTCCTACACTGCTGGGAGTGCTGATTTAACAACTGTCCTACACTGCTGGGAGTGCTGATTTAACAACTGTCCTACACTGCTGGGAGTGCTGATTTAACAACTGTCCTACACTACTGGGAGTGCTGATTTAACAACTGTCCTACACTACTGGGAGTGCTGATTTAACAACTGTCCTACACTGCTGGGAGTGCTGATTTAACAACTGTCCTACACTGCTGGGAGTGCTGATTTAACAACTGTCCTACACTGCTGGGAGTGCTGATTTAACAACTGTCCTACACTGCTGGGAGTGCTGATTTAACAACTGTCCTACACTGTTGGGAGTGCTGATTTAACAACTGTCCTACACTGCTAGGGGTGCTGATTTAACAACTGTCCTACACTGCTAGGAGTGCTGATTTAACAACTGTCCTACACTGCTAGGGGTGCTGATTTAACAACTGTCCTACACTGCTGGGAGTGTTGATTTAACAACTGTCCTACACTGCTGGGAGTGTTGATTTAACAACTGTCCTACACTGCTAGGGGTGCTGATTTCACAACTGTCCTACACTGCTGGGAGTGTTGATTTAAAAACTGTCCTACACTGCTGGGAGTGTTGATTTAACAACTGTCCTACACTGCTGGGAGTGTTGATTTAACAACTGTCCTACACTGCTAGGGGTGCTGATTTCACAACAGTCCTACACTGCTGGGAGTGTTGATTTAACAACTGTCCTACACTGCTGGGAGTGTTGATTTAAAAACTGTCCTACACTGCTGGGAGTGTTGATTTAACAACTGTCCTACACTGCTAGGGGTGCTGATTTAACAACTGTCCTACACTGCTGGGAGTGTTGATTTAACAACTGTCCTACACTGCTAGGGGTGCTGATTTCACAACTGTCCTACACTGCTGGGAGTGTTGATTATACTGAGCAATTATGAATTTTAATTCGTTTGCACTGATACCGGGGCATTCGACTAACCAACCATAACCTCATCAAATATCACCGGTATTTAACTTACACATTATAAGGTCCAGACACATTGACAAGAAAACAAGAACCCTGTCATGCCCTGTAGTGTCAAGGGAAAATTGTGGCAGTGTCCATATTTCTTTTTGCACATGGTAAAGTGATCAGTATTACAAAAGTGTTGTCCTTCCCAAATAATCCCATCATCCATTCACGGCTGGGTGAACCCAGAAGCCATAGATGAGAACAAAACCTAACCTCTTGTCCCCAGCAGAATCTGGAACTGGCTTTGCATTATTGACCGGATGGTAGATAACTTTGTGCGGAAGGGATTACCTCTCACTCTTGAATACGTTCATCATTCTCAACCATATGGACTTGAATATGTGATTCATTCATTATCTACCATATGGACTTGAATATGTGATTCATTCATTATCTACCATATGGACTTGAATATGTGATTCATTCATTATCTACCATATGGACTTGAGTATGTGATTCATTCATTATCTACCATATGGACTTGAGTATGTGATTCATTCATTATCTACCATATGGACTTGAGTATGTGATTCATTCATTATCTACCATATGGACTTGAGTATGTGATTCATTCATTATCTACCATATGGACTTGAGTATGTGATTCATTCATTATCTACCATATGGACTTGAGTATGTGATTCATTCATTATCTACCATATGGACTTGAATATGTGATTCATTCATTATCTACCATATGGACTTGAGTATGTGATTCATTCATTCTCAACCATATGGACTTAAATATGTGATTCATTCTCTACCATATGAACCTGAATATGTGATTCATTCTCCACCATATGAACCTGAATATGTGATTCATTCTCTACCATATGAACCTGAATATGTGATTCATTCTCTACCATGTGAACCTTATTATGTGATTCATTCTCTACCATATGAACCTGAATATGTGATTCATTCTCTACCATATGAACCTGAATATGTGCTTCATTCTCTACCATATGGACTTGAGTATGTGATGCATTCATTCATTCTCTACCATATGGACTTGACTATAAGATTCTTTCTCTACCATATGGACTTGAATAAGTGATTCATTCTCTACCATACGAATATGGACTTGAATAGGTGATTCACTCCCAACCATACACAGTTTTATTGTGCGATGAGACATGACTTAAAAGAGCATACATAGACCTGTCATGTCCTGGAGTCCATGATCCCACACTACACAAACCAAGATTGACTTCACATTCCTAGAGAGGCATTAAACAATTCCACTAGTTAAGTGCCACATATATCAGAGTTACCTTATCTTGGCATAAAACATAGATCTTCCTTCTCAGTTGTTCTATTCTTCCATCATTTCATCTCAGTTGTTCTATTTTTCCATCATCTGAGTTGTTCTATTTTTCCATCATCTCATCTCAGTTGTTCTATTTTTCCATCATCTCATCTCAGTTGTTCTATTTTTCCATCATCTCATCTCAGTTGCTCTATTCCTCCATCATCTCAGTTGTTCTATTCCTCCATCATCTCAGTTGTTCTATTCTTCCATCATCTCATCTCAGTTTTTCTATTCTTCCATCATCTCATCTCAGTTGTTCTATTGTTTCATCATCTCATCTCAGTAGTTCTATTGTTTCATCATCTCATCTCAGTTGTTCTATTCTTCCATCAACACATCTCAGTTATTCTATTGTTTCATCAACTCATCTCAGTTGTTCTATTGTTTCATCATCTCATCTCAGTTGTTCTATTGTTTCATCATCTCATCTCAGTTGCTCTATTCTTCCATCATCTCATCTCAGTTGTTCTATTGTTTCATCATCTCATCTCAGTTGTTCTATTCTTCCATCATCTCATCTCAGTTGTTCTATTGTTTCATCATCTCATCTCAGTTGTTCTATTGTTTCATCATCTCATCTCAGTTGTTCTATTCTTCCATCATCTCATCTCAGTTGTTCTCTTCTTCCATCATCTCATCTCAGTTGTTCTATTCTTCCATCATCTCATCTCAGTTGTTCTATTCTTCCATCATCTCATCTCAGTTGTTCTATTCTTTCATCATCTCATCTCAGTTGTTCTATTTTTCCATCATCTCATCTCAGTTGTTCTATTTTTCCATCATCTCAGTTGTTCTATTCTTCCATCATCTCATCTCAGTTGTTCTATTCTTCCATCATCTCATCTCAGTTGTTCTATTCTTCCATCATCTCAGTTGTTCTATCCTTCCATCATCTCAGTTGTTCTATTTTTCCATCATCTCATCTCAGTTGTTCTATTCTTCCATCATCTCATCCTCTCTTCTGACACCAACTCTTAAAGTCATAAACAGATCATGACTGATGTGTCTGCTGAAAGTGTTCTCAAATTCTCTTTAAGTAGAGTCAACTTATGCAATCACTTTGGGGTAGGGGGGGGGGCCTGGCTGGCTGGCTGGGTAGTCAAGAGGTAGGAAGTCGGCCTCAGAGAACAGGAAGGGACTGGGTAGTCAAGAGGTAGGACGTCAGCCTCAGAGAACAGGAAGGGACTGGGTAGTCAAGAGGTAGGACGTCAGCCTCAGAGAACAGGAAGGGACTGGGTAGTCAAGAGGTAGGACGTCGACCTCAGAGAACAGGAAGGTACTGGGTAGTCAAGAGGTAGGACATCAGTCTCTGAGAACAGGAAGGGACTGGGTAGTCAAGAGGTAGGACGTCGGCCACAGAGAACAGGAAGGGACTGGGTAGTCAAGAGGTAGGACGTCGGCCTCAGAGAACAGGAAGGGACTGGGTAGTCAAGAGGTAGGACGTCGGCCTCAGAGAACAGGAAGGGACTGGGTAGTCAAGAGGTAGGACGTCGGCCTCAGAGAACAGGAAGGTACTGGGTAGTCAAGAGGTAGGACGTCAGTCTCCGAGAACAGGAAGGGACTGGGTAGTCAAGAGGTAGGACGTCAGCCTCAGAGAACAGGAAGGGACTGGGTAGTCAAGAGGTAGGACGTCGGCCTCAGAGAACAGGAAGGTACTGGGTAGTCAAGAGGTAGGACGTCAGTCTCCGAGAACAGGAAGGGACTGGGTAGTCAAGAGGCAGGACGTCGGCCTCAGAGAACAGGAAGGGACTGGGTAGTCAAGAGGTAGGACGTCGGCCTCAGAGAACAGGAAGGTACTGGGTAGTCAAGAGGTAGGACATCAGTCTCCGAGAACAGGAAGGTACTGGGTAGTCAAGAGGTAGGACGTCGGCCTCAGAGAACAGGAAGGGACTGGGTAGTCAAGAGGTAGGACGTCGGCCTCAGAGAACAGGAAGGGACTGGGTAGTCAAGAGGTAGGACGTCGGCCTCAGAGAACAGGAAGGGACTGGGTAGTCAAGAGGTAGGACGTCAGCCTCAGAGAACAGGAAGGGACTGGGTAGTCAAGAGGTAGGACGTCGGCCTCAGAGAACAGGAAGGGCCTGGGTAGTCAAGAGGTAGGACGTCGGCCTCAGAGAACAGGAAGGGACTGGGTAGTCAAGAGGTAGGACGTCGGCCTCAGAGAACAGGAAGGTACTGGGTAGTCAAGAGGTAGGACGTCAGTCTCCGAGAACAGGAAGGGACTGGGTAGTCAAGAGGTAGGACGTCGGCCTCAGAGAACAGGAAGGTACTGGGTAGTCAAGAGGTAGGACGTCGGCCTCAGAGAACAGGAAGGTACTGGGTAGTCAAGAGGTAGGATGTCGGCCTCAGAGAACAGGAAGGTACTGGGTAGTCAAGAGGTAGGACGTCGGCCTCAGAGAACAGGAAGGTACTGGGTGGTCAAGAGGTAGGACGTCGGCCTCAGAGAACAGGAAGGTACTGGGTAGTCAAGAGGTAGGACGTCGGCCTCAGAGAACAGGAAGGGACTGGGTAGTCAAGAGGTAGGACGTCAGCCTCAGAGAACAGGAAGGTACTGGGTAGTCAAGAGGTAGGACGTCGGCCTCAGAGAACAGGAAGGGACTGGGTAGTCAAGAGGTAGGACGTCAGCCTCAGAGAACAGGAAGGTACTGGGTAGTCAAGAGGTAGGACGTCGGCCTCAGAGAACAGGAAGGTACTGGGTAGTCAAGAGGTAGGACGTCGGCCTCAGAGAACAGGAAGGTACTGGGTAGTCAAGAGGTAGGACGTCGGCCTCAGAGAACAGGAAGGTACTGTGTAGTCAAGAGGTAGGAAGTCAGTCTCAGAGAACAGGAAGGGCCTGGGTTCAAAACCCACCAGAAGCGGTGGTGATTTTTTTTTAAAAAAGGAAAAATTAATCTGTGGTTTCTTTAAGACATTACCCACCCCTGGACAGTGAGATCCGATGTCTAGCCCTCTCTGGGTAGTGAGATCCAATGTCTAGCCCTCTCTGGGTAGTGAGATCCGATGACTAGCCCTCTCTGAGTAGTGAGATCCAATGTCTAGCCTTCTCTGGGTAGTGAGATCTGATGTCTAGCCCTCTCTGGGTAGTGAGATCTGATGTCTAGCCCTCTCTGGGTAGTGAGATCCGATGACTAGCCCTCTCTGAGTAGTGAGATCCAATGTCTAGCCCTCTCTGGGTAGTGAGATCTGATGTCTAGCCCTCTCTGAGTAGTGAGATCCAATGTCTAGCCCTCTCTGGGTAGTGAGATCTGATGTCTAGCCCTCTCTGAGTAGTGAGATCCAATGTCTAGCCCTCTCTGGGTAGTGAGATCTGATGTCTAGCCCTCTCTGGGTAGTGAGATCCAATGTCTAGACCTCTCTGGGTAGTGAGATCCGATGTCTAGCCCTCTCTGGGTAGTGAGATCTGATGTCTAGCCCTCTCTGGGTAGTGAGATCCAATGTCTAGACCTCTCTGGGTAGTGAGATCCAATGTCTAGCCCTCTATGGGTAGTGAGATCCAATGTCTAGACCTCTCTGGGTAGTGAGATCCGATGTCTAGCCCTCTCTGGGTAGTGAGATCCAATGTCTAGACCTCTCTGGGTAGTGAGATCCAATGTCTAGCCCTCTATGGGTAGTGAGATCCAATGTCTAGACCTCTCTGGGTAGTGAGATCCGATGTCTAGCCCTCTCTGGGTAGTGAGATCCAATGTCTAGCCCTCTCAGATCATGGCAACAAACAGGAGGTCCTATGTGCACTCTGCAACCTTGTCAGTTAAAAATGAAAATAGTTGGCCATAAATATGCCCAGTGCCCAGGCAAGGTCGTCTGTAGAAATCTACCTACAGGGTGGATATCAGGCTTTACTACAGAGTTCATGCACATGAGCCATGATTCTTGAGGGGGATATCACAGCACATATCATATTCGTGCAGTGAGGATGATCCTAACAACAATCCCATATTCAGTGTTTGGTATTTGACAATCACAGAAATCAAGAAGTCTTGTCCTATGAAGAAAGTGAAAATCTACAACATCACAAGTTATAAGTTCTCTATCACAAGAGCATAACTCATCCCTGTAAGCTCTGCAGGAAGAATGATGTCACATTCTTAAATAAAACAACAGAGGGAAACAAGCAGTCAATAACATACAAACAAAATAATACAAATAATACCAGTAGTTACAAATATCATGAGCAAGGACGATCATTATTATCTATTGAATGCTATTGTCTTCAAATGGAAATGATATTTAACAACATTACCTTATTTAGATTTAGATACGATGAGGGCATATTCAAAATCATCTTTCAAGTCTTGAAGTCTTTTTCTACCAACAATTGAAGTTGACATACCTTGCAAGCACAGTTACTCAGGCAATTTACACCAATGATGAGGTGACTGTTGGCATTACCAGCACAGCTTTTTATTTCCATCCTAAAGTGATATTTTAGTTCTAATCTTCCAAATTTTTGCAACATTTATGGATATATTGAGCCTAGTACATTCCACTCATTCTTAACGTTGGTATATTGTATGGGAGTGGTTTCAGTTTGTGACATCACAAACAACATGGACATTTTTGTTGGCAAAAAGTCAATATTTATCTGCGAATATTGTACTAGTTAACGCTCATGACAAAAAGATCAAAGATCTGAGGGTTCCAGGGAAGCAACATATTACACTTTTAACAAAAAGATCAAACATCTGAGGGTTCCAGGGAAGCAACATATTACACTTTTAACAAAAAGATCAAAGATCTGAGGGTTCCAGGGAAGCAACATATTACACTTTTAACAAAAGATCAAAGATCTGAGGGTTCCAGGGAAGCAACATATTACACTTTTAACAAAAAGATCAAAGATCTGAGGGTTCCAGGGAAGCAACATATTACACTTTTAACAAAAGATCAAAGATCTGAGGGTTCCAGGGAAGCAACATATTACACTTTTAACAAAAGATCAAAGATCTGAGGGTTCCAGGGAAGCAACATATTACACTTTTAACAAAAGATCAAAGATCTGAGGGTTCCAGGGAAGCAACATATTACACTTTTAACAAAAGATCAAAGATCTGAAGGTTCCAGGGAAGCAACATATTACACTTTTAACAAAAGATCAAAGATCTGAGGGTTCCAGGGAAGCAACATATTACACTTTTAACAAAAGATCAAAGATCTGAGGGTTCCAGGGAAGCAACATATTACACTTTTAACAAAAGATCAAAGATCTGAGGGTTCCAGGGAAGCAACATATTACACTTTTAACAAAAGTTTTTACATTTTAAGATACAGCTTCCTCTAATCACTTTGAATGTAAAATAGAAGAAGCATTTTTATTTTACTTTCCTGGAAAGACATAAATGAGTAAAACAACTAAAGTATCAGTGACAAACAGCCGTGCTAGGCAGGCTTTGCAATTTGTAGAATCAAGCTAGAGATAAACCTGGCATCAAGTTTCAAGCTAAAGGAAGAGGTAAAACTGACATCAAGTTTCAAGCTAAAGGAAGAGATAAACCTGACATCAAGTTTCAAGCTAAAGGAAGAGATAAACCTGACATCAAGTTTCAAGCTAAAGGAAGAGATAAACCTGGCATCAAGTTTCAAGCTAAAGGAAGAGATAAACCTAGCATCAAGTTTCAAGCTAAAGGAAGAGATAAACCTGACATCAAGTTTCAAGCTAAAGGAAGAGATAAACCTGACATCAAGTTTCAAGCTAAAGGAAGAGATAAACCTGGCATCAAGTTTCAAGCTAAAGAAAGAGATAAACCTGGCATCAAGTTTCAAGCTAAAGGAAGAGATAAACCTAGCATCAAGTTTCAAGCTAAAGGAAGAGATAAACCTAGCATCAAGTTTCAAGCTAAAGGAAGAGATAAACCTGACATCAAGTTTCAAGCTAAAGGAAGAGATAAACCTGACATCAAGTTTCAAGCTAAAGGAAGAGATAAACCTGGCATCAAGTTTCAAGCTAAAGAAAGAGATAAACCTGACATCAAGTTTCAAGCTAAAGGAAGAGATAAACCTAGCATCAAGTTTCAAGCTAAAGGAAGAGATAAACCTGACATCAAGTTTCAAGCTAAAGGAAGAGATAAACCTGACATCAAGTTTCAAGCTAAAGGAAGAGATAAACCTGACATCAAGTTTCAAGCTAAAGGAAGAGATCAACCTGACATCAAGTTTCAAGCTAAAGGAAGAGATAAACCTAGCATCAAGTTTCAAGCTAAAGGAAGAGATAAACCTAGCATCAAGTTTCAAGCTAAAGGAAGAGATAAACCTGACATCAAGTTTCAAGCTAAAGGAAGAGATAAACCTGACATCAAGTTTCAAGCTAAAGGAAGAGATAAACCTGGCATCAAGTTTCAAGCTAAAGAAAGAGATAAACCTGACATCGTTTCAAGCTAAAGGAAGAGATAAACCTGGCATCAAGTTTCAAGCTAAAGGAAGAGATAAACCTGACATCAAGTTTCAAGCTAAAGGAAGAGATAAACCTAGCATCAAGTTTCAAGCTAAAGGAAGAGATAAACCTGACATCAAGTTTCAAGCTAAAGGAAGAGATAAACCTGACATCAAGTTTCAAGCTAAAGGAAGAGATAAACCTGACATCAAGTTTCAAGCTAAAGGAAGAGATAAACCTGACATCAAGTTTCAAGCTAAAGGAAGAGATAAACCTGACATCAAGTTTCAAGCTAAAGGAAGAGATAAACCTGACATCAAGTTTCAAGCTAAAGGCAGAGATAGGTCCAGTATCAAGTTTGAAGCTAAACTAAAGGTATCCACTACAGTTATTCCATCTACCATTTCACACATTTGTAAAATCTAGACTTGACAGTTTCCACATCAGAAAGTTAAACAGCTTCTATAGCACTCCCTGTGGCAACTACTAGCAAGGAGATGGCATGGCATAGTCAGACTTTCCAACACAATCCAGCATGACAATCATACACTCCATGCCATAACTGTAGAGATTTTGGACTCCACCAAAATGCAAGGTGGACAGAGGAAAAGACACAATATGATGTTACTAAAACACTGTTGTATTGATGCTTGGAAGATTACTATCGATGATTGCTTAAGTCAGAGCGGGAAGACTGGTGATGGTACTGCAAGGGGATTGATGATGGTACTGCAAGGTGATTGCTGATGGTACAGCAAGGGGATTGCTGATGGTACAGCAAGGAGACTGCTGATGGTACTGTAAGGGGATTGCTGATGGTACAGCAAGGAGACTGCTGATGGTACTGTAAGGGGATTGCTGATGGTACAGCAAGGAGACTGCTGATGGTACTGCAAGGGGATTGCTGATGGTACTGCAAGGAGATTGCTGATGGTATTGCAAGGAGATTGCTGATGGTACTGTAAGGTGATTGATGATGGTACAGCAAGGGGATTGATGATGGTACAGCAAGGGGATTGCTGATGGTACAGCAAGGAGATTGCTGATGGTACAGCAAGGAGATTGCTGATGGTACAGCAAGGAGATTGCTGATGGTACTGCAAGGAGATTGCTGATGGTACTGCAAGGAGATTGCTGATGGTACAGTAAGGAGACTGCTGATGGTACTTCAAGGAGATTGCTAATGGTAATCAAGAAATGAGAAAAACTAGAATAAATGACACAATCATTTTACGAGCTAAACTTCAGTACAATATCACCTTTCTTGACAGGTAAACAATCAACATAACAATGTTCTAACATGCTGCAGGCACAGTAATTGGCTTGCTCTGGCCTCATCAGTCGTCCTCTATTTGAAAATACTCTATGAGAATGGATAAAGAATGGCATAAGCTGACAATGATACAAACACTTCAGGGCTTGCACTGGCACCATCACTTATGTGAACATACTCTAAATGAATGATCTTTAGCTTGGCTTTCACTGACACTGATACAATTTAAGAGGGAGAGCTATTGGGAACATACGCGAGCACTACTTAAAAATTCATATTTAGAAAATCGGATCAGTAACATGGGTGAAATTTGTAAAGTAGATGCTTTAAGGAATACACAATAAAAATATGTATTTAAAAAGTGTTGTGTTTTTTTTAGCTTTGAATACAAAAATTGTAAATGGTAACGCTCAAATGAGACAAGCAAAGAACACTGCCCAATACAATAAAATAGATAATGAAATATGCAAAATGTGCAAAAAGGCAAAAGAAGACTGGCTCAGTCAAAAATGTATAGAAATAGAAACTATGGAAAGCAAACAAGACTTAAGAGGAATGCACACAGAAATAAAGAGAATGACTAATAAAAATAAAAAAGCCACAGAAGGTGGATGCATTGCAGACAAAAAAGGAAAAATGCTAACAGACAATAAAGATATTATAGACATATGGCAGGAATATATAACAGAACTATTTCATGGTCAAAGGGACAAGAAGCCAGTTATAAAATGTACATCAGGCTATAAAATCTTAAAATCTGAGGTGGAAAAAGCTATTAAAACAATGAAAAAGGGAAAAGCAGCAGGACCTGATAGCCTACAGATAGAGATGATACAGGCACTAGAAGATTTTGGCATTGAAGTGATTACAGACATATGCAATGACATATACCATGCAGGATACATACCAAATGAATTAAAAACATCAACTTTCATTGCATTGCCTAAAACGAATGGTGCAGTTGAATGCAGTGACTTTAGAACAATAAGCCTCATGAGCCATGTTACTAAAATCTTGCTAAAAGTTATACAAGGAAGGATTCAGAATAAAATCAATACTGAATTAGATGAGCAGCAATTTGGATTTAGGAAAAATAGCGGGACAAAAGAAGCCATATTCTGCATGAGAACATTAATCGAAAAATACACAGAAGTAAACAAACCAATATATGCCTGCTTCATAGACTACACCAAAGCTTTTGATAGAGTACACCACAAACAACTTATAGAATGCCTAAAAGAGATACATCTAGATGACATGGATATACGACTAATATGCAATCTATACTGGGAGCAAACAGCAATAATAAAATATAACAAAGAGTTCTCTACACCCATTGATATAAAAAGAGGAGTAAGACAAGGATGCATCCTATCACCAAGCTTGTTCAATCTATACACTGAGGAAATCTTTTAAAAACATCACAGAGATGCCAGGCCTACAAATTATTGGAAAGATAATCAATAAGCAAAGATATGCTGACGATACTGTACTACTATCAGAAAATCCTAAAGATCTACAACAATTACTTAATGAAATAAACATGACAAGCAAAAAATATGGAATAGATATGAATATCAAAAACACTAAAACCATGATCATAAACAAAGAAAATACTCAAAACCCAGAAGTGGATATCAAAATTGAAGGAATAGACCTGGAGACAGTTCAGAACTACAACTAGCTTGGACATACTATAACCAGTGATGGAAAATGTAAAACTGAAATAAACAAAAGAATAGGAATGGCAACAAGTAATTTTAATGCCATGAAGAACATACTAACATTTGGGAAAATCTTCAAGTTTTAAATATTTACAGTTTGAGGTTTAACTTTTCTTGAGATGATCAACTTTGAGTGACTGTACACATTTTAAACATGAAGATTATCCAAAATCTCTAGTTCCTGTCATTGTTAGTCAGGTTGAAAAGGTGCAGGCCAAATTTAATTAAAATTCGTTCATGTTTTAAAATGTTATGAGTGTATGAGCCTCCCATTTTTGACCCGCAGTAAAGGAAGGTTTGAGAACTGCTGTTAGAGAGTATTCTTTCATGGTATCTACAGTGCAAATGTCATCCCTGTTGCTTGAATTGATTTTTAATATGAATTTTTTTAAGTAGAACACCCGTATTTTCCTGGTTAGCTCTTCCTCCTCAACGCTAGATTACAATACGTATTTTTGAGTCACATTTTTATGATACATTTGTTAACTCTTTCAGTACGGAAGGTTTTTATCAATTCAGTGGTCGAGATTTTAGAGACAAAATTTGTCATGGTTTTAAATATTAATCTACATGTTTATTTATCTAACACTTGACATATTATATATGAATTTTTAGATAATTGAGCAAGGAATTGGATTACACCTATACTAAGGTGATACAAGGCATGTAAAAGTAATATGGTTTGATGACTTCTTCTTCTTTCCTTCCTCATCTGCCTTTTAGCATCAAGTGGAAATATAATTTGCAGTCATTTGCTCTTCTGTTCGCCTCTGCTGCTGTTATGTTTCCTAGTGCTTCTAATATTCCATCGACCCATCTTTTTTGTGGTCGACCCTTGGGCCTGGTGTTCTCACAACGTTTGTTGAAGGCTCGTTGCGTTGTGTTTTGTTCTTTCTGCCTTGTCATGTGGCCAAACCATTTTATCTGTTGTTTCCTTATATATTCTATGGCGGGGGCTATTCCTAGCTTTTTTTCTCATTTCTTCATTTCTGATCTTATCTCTCAGACTGTTTCCTGTCATTCGTCTAACACATTTCATCTCAGTAGAAGTTATTTTTCTTATTGTTCTTGCGTCTAGGGTCCATGACTGGCATTGGTAGCACAATATTGGGATGAAGATTGTATTGTATAGTGCTCATTTTGCCTCCAGAGTTATTCCCTTGTTGGACAATAGTGGTAATAACTGTCCAATGATTTGACAAGCCTTGTTGCATCTTGATTCTCTCTGCTGTTTGAGAATTATCATTTGTCATTAGACTTCCTAGGTATTTGAATTCCTCTACTTGTTTTAGTTGTCTGCCTTCTAAAGTTATGTTGATGTTCTGTTTATTTTTGGCAACATTCATGACTTCTGTTTTGTTGATGTTGATTTTCATGTTGTATTTTGTGACTGAGATGTTGAGTTTGTTTACGTGTTCTTTTAGGTCTTCTATTGTTTCATGTATTAGTGCCTGATCATCTGCAAATAGAAGCTCGTTGATCTCCTCTGTCTCTGATGGGTTGGCTAGCTTGCATATATTTTAGTTTATGTTCTTAGTGTAAAGTTGTATAGTTTAGTATACAGTTTACACTAATCAAATTGAGAGTGATGTACTGTGCGGCTAAACGTACCAAAATTGGCATGGCGCATTGAAACATATGGAAAGAGTTAAACTTGCCAGCGAACTTTGTAATTTGGAAAAATAATATTTTCTGTTAGTTTTTGCTACAAGTCTTTGCGTTTCACTAAGAAGAGCCGCAGGAATCAGATGCGGTAATTGTTTGTCAACGAATGGTCTGGAATTCAAATACATAGCGCCGCTTTGGCTATGAGACGGTGCTTTGTTTATTGATACATCGGTCATAAGTGTAGCCAGTACATTCACTTTTATTTTTGCAGTTGTTCGTTGCCTATACTATGTTTACAAAGGATTGTTTGATGTCTCGCTGACAGCTGAAAAGAATTTCATAGCCAGAAGTTTAAAAAAAAAATATTATTAGATTTATGGTCAACTTTTTTTATACAAAAGCAACACTTTTACAATACAGTAGTATTTTTTTTTTACTAAGTATGCACGGTGTTTGAAAAAAAAAATCCACAACAATGACTTAGGTGTTACGGGCAGGAATAATTAGGTAGGTATAAGGAAGGAAAAAAATTTTTTGCAAGCGACAAACTATCAAATTCTAAGAATTTATAATTTTAAGGTGTTAATTTTTATGAAGGTATCATAATCTAGTAGTTAAAAAAATGCTGCAGAACACTTCAGGTTTCACCCAGCCTCTAAAAATGGGTACCAGAAGTATCTTCTGCAAAATTAGATCATCCTGGATGATTCCATCCACATCACTCTTGAAATGTGCTGCAGGTAATTTCAACCATGAACACAAACACCATATTCCTCATTCATTTGAAGACATACAGAGAATCCTTGCTTACTTACTTCCCTTACATATAAAGTGTAATTAACCATCCTCAGCAATTAGAGTTAAAAAAGAAAGAGAGAAACAACACAGCCAATGTGACAGTTTTCCTCAACTGAAAAAAATTATCTCACAGCAAATTGTACATAAATATGGAAACAGATGTGGAAAAAATGTACAAGAAACAACCAGAGTAGGAAGCGTAGCCGTATAACAACCTTGAAACAATGTCATTTCATTAATAAACACTTCAATGGCACACAGAAGTAAATTCTGAAACATTATGTGATTTTATGTACATTTGTTTGAGTAATTGTGTGTGTATATATATATATATACTTTTATAGTATATAAACATACATACTATTAGTGTAATCTGGCAAGAGAAATAAAACAAATACAAAATAGTAATGACAAGTCAGTCATTTTCTAAACATTTTTTGGGTGTGTATAGTTTTGTTCTTGAAAATTTGTACATCTTAAATAGTTTTACAATTTGCAAAAAATACAAACATGGAAAATTATGAAACAAAATTTGGATTATTTTAATCAAGAGTTGTGTTTCAGCTAATTATTTTTTTGTAGAAGACCATATACCTACTACACATATCTTTTGGTGAACTGCTATCCAAAGTTAGAACTGGTACAGAAATATATCAAACATGTTAGAACTGATACAGAAATATATCAAACATGTTAGAACTGGTACAGAAATATATCAAACATGTTAGAACTGATACAGAAATATATCAAACATGTTAGAACTGATACAGAAATATATCAAACATGTTAGAACTGGTACAGAAATATATCAAACATGTTTGAGCACAGTAGATCATTTGTTAGATCAGTTCGGAGGAAAGGCGTCACAGCAGCAGAGCTGGAAGCTGTAAGTGACACACTGCTGATGGCTTGCGGCACGATTGTTGAACCAGAACCATCCAGACCCTACACCACCTCTCTGTGGTGCCTCCAGTAACAGACTAACCTGTCTAGTCTGGCCAAGCAAGTAGGGGTCGAAGAGGGAAGACAACCCGGTACTCAAAAATAACATGCTGAAGTCGGATGTGTTGGGCCAAAAGGTGCAAATATCACAGTTCTACCGCAAACTACAACACAACGTATCTATGTCCACTCAACGTCCGACTAAGGACAGATGATGAAGAGGACAATCAATTCCTTTAGTAGTCATCAGGTGAACGATAAAAAGAATGGAAGATCAGCTCCAGTTTGTCTTACGTATCAGTAAAGAGTCAAGAACTAGTTACTATAAAAGTGTACAAAATAATAAAATAAATAAATAATAAAAAGTAGCCATGAAACCAGTTAGGGCTAGATTCTCTACAGTCCGCTATGTTGTCTGCTTCAGTCTGGCAGTGTCGACAGCATCCAGCAGGTTTTTGGAGTCCATGGCCAGCGCATGCGCTGACTTGAGCATACCTTTCCTGTAGTCAGCAGCAAGAGGAGAGTGGTAGTTCTGCTGTGCCAGCCTCATTGCATTAATTAGAGATGCCATGTCTGTTGACAGAACCTTCTGGGCCATCTCAACCTAAGAGATGACAAACAAAAGTGTCAAGATGAGTCCAGAGATGACAAACAAAAGTGTCAAGATCAGTCCAGAGATGACAAACAAAAGTGTCAACATCAGTCCAGATATGACAAACAAAAGTCAGAGATGACAAACAAAAGTGTCAAGATCAGTCCAGAAATGACAAACAAAAGTGTCAAGATCAGTCCAGAAATGACAAACAAAAGTGTCAATATCAGTCCAGAAATGACAAACAAAAGTGTCAAGATCAGTCCAGGGATGACAAACAAAAGTGTCAAGATGAGTCCAGAGATGACAAACAAAAGTGTCAAGATAAGTCCAGAGATGACAAACAAAAGTGTCAAGATCAGTCCAGAAATGACAAACAAAAGTGCCAAGATCAGTCCAGAAATGACAAACTAAAATGTCAGAATATGTCCAAAAGAGACAAACAAAAATGTCAGGATATGTCCTGCAATGACAAACAAAAATATCAGCTATATTCAGAAATGACAAATAAAAATATCAGCTTATGTCCAGAAATGACGAACAAAAATGTCAGCTTATGTCCAGAAATAACAAACAAAAATGTCAGCTATTGTCCAGAAGTGACAAACAAAAATGTCAGCTTATGTCCAGAAGTGACAAACAAAAATGTCAGCTTATGTCTAGAAATGACAAACAAAAATGTCAGCTTATGTCCAGAAATGACAAACAAAAATATCAGCTTATGTCCAGAAGTGACAAACAAAAATGTCAGCTTATGTCCAGAAATGACAAACAAAAATATCAGTTTATGTTCAGAAATGACAAACAAAAATATCAGCTTATGTCCAGAAATGACAAACAAAAATGTCAGCTTATGTCCAGAAATGACAAACAAAAATGTCAGTTTATGTTCAGAAATGAAAAACAAACCAATGAACTCGGCAAACAAACCAATGAACTCAGCAAACAAACCCATGAACTCGACAAACAAACCAATGAACTTGACCAACAAACCCATGAACTCGGCAAACAAACCCATGAACTCGACAAACAAACCAATGAACTTGACCAACAAACCAATGAACTCAGCAAACAAACCCATGAACTCGACAAACAAACCAATGAACTTGACCAACAAACCCATGAACTCGGCAAACAAACCCATGAACTCGACAAACAAACCAATGAACTTGATCAACAAACCCATGAACTCGGCAAACAAACCAATGAACTCGGCAAACAAACCAATGAACTTGACAAACAAACCAATGAACTCAGCAAACAAACCCATGAACTCGACAAACAAACCAATGAACTCAGCAAACAAACCCATGATCTCGACAAACAAACCCATGAACTCGACAAACAAAACAATGAACTCAGCAAACAAACCCATGAACTCGACAAACAAACCAATGAACTCAGCAAACAAACCCATGAACTCGGCAAACAAACCCATGAACTCGGCAAACAAACCAATGAACTCAGCAAACAAACCCATGAACTCGGCAAACAAATCAATGAACTTGACCAACAAACCCATGAACTCGGCAAACAAACCCATGAACTCGGCAAACAAACCCATGAACTCGGCAAACAAACCAATGAACTCAGCAAACAAACCCATGAACTCGGCAAACAAACCAATGAACTTGACCAACAAACCCATGAACTCGACAAACAAACCAATGAACTCAGCAAACAAACCCATGAACTCGGCAAACAAACCAATGAACTTGACCAACAAACCCATGAACTCGGCAAACAAACCAATGAACTCAGCAAACAAACCCATGAATTCGACAAACAAACCAATGAACTCAGCAAACAAACCCATGAACTCGACAAACAAACCAATGAACTCAGCAAACAAACACATGAACTCAGCAAACAAACCCATGAACTCGACAAACAAACCAATGAACTTGACCAACAAACCCATGAACTCGGCAAACCAACCAATGAACTCAGCAAACAAACCCATGAACTCGACAAACAAAGCAATGAACTCAACAAACAAACCCATGAACTCGACAAACAAACCAATGAACTCGACAAACAAACCCATGAACTCAGCAAACAAAACCCATGAACTCAGCTAACAAACCCATGAACTCGACAAACAAACCAATGAACTCGACAAACAAACCAATGAACTCAGCAAACAAAACCCATGAACTCACCAAATAAACCCATGAACTCGACAAAAAAAAACCCATGAACTCAACAAACAAACCCAGGAACTCAGCAAACAAAGCCCATGAGCTCACCAAACAAAACCCATGAACTCAACAAACCCATGAACTCAACAAACAAACCCACAAACTCTGAAAAGAAACATTCATAAATATTAGAACACTAAAGACAATAAAGCATGTACTTGAAAAATATTTTTTATTTCAAAAGTGATTTGATAATGAAATACATGAACCTACCTGTTTGTGACTCTCAGCTGGTAACTGTGGCAAGACCAGGTCTACCTGAGCCAGCAGACCTCTCAACTCATTGCCAACTTTCTGTGGGAAAAGACAAGCAGATTTTTGGTAACTTCTTCATTTGGATCTAACACTCATCTGCGTGCAGTTTTAGATGTTTGAACTAATTCAAATACTGTTGTGCATTTTAAGATAACTTCGTAGACACCTAATCAAACAAAGACAAAAGAGAACATTTGTAATCACTCAGTTTTGCAATGAAAATGTAGCAAAATTATAACTTCAATTAAGAATTCAAGACTTGCAAGAATACAAAGGAAAAACATAGGGAATGCATAACCAGTGAGCAATAGAAAGCTTTTCATTTCATGTGGAAAATGAATCCATAAAAGACAGAAGTAATGGTAACAACAAAGAAAAAGACATCACCTCAGTGCAAAATAAAGACAAGTGGAACAATATTAAAACAGGTAAATGAATTTAAATATTTGGGAACTTTGTTAACCTCAGACGGAAGATGTACAAAAGAGGTGAGAAGCAGAATGGCTCAGACAAAAGCAGCTTTCCAAAAAATGAGGAAGATACTATGCAATCCATTTTTGACAATAGAAACAAGAAAAAAAGAGTTCTTAAATGTTATGTAGAGCCAGTCTTAACATATGGATGTGAATCATGGACAATAGGACAACGGACAAGAAAATCACTGGAGTCTGTAGAAATGTGGTTTTACAGAAGAATGTTGAGAATACCTTGGACAGCTAAGAAGGGTAATGAAAATGTTCTGAAAGAGGTCAAAGCAAAAAGAGAGCTAATTTCTAATATTAGGAAGAAACAATCATCATTTTTTGGCCATGTAATGAGAAGAGAACTGGGATATATTGTAACAACTGGAAAAATTGAGGGATGAAGAGATAGAGGGAAGCAAAGAGAAAAAATACCAGACAGCTTAAGAGAATGGCTTGGCAGAAGGTCAACCACAGAAATGATAAATAACTGTCGAGAACGAAAGTTGTGGAGAGACATGATCACCTACACCAGCAGGCCAGGTACTTAATGATGATGATGAATCCCTGTGTCATATCAACTATATTCATAAGCCTGTCTTGTCCTTCTCTCCTCACTCTCATATAACTACATACATTTCTTTCACAAAACATGCTGTCTATATCATGTTTTTAATGTTCCCATACAGTGATATAAGGCTTATCTGACAATCTCTACCATGGTTAGACAACTACTCCAAGTGCTATGTTGTAATTGAGGATATATATGTTGCTACTAGCAAGAATATAAAAAGCTGAATAGCTCAGGCCAAAATAGCATTTCAGAAAATGAAAAATATCTTATGCAACAAATCTATGTCAATAAAAATTAGAAAGAGAGCTCATCGGTGCTATATAGAACCAATTCTGACCTATGGAAGCGAATCTCAGAAGAATGTTGAAAGTTCCCTGGACAGCTAAAAAGACCAATGAGGAAGTTCTCAAAGAGGCCAACACAAAAAGGGAGCTCTTAAAAAACATCCGAAAGAAGCAATCAACATTTTTCGGGCACATCATGAGAAGAGGAAAGTTGGAATACTTGGTTACAACTGGCAAAATAAAAGCAAAGAGAGATCGCGGATGACAAAGAGAGAAAATACTGGATAGCTTGGTGTCATGGCATGGAAAACAGTCAACAACAGAACTGATACGATGCACTGTAGATAGAAGATTGTGGAGGGACATGATCACCTATGCCAACCGGTATGGCACATGATGATGTTGACTAGAGTGAGACTTTACAAAACATGACCAGTAGCTCATCAACATAATTATGTTTTATCTAACGGGGTCATTCTCCATTACCGGAGAAGATGGTTCTCCAATTGATGACTTAGCACAGCTTGCCATGAACGCAATGATAGTGTCATTAACAGGCTGTTGACATTAGTTCTTAAGCAAAATACCTGGGTGATGATATGAATGGTTCCAGTGTCATTAACTGGCTGTTGCAAGACATTATTTCTAAAGTAAGACATTCGAGTGATGATATGAATGGTTCCAGTGTCATTAACTGGCTGTTGCAAGACATTATTTCTAAAGTAAGACATTCGAGTGATGATATGAATGGTTCCAGTGTCATTAACTGGCTGTTGCAAGACATTATTTCTAAAGTAAGACATTCGAGTGATGATATGAATAGTTCCAGTGTCATTAACTGGCTGTTGCAAGACATTAGTTCTAAAGTAAGACACTCAGGTGATGATATGAATGGTTCCAGTGTCATTAACTGGCTGTTGCAAGACATTAGTTCTAAAGTAAGACACTTGGGTGATGAAATAAATGGTACCAGTGTCATTAACTGGCTGTTGCAAGACATTAGTTCTAAAGCAAGACATTCGAGTGATGATATGAATAGTTCCAGTGTCATTAACTGGCTGTTGCAAGACATTATTTCTAAAGTAAGACATTCGAGTGATGATATGAATAGTTCCAGTGTCATTAACTGGCTGTTGCAAGACATTAGTTCTAAAGCAAGACACTCAAGTGATGATGAAATAAATGGTACCAGTGTCATTAACTGGCTGTTGCAAGACATGTCCCTTAGCTGACATTTCTCTTCCCAAAACTCAAGTTGTGCATGTAAGTGAAAAAAAAGTTACATAAAAAAAAGTAATTTAGATGCCCCG
Organism: Megaustenia siamemsis; assembly: GCA_032433765.1. Classification (NCBI taxonomy): domain Eukaryota; kingdom Metazoa; phylum Mollusca; class Gastropoda; order Stylommatophora; family Ariophantidae; genus Megaustenia; species Megaustenia siamemsis. The sequence continues at coordinate 10,225,342 of JAVIAB010000160.1, forward strand.
TCATGCCACATAGCATATATGGTAATAGTGGCCACAATTTTTACAGACTTTGGCACATGATTTATGGGGGTAATGTGGTTGGTATTTAGCCTGTGCCACTTTACTTTGCCAGAAAAAAAAATTTGATACCCATTTAAGGCTGGGTGAACCTGGAATCCGTCGATCAGGATCGAACCCAACCTCATGTCCTCTGTAGTTCAGTTCACTAACCACTGAGGTGTCGTGGTTCCCAAGTTCTGCAAGTAGACTACAAAGGACAAGAGGTAGGGTTCAATCCCAAACGACAACTTCCGGGTTCACCCAGCCTTTAATGGGTACAGAATTTTTTTACTGGGAAAGTAAAGCGGCACGGGCATAATACGAGTCCCTTCATCGAGTCCCTTCTCCGCAACGAAGGTTGGCTACCATGGAGCGCCATTCTGCTCTGTCTCTTGCTTTGATGGTGCAGGTTGTCATAGGCTGATTTGTCCATCTTTTGATGTTACTCGTCCATGTTAGTCTTGGTCTGCCTCTGCCTCTTTTACCGTGTATTTTCACCTCCAGAATTACTTTTAGTAGGCTGTTGTGTCTTTTAACATGGCCCAAAAATCGCATTTGTCTTGTTTGAATTGTGTTTAGTAGTTCTCTTTTCATTTTTAGATGTTTTAGGACTTCGTCGTTTGTTTTCTTTTCCTTCCATCCAATTCTATCTATTCTTCTATATATCCACATTTCAAAGGCTTCAATTCTCTGTTCTGTTTTCTTGTCTAATGTCCATGTTTCTGCACCATGTAGGAATATTGAGAAGATGTAACATTTTGCTATTCTTAGTTTTAGCCCTGGTGTAATTTGTTTTGATGTTAGTATGTTCTTCATGACATTAAAATTACTTTTTGCCATTCCTATTCTTTTGTTTATTTCAGTTGTACATTTTCCATCACTGGTTATAGTATGTCCAAGGTATTTGTAGTTCTGAAATGTCTCCAGGTCTATTCCTTCAATTTTGATATCCACTTGTGGGTTTTGAGTATTTTCTTTGTTTATGAGCATAGTTTTAGTCTTGTAGCTCTCTTTTTATCAGTATTCCCCCCCCCCCCCCCCCACTGATGTTCTGTTGTGTTTCCTGAGTATATAAATGTATATTTTTCATCCTCCATATACCAGCATTCTTTCCATCTTGTCTCTGATATGCCTAAGACATCTATATTTATTTGTTCTGCTTCTTGAATCAGATTTTCCAATTTCCCTTCTTGATATAGAGTACTAACATTCCAAGTACTTATTTTTAGATCTTTTCTCCGACATAAGTTTGAATTCCTCTCCATGGCTTCATCTGGACTAGAACGTGATGAAGCTCCGATCTCTTTCACGGTTGTCAGCCATATTCATCTTTTGTGTCCTGAACATGCCTCTTGTGTATCACACAATTTGCTGTTTTCACTTTCTGGGCCGTTGGTCATTTCTGACTCTTCCGCCCCATCCACCGTTGCAGACTTTGTACAATTCGGAATGGACATTTCCGTCTACCTGGCGCGACAGTAAAAAACAATCAATCTCGAATTAAAAGAAGTAAATACCCACTTAACAACGAGAATTTCCACAATCCACCAGCCTGTCAGAAGTTAAAATACCACAACAGGAGTGAGCAGAATATTAATCCCAAGAATCACACAGCGTGTAACCGGCGTATTTCGAAACAACACACGCTGTAGCGGAAAACGCTGTCCACACACGGACGCCACCTTGAAACTAAAAAAAAACTGCATTAATTCTCATAATGTTTGTCTTATCTCTATTAATTTTCAGTCCTAGCTGTTGTGATATTTCATCAAGTATGCTCATTTTATCCTGCATCTGTTGATGGCTGTGCGATAGGAGAGTTATGTCATCAGAAAGGTCCAAATCATCAAGTTGTTTGGTCAGTGACCACTGGATCCCATTTCTGTTGTTTTGAGTTATTTTCATAATCCAATCTATGGCCAGTAGAAAGAGAAATGGAGACAGAAGGCATCCTTGCTTCACTCCTGTTCTTATTTCAAATGCTTCTGTAAGCTGTCCTTCATGCACCACACTACATTTCATTCCTTCATACATTGTTTTTCTCAGGTTAATAAACTTTATGGGGATTCCGTAATGACTCAGCAATGTTATGACCTTACCTTAACCAAAATCAAGTACCCATCAGCATCAACCTGTGGTGCTTCTTTTGTCATAGACATAACAGCCCTGACCACACTGGTTGTCATGTCATAGACTCCATCATTCTCTCTGGAAATCTGAGCAAAAGCCATAAAACTGTAAGCATGAAATTCTAAATGCTAAATAAGAATGGCAAAATGTTACATCTTCTCAATATTCCTGTATTGTGCAGAAACATGGACATTAGACAAGAAAACAGAACAGAAAATTGAAGCCTTTGAAATGTGGATTTATAGAAGAATAGGTAGAAATGGATGGAAAGAAAAGAAAACAAACGATGAAGTTTTAAAACAACTGAAAATAAAAAGAGAACTACTAAATACAATTAAGACAAGACAAATAAAATTTTTGGGGCATGTTAAAAGACATAACAGCCTACTAAAAGTAATATTGGAAGGGAAAATACAAGGTAAAAGAGGCAGAGGCAGACCAAGACTAACATGGATGAATAACATCAAAAGATGGACAAGTCAATCAATGACAGCCTGCACCATCAAAGCAAGAAACAGAGTAGAATGGTGATACATGGTAGCCAACCTTCGTTGCGGAGAAGGGACTCGATGATGATGACGATGAAATAAAAATAAATATGCTCAAACAAAAGATTATCTAGCTGAACATCTACTTCGTTTGTACAACTATGAGACATTTTACGGTAAATTACTTGAAAATAGTTGCTCTATATTAAGCTTTACCTTTTAGTCAACCATCACCTTCTTCTACTTCTTTCCTTCCTCATTTGCCTTTCAGCGTCAAGGGGAGATATAATTCATGGTCTTTGGTTCTCCTGTTTGCCTTTGCTGCTGTTATGGTTCCTGGTGTTTTTAATATTCCATCAATCCATCTTTTTCGTGGTTGGCGATTGGGGGTCTAGTGTTTATTGAAGGCTCGTTGAGTTGTCTTCTGATCTTTCTGCCTTATCACGTGGCCAAGCAATTTTATATGTTGTGTCTTCATGTATTCTATGGTGGGGATTATTCCTAGCTTTTTTCTCAGTTCTTCATTTATGATTTGTTGTTGTTGTTGCATTCGCCAGCTTTCAACTCAGACAAAGTCCCTAGAGACTAGGAACTGAATTTTGTGTGTTAATCCATGTTTCCCTGGCAGCCATGTGCACAGGGGCCCCTCGCCACACAGGCAGATAACTCCGACTTCGGAGGTACTCATGTTTTTTCCGTCAATGAGTAACTGACGTTTCAAGCTGGGCCTCGCTGTTGAGACCAGGGTGGTTGCCGCAGAGAGAAATCATAAATAAAAATCCCAACCGGTGTAGCCGAGATTTGAACCCACAACCTCTCTGTCTCGAGGCTGGCGTTTTGCCTCGAGACCAACCAGTCCCCCATGGACTTGGAATATGAAGAAACTGCAACAAAAAACACTTTTCATGCATAGCCTGCAATGGTTCCTGCCACCTATCCACCATATACCAGAAGTTCACGTTCTCCTGAAAATGATGATCATATTTTTTTTAAAAATGTATAGCACTTGATGATGTTAGGCCATCGTTGTTGACTCCAATTCCGAACATATAAACACATAGTTAGTCGTCAGATTATCCCCGTCACACATCAAACAACAGACTGTAAGATTAGCATATGCCGGTCTAGGGATTTACGATGACGTAGCACACACAACAATGTCGCACGCACAGCAATGACGCGCCCTTTAGATTCCTGATTACTCCAGTGAATGCAGCACACGACAAACAAAACGCGGTGCAAATTCCCTAAAGCGATAAAATTGCGGCTGACGAAGCATTAATGAGTAACATGTAAATAACTTGAAATCCAACTATGGCCATGAACAGCACCAATGTGACGTAAAGCGCAGAACAAGTCTAGACGGTGGAAGGTTGCATTCACAACACTTGATTTGTCGAAAATGGAATATTGCCGGCGTACGACACTGCTTTATCAGCGCAGATGTAATAAGTAGATCATCATTTTGACTTTAACGCAGAAAAGTGCAACGGAGAACCGAAATCAATCAGACCCTGAATGCACCTTCTGCAGCAATCGAGAGAACGTGGACTAGATCCGCCATCATTTCTGATTTTATCTTTCATGCTGCTTCCTGTCATTTATCAAACACATTTAATTCAGTAGCGGTTATCTTTCTTATTATTCTTGCATCTAGGGTCTAGGACTGGCATTGGTAACACAACGTTTGGATGAAGATTGTATTGTAGAGTGCCAGTTTTGCCTCTAAAGTTATTTCATTGTTAGACAATAGTGGTGATAGCTGTTCAAGGATTTGAAAAGCTTTTTTGCATCTTGAGTGTATTTCTGCTGCTTGTGAATTGTCATTTGTCATTACTTCTGCTTGTTTTAGTTGACTGCCGTCTATCATTATATACCACAACTTTCTTTCTCTACAATTGTTTGTCAGTTATGTTGTTGATTTTCTAACAAACTATTCGCTTAAATTGATATATTTTATCTTTGCTTCCCTCTATCTCATCTTCCTTTAATTTTTCCCACTTGTTACATTATACACCAGCTCTCTCCTTCTCATTACATGATCCAAAAATTATGATTACCATCATATTCTATTGACTTCTCATATAATAAGACTACAAACTCATTTCTACACTATGGTAAATAAAAGAAAACCTCATATTCTACACTATGGTAAATAAAAAACCTCATATACTACACTATGGTAAATAAAAAACCTCATATACTACACTATGGTAAATAAAAAAACCTCATATTCTACTATCTATCTATCTATTGTCCTTTCGAGCCGAAGACGGCACATAGGGCAGAACCACAATTTCAAAAACAGAAACCTTGCGTGCCAAAGTGACATATATTGCAGAGATCACTGCTCTAAAATATATGGCACTGTTTCCATAACAATACTTTTTACAATGACAGCTTGTCAAGCCATCGATCAACCTCCTTAGTCGCCTCTTACGACATGCCTGGAAGGTCACAATGTCACTATTCTTCACTTCCCTCATAATGAGGCCCCGGTAACACACAGGAACATATTCTACACTATGGTAAATAAAAAAAAACCTCAGATTCTACGCTAAGGTAAATAAAAAAAACCTCATATTCTACAATATGGTAAAAAAAAAACCCTCATATTTCAGCAACTTTAAAAATAAAACCACATCTAATCTGTTTAGTATGTAAATAATAGCAATTATAACATCATATTGTATTCAGTTTACCAGTAATAAACTAACCACCTCATATTCAACTTTTATTTACACATAAGAAAATATGCATCTAATATTTTGGTCATGCAATAACAGTACATGTAATGTCATATTACATTTAGATGACCAAAAATAAAATTGACACCTGCTATATTTTATGTTCCTATAATAAAATTACTACCCCATGTTATATTTAGTCCTCCATTAATAAAATTACCACCTCATGTAATATTTAGCCCTCCGTTTATAAAATTATTACCTCATGTTATATTTAGCCCTCCATTAATAAAATTACCACCTCATGTTATATTTCTATCTATCTATCTATTGACCTTTCGAGCCGTAACCGGCCCATAGGGCGTAGACCAAGATACACCTTCTCCTATATGGATTTTTTGTTCTAGCAGTTTTCTTTTAAAGATATTTTATCAAATCTCGCCATCTGTCTCTGTTCTGTGCAAGCAGTTCTATCTCATTGAGGGAGCCGACTCCTGCTGCTCTTGCCTCTCTCATCAATGTTCTTCTCAGTGTCTCCCTGGGTCTTCCTCTTTTTCTTTTACCTGTTGTCTCCCATATGAGGGCTTGCTTTGCTATTCGGTTATTATCTCTTCTCATCACATGTCCAACGTATGACCATCGTCTTTTCTTTATTACTGAAGATATTAGTGGTTGATTGGCGATTTCTCTAATTTCCTCATTTGTTTTGAATTTGTTCCATGCTATACCAAGTATTTTCCTTAGACATTTATTTTCGAATGCGTTCAACTTTGTTTCTATATCTCTTGTTGTTTTCCAGCTTTCACACGCATACGTAAGGGTTGATAGTACATTTGATTTGAATAGCCTAAGTTTTGTGTTTGTGCTGATAAGTTTTGATTTCCACAACTTTTCAAGGCTTCTGAAAGACATTGCTGCTTTAGCTATTCTGATTTTAATTTCTTTGCTCGTATCCCCTTCTCGATCAATGTGACTTCCAAGATAGATAAAGTGATCGATCTCTTCAACTGGTTTGTTTTCCATGTATATTTTGTCACCTGTTGGAATTAAACTAGTCATGACTTTAGTCTTTTCATGATTGATCTCAAGCCCAATTTTGCTGGCTATTGATGATAGTTCATTTGTGTTTTCCTGCATCGTTTTTATCTGACTGCTGATGAGAACTATGTCATCAGCAAAGTCGAGGTCTTCCAAATGGTCTCCTTGTATCCATTCGATGCCTTTATTACCAGTGCAGCATTTCTTCATTATGAAGTCCATAACAATTCCAAATAACAAGGGCGATAAAATACATCCTTGTTTAACCCCAGTTTCTATTGGGAAACATTCGCTCAGTCCTTCCTCTGTTCGAACTGCACATGTGTAACCATCATACATGTCTTTGATAATATTTATGATTTTTGATGGTAAACCATATTGCTTCAGAATTTTCCACAAAGAATCTCTATGAATACTATCAAATGCTTTTTTTGAAGTCGATGAAGTTAAGTACAAACGGTTTTTGCTTTTCAATGTGTTCCTCCAATATAAGTCGTAGAGTGAAAATGTGGTCAATACAGCTTCTCCCTTTCTAAACCCAGCCTGTTCTTCACGCATTACTGTATCTATTGAATCCTGTATTCTATTTAGGATGATTTTGCAGAATAACTTTGAGGCAACTGACAAAAGTGTCACGCCTCTCCAGTTGTTACAATCTCTAAGATTGCCCTTTTTTGGGATCTTAACAATGATTCCTTTTTTCCATTTATGAGGCGTCTTCTCTGTTTTCCAAATGATGTTGAACATTTTTTGGAGATGTATTAGATTATGGCTATCAATTGCCTTGAGGATCTCAGCTGTTAACTTATCCTCTCCAGCAGCCTTGTTATTGGTCATAAGCTTTAAGGTGGTTTCTATTTCACTCAAGGTGAAGTCATCTAAATTTACATTTAATTCTGCTGCTGGTGTTTCAGTTTCAAAATCTATTAAACTGTGGGGTAGTGGACGGTTAAGAATTACTAAGAATGTTATATTTAGTCCTCCATTAATAAAATTACTACCTCATGTTATATTTAGTCCTCCATTAATAAAATTACTAACTCATGTTATATTTAGTCCTCCATTAATAAAATTACTAACTCATGTTATATTTCTATCTATCTATCTATTGACCTTTCGAGCCGTAACCGGCCCATAGGGCGTAGACCAAGATACACCTTCTCCTATATGAATTTTTGTTCTAGCAGTTTTCTTTTAAAGATATTTTATCAAATCTCGCCATCTGTCTCTGTTCTGTGCAAGCAGTTCTATCTCATTGATGGAGCCGATTCCTGCTGCTCTTGCCTCTCTCATCAATGTTCTTCTCAGTGTCTCCCTGGGTCTTCCTCTTTTTCTTTTACCTGTTGTTTCCCATATGAGGGCTTGCTTTGCTATTCGATTATTATCTCTTCTCATCACATGTCCAACGTATGACCATCGTCTTTTCTTTATTACTGAAGATATTAGTGGTTGATTGGCGATTTCTCTAATTTCCTCGTTTGTTTTGAATTCGTTCCATTCTATACCAAGTATTTTCCTTAGACATTTATTTTCGAATGCGTTCAACTTTGTTTCTATATCTCTTGTTGTTTTCCAGCTTTCACACGCATACGTAAGGGTTGATAGTACATTTGATTTGAATAGCCTAAGTTTTGTGTTTGTGCTAATGAGTTTTGATTTCCACAACTTTTCAAGGCTTCTGAAAGACATTGCTGCTTTAGCCAGTCTGATTCTAATTTCTTTGCTCGTATCCCCTTCTCGATCAATGTGACTTCCAAGATAGATAAAGTGATCGATCTCTTCTACTGGTTTGTTTTCCATGTATATTTTGTCACTTGTTGGAATTAAACTTTTCATGACTTTAGTCTTTTCATGATTGACCTCAAGCCCAATTTTGCTGGCTATTGATGATAGTTCATTTGTGTTTTCCTGCATCGTTTTTATCTGACTGCTGATGAGAACTATGTTATATTTAGTCCTCCATTAATAAAATTACTAACTCATGTTATATTTAGTCCTTCATTAATAAAATTACTAACTCATGTTATATTTAGTCCTTCATTAATAAAATTACTACCTCATGTTATATTTAGTCCTCCATTAATAAAATTACTAACTCATGTTATATTTAGTTCTCCATTAATAAAATTACTAACTCATGTTATATTTAGTCCTTCATTAATAAAATTACTACCTCATGTTATATTTAGTCCTCCATTAATAAAATTACTAACTCATGTTATATTTAGTCCTCCATTGATAAAATTACTAACTCATGTTATATTTAATCTTCCAATAATAATATTAACAACTATTTAGTTTTCGCAGGAAAAAATTACCACCTAATGATAGAATGACCACTTTTATTTTTTTCAAATAATAAAGCAAAGTTATTAGTTAAAATTTGAGTCTAAACACATAAGACTCTAATATTTTACTAAACTACTGGCTAATCAAGGTTTGCTTGCTGCCAACTAACTGTCAAAATGCCAAGGCCATATATACATACAAATACTTAAAAAAGATTTGTTCACTTACAGTGTCTACCGTCCCAACTAATCCTTCAGTAGAATCTATTGTACTGTTACTTGCACTGTCTGTAAGAATAGCAGAGATGATAATGGCTGACAAAAAGGACATAAAATACTACATTTTCTGCCAAAAGATAACACTGTAAAATATTTAGTTACAAATAAACATAACAAATCATTAAATCACAGGGTTGATAAAATGACATATTATTAAATCACAGGGTTGATAGAATAACAAATCATTAAGTCACAGGGTTGATAAAATGACATATCATTAAATCACAGGATTGATAAAATAACAAATCATTAAATCACAGGGTTGATAAAATGACATATCATTAAATCACAGGATTGATAAAATAACATCAAATCATAAGATTAATAAAATAACATATCATTAAATCACAGGGTTGATAAAATAACATTAAATCATAAGATTGATAAAATAACATATTATTAAATCACAGGGTTGATAAAATAACATATCATTAAATCACAGCATTGATAAAATAACATTAAATCATAAGATTGACAAAATAACATATTATTAAATCACAGGATTGACGAATAACATATAATTAAATCACAGGATTGACGAATAACATTAAATCACAGGACTGATAAAATAACATATTAAATCACAAGCTTGACAAACAATATATCATTAAAATACAGGACTGACAAATAGCATATCACTATCCGTAGAAAACGATACCATCATAAAAATTACAGCATCAAAACACAATCTCTTCAAAATTTGATAGTTTGCATTGTTCAAACATTCCCCCCCCCCCCCTCCCAAATGAACATTCCTAATTACTACCTCCGGTGACCCCTGAGTGTTTATTTTGTTTCTATTGATGTAGGATTTTTTTACCCATTTTTTTTTAGAAACGATCCTATAATATGAATAAATTTGCAAATTTCAATAATTTGGTACTTTTTTAAATCTACTTTTTTTCCCTTTAACCAGAGAAATTTTCTCGGTCATCGCTGGCATCAAACAACTCTTTGTGATTCGGGAAACTCAGCGAACACTTTGAGGTATTCAAACATACTGACGAATTTACGACATCTGTCTGAATAGACAAAGTAGCATGTCTGGTCCAAGTGGTCAATTTCAGGTCATAAATCAACCTGAGACAGGAAATCTGAGTTCCCTCTGTGTATCTAATTGGTAAACACACAAATGTGTGTCAAAAGTTCAAATAAATTGCTATTTATAGTGCTCCTAATGTTACAATTAAGGGGTAATATTTTGTACCAGGTAATGTAACAAAGTTGGCCACAGTAGGTATCATAATTAAGGGGTAAATCAGCAGGCTGACACATTAAATCACTAGAGTAACAAATCAGATGTAAATAAATCACAATCATTATCAATCTTCTAAAAATGGCAGGTCAAACAGATTAAAGCTGTCCATTGTAAAACACTCAACATCAAACATTTGTTTGCAGTAGTTCCAACAACTGGGAAAATACATACAGGCTGAATGATGTAGCTTTATGGCACGTATCAACAGACCCCCATTGGACATGCAGCCTTTATTCCTCAGTCCCCTCAACAGATCCCCCATTGGACATACAGCCTTTATTCCCTAGTCCCCTCAACAGATCCCCCATTGGACATGCAGCCTTTATTCCCCAGTCCCCTCAACAGACCCCCATTGGACATGCAGCCTTTATTCCTCAGTCCCCTCAACAGATCCCCCATTGGACATGCAGCCTTTATTCCCCAGTCCCCTCAACAGACCCCCATTGGACATGCAGCCTTTATTCCTCAGTCCCCTCAACAGATCCCCCATTGGACATACAGCTTTTATTCCCCAGTCCCCTCAACAGATCCTCCATTGGACATTGAACCTTTATTCCCAGACCCCTCAATAGATCCCCCATTGGACATGCAGCCTTTATTTCCTAGTTCCCTCAACAGATCCCCATTGGACATGCAACCTTTATTCCCCAGTCCCCCTTTGGACATGCAGCCTTTATTCCCCAGTCCCCTCAACAGACCCCCATAGGACATGCAACCTTTATTCCCCAGACCCCTCAACAGATCCCCCTTTGGACATGCAGCCTTTATTCCCTAGTCCCCTCAACAGATCCCCATTGGACATGCAGCCTTTATTCCCCAGTATCCTCAACAGATCCCCATTGGACATACAGCCTTTATTCCCTAGTCCCCTCAACAGATCCCCCATTGGACATGCAACTTTTATTCCCCAGACCCCTCAACAGATCCCCCATTGGACATGCAGCCTTTATTCCCCTCAACAGATCCCCATTGGACATACAGCCTTTATTCCCTAGTCCCCTCAACAGATCCCCCAATGGACATGCAGCCTTTATTCCCTAGTCCCCTCAACAGACCCAAATTGGACATGCAGCCTTTGTTCTCCAGTCCCCTCAACAGATCCCCCATTGGACATACTGCCTTTATTCCCCAGTACCCTCAACAGATCCCAATTGGACATGCAGCCTTTATTCCCCAGTCCCCTCAATAGATCCCCATTGGACATGCAGCCTTTATTCCCCAGGTGGTTATTTCAATTATGATTGACTCCAAAGATCTGTCAAAACTCATTATCTCACTATGAATGATCCCAAAGACATAAAGATATGTCAAAACTCATTATAAGTGATCCAAAAGACAGAAAGATACATCAAAACTCATTATGAATATCTCCAATGACAGAAAGATATCAAAACTAATTATGAATTATTCCAAAGACATTATATGTCATCAAAACCCAATTGAATAACTCCAAAGACAGAAAGATCTGTCAAAACCCATTTACTCCAAAGAGAGGAGATCTTTGTCCAAACTCATTACGAATGAGTCTAAAGACTTAAGGAAATCCATCAAACTCAATAACACCTTTTATGAGTGGCCAATATTCTAGTAGGTCTCAGTAAAGATAATGCCAAAGTATGAAGAAAGGTCTCATGAAAATGACTTACTGGCTGTTTTCTGAATCGGTTTAGGCTGGGTTCCTTCTCTTGTCACAGTTGATGGCGGTGAGTTCTCTTTGGTGTTGCCCATTAGTTGGCCATAATCTTTCGTGTGTACAGGATGTGAATCTCGTTTCTGTAAGACAAAGTGAATGATCGTAGAATACACACATACACATATATATATATGCATGGCCTTTTTCGTCTTCTCAGACGGTCTTGTGGAGGCTATTGTGTATTATTTTGAGGTTTTGTTTTTGTTGAACAGCTTCTCTCGTGGCTAATTCTACTAATGTTTGACAAAAACACATGCAGCCACAGAATGAACAAGTCAGGCCCACTGATCCACAGGGTTTTCCATCCTTTTTCATGAGTCATTTCTCTTCTATGTTTTGCCTTAGCACAGTCTCAAAATAATGTTACGCCATTCCGTATACATGCTCTCCATGATGTGCGATCTCTTGCCAGATGTTCCCAGTCATTTTCACAGATGGAGAAGTCATTCAGAGATGATTTACAGATATCTCTATATCGTAGTTTATGTCTGCCGATTTGTCTTTTTCCGTGTGTTAGTTCACCATATAGTATTTGCCTGAGGATGTGTTTTCTTCCATTTGCTGGAGTGTGTTTGCTTTAACAAGTCCAGAGTGCATGGTCCTTACGTTCAATGTGCCAAGTTTAAACATTGGTGCTTCCTTCCTCATTTCACTTTACCTACTCTGCCTGGGCATGGAATATGGAGATAGTACTTTACCCAGTCGCACTATCTTTCTCTCAACTTCGTTTCAAGAATTTCCGAAGGAGGGACGCAGTCCATACATTCGGAATTGAAAGAAGATGCAGGGGATGCCAGAAAGACAGTTAACGCCATCTACTGCCTTAGGGTCCCTCCCTCCAGATTTTTACTCTGGGTGTACTCCCATAACCTTCGATTCTAACTAGAATCTAGTCCACAAGGTAGTGGAGGGTTTTGTGGTCGAAGTTTCCCTTCTTCTAGACGGGTAGCCAGCCAAGGTATGAGTCCCGTCTACTCGGAGTGATATCTAAAGATACCCCTTTGTCAGGCACAGGTGCCCGGACATCCGAGAAAACACTTTACTGGTCAATGCTAGGCTAGAAATTAAGCCAATGCACAAGTACCATATCCGTGAAAAACACATCACTGAAACAGTACATAATCCATTTAATGAATAAAACATCCATAGCATGAATTGAACATATATAAGGGCCATGAAAATAGAGAAATACAATTATATAGGAATACATATATATATATAAATATATGTATAAATAAAATATATGTATAAAAATATGTAGGAATACATATATATATAAATATATATATATATATATATATATATATAAATATATATATATATATTTTCTTCCTCCTTTCAGCTCCCTGTGGAGCATAGGTCTTTAACAAACTGTTTCTTGTCATTCTTTTAGGATGCTCCATGTCTTTCCCACACTCTTCATCTTGCTTCCACCTGTCTTCCCCAAATATATTTTGGTCTTCCTTTTTATCTCTTCTCCTGGGGATTCCAAAAAAAGGGCCTGTCATGTAATACTCTCATTTACCTTATGCAGTGTGTGTCCTATCCAGTGCCATCAACTTTGATGTATCTCTTAGTCCACTGGTATTTGACTAGTACATTCCCCTAACTCTATGTTAGTGATTTTGTACTAATTAATTCATAACCAAGATGTTAAACTTGTGCCAGATATAATTTCTTACTATATTATTTCAAAAGTATGTTCATTTATTTAATAACATTTTAACCAAATCAATTATGAACTAAATTAATGAAAATATTGTTGTTTGTACATACACAAAGATGTGAAGATTAAAGAGAGCTTGCTCAAACCTACTTTTCAGTCCAGCATTAACAGAGTTAATATTGGTGCGTGTTGCTATAAGCAGCAATAAAGATGCACAATTACAGCTTTGATCTATTTTGCTTTCTTACATTCAATCTTATTATCAGTTATCTCAATAGATACTACTACTTCTGGTATATGATAAGCACTAAATAGTTAACATTTAATTCTATTCACGTTAGTTTTAGCTGCAGATGTTATCACTACACCACCCTTCCAACCAGAACGAACAAAAATATAATAAAATAAAAAAACAATCACGTACTAAATGAGTTTCCTCTGCCTGTAGCCACCTAGCATCCTCCTCAGACTCCTTCTGTTGCTGTCTGAGATGCAGCTCTATAACCGACTCATCCACATCCTCTACGTGGCGGTGGTGCTGAGAGAAACCCTGGACAATAATTAGGAGTGAAAATAGATAGTATCAGACACAGGCTGTATGTGCCAAACACACCACCATAAACTGTGCCAATTACATGGCGAGGGAAAAATAACTGACCTTTAAATCATGACACAAACTATACAAATTGGCTGAGTTTATTGTATATTGGAGTTTCTGCTGCGAAGACTGAAACTAACACTACTTCTTCCAGTCAAAAATGCCTTAACCTCCTTCTGCGTTCACTTTTGCTTATTCCATGACTTGCTCAGTGTCATGGCACTATCAATGTAGGTAGGTTGCTTTTCATGTCTCTTATGTGATGTATGTGAATTTGTATATGAACTCGTAAAATTGAGATATGTTTATCTTGTTAGTCAAGTTCTTACGCTGCCTACATCTGCATTTTACTCTTCCCACAGTTAACATGATGGCAGTTGTTATTTTGTGTTATATGGCAGGGCAATCTCAGCTTGTGTTTCTCCATGTGATGAAGAGATTATCAGGTTGAACAATTTCTTCTTGTGATCTCTGCTGGGTCTCTCTACTGTTCATGTATTTTACTATGAGATGCTCAAGATCCTGTTACAGCAATTCATCACGAGTGTTTGTGTTTACCTTGTAGTTTCACCATCACAAGGAAAGATGGATGTAACAAGAAAGTACATTTGCTGATATGAATTATACCATATATGAGCAAGATCTTTCAGCACCATTTGATTTCCAGAGGTTGAGTTCTTTCAAGATCTGCAGTGAGTGTCCATGATTTGCAGACATATAAAAATAGAGATGCCATGATTGTTTATAATAATCTGACCTTTGTTCTTATGGAAATGGTGTTGTTTTTCCAACTATTGTTTAGTCTGGTCAGGGCTGCTGTTACCTGTACAATTCTGTCCAATACTTCTGATTGTAAACCTTTGTAAGTGATACCAGAACTGGTTGAATGTTTCAAGTGTCTCCCCATTTATTGTGATAAGACTTTCAATGTTCTTCATCATGTTTGTCACCAGTTTGCTTCTGTCAACAATCATCTCCATTGAATATGCTTGTGATGCCTTATCAAGGCAATAACTTCAAGCACTACTACATCACATGTTAGCCCATCTATGTGAAATGTACATCAAATATTTGTTGACTTCAAGAAAAGTATTCTGATGGTCCACATTAAGACTTCTTGTTTAAGGAGTATACTGAGATAATGGTTATGGTTAGTCCAAAGCCCTGGTATTACTGCAAACAAATTAAAATTCATAATTGCTCAACCGCCTGTGCCAGTGGAATCATCCAAATTTATTAAAACTCATCTCATTGAAGGATCAAAACAAAGAAAGGCAGCAGCAGTCCCTATCATATCAGCTATAGCACATGCCAAAAGACATAAGGCCAAGTGGCACCAAAAGTGAATGCAGCTCAACTGTCCTTTGGCATACAATATCATAATTCATTGTAAGCAATCTGAAATAATTTGGAATACCACCAAATATCATCAACATCATCAAAGATCCAGATGACAGCTTCTCTTGTCACCAAAGATCAAGATGACAGCTTCTCTTGTCATCAAAGATCCCAATGACAGCTTCTCTTGTCACCAAAGATCCAGATGACAGGTTCTCTTGTCACCAAATATCCAGATGACAGGTTCTCTTGTCACCAAAGATCCTGATGACAGCTTCTCTTGTCACCAAAGATCCCGATGACAGCTTCTCTTGTCACCAAAGTTCAAGATGACAGCTTCTCTTGTCACCAAAGATCCAGATAACAGCTTCTCTTGTCACCAAATATCCAGATGACAGGTTCTCTTGTCACCAAATATCCAGATGACAGGTTCTCTTGTCACCAAAGATCAAGATGACAGCTTCTCTTGTCACTAAATATCCAAATGACAGCTTCTCTTGTCATCAAAGATCCAGATGACAGCTTCTCTTGTCTTCAAAGATCCAGATGACAGCTTCTCTTGTCACCAAAGATACAGATGACAGCTTCTCTTGTCACCAAAGATCCAAATGGCAGCTTCTCTTGTCACCAAAGATCCAGATGGCAGCTTCTCTTGTCATCAAAGATCTAGATGACAGCTTCTCTTGTCACCAAAGATCCAGATGACAGCTTCTCTTGTCATCAAAGATCCAGATGACAGCTTCTCTTGTCATCAAAGATCCAGGTGGCAGCTTCTCTTGTCATCAAAGATCCAAATGACAGCTTCTCTTGTCATCAAAGATCCAAATGACAGCTTCTCTTGTCATCAAAGATCCAGATGACAGCTTCTCTTGTCATCAAAGATCCAGATGACAGCTTCTCTTGTCACCAAAGATCCAGATGACAGCTTCTCTTGTTATCAAAGATCCAGATGACAGCTTCTCTTGTCATCAAAGATCCAGGTGGCAGCTTCTCTTGTCATCAAAGATCCATATGACAGCTTCTCTTGTCATCAAAGATCCAAATGACAGCTTCTCTTGTCATCAAAGATCCAGATGACAGCTTCTCTTGTCATCAAAGATCCAGATGACAGCTTCTCTTGTCACCAAAGATCCAGATGACAGCTTCTCTTGTCATCAAAGATCCAGATGACAGCTTCTCTTGTCATCAGAGATCCAGATGACAGCTTCTCTTGTCATCAAAGATCCAGATGACAGCTTGTCTTGTCCAGTTTGCCCAGAGGCAGGACTGAAGTGAATGGTTCCAGGTTAATACCTGAGGGAATCAAAGATGTAGTTTATCTCCCTTGTTATTTGGAATTGTCATCGACTTCATATTGCAGAAGTGCTGTACTGTAACAAAGGCCTTGAGTAGACATACAGGTCTCAATAGAGGACCTAGGTTCTCCGTGATGACATCCTTCTCTTTAGTAGCAATGTGAAAACAAGAAAAAACAAATGTCCTGTCCTCAATGATGAGCAGGATAGGGCAATAGATCAACCAAGAAAAGACAAAAGTAAATACAAAATCAAATTCATCATGAGGAAAAGATACATCTAGAAGGAAAGATAAGTGAAAGAAATAGATCACTATATCTTGGAAGTTGCATAGATCAAGGAGACACAAAGAAAGAGATTAGAATCAGAACAGCAAAGACTCAAAAACCTTGAGAAAATAAGGAAATGAAAAACCCTAATCACAAAAACAAAGTTTAGGATTTTAAATCTAATCTATTATAAACCTTGCAATTTATACATCAAATGGGAAACAGCATGCAAAAGAAAAAGAGATTAATCCAGAGAAACACTAAGAAGAACACTGATGCAGCAACAACAACAGGCTTCAGCTCCCTTGTGAGATTGTCAAACCTAGAACAGGTGCATGCTGAAAGACATATTGGGTTCTGAGCATTGTCTCGTGGTAGGAAAGATAACAAAGAATCATATATGGAGTTTTAAATTTCTGCCCTTCATGCCATCTTTGGTTTGAGAATAATGAGATAGAATAGATATATATACACAGACAGATACAATGCAAACATCAAAGAAGCATACCGCAGATATGGGCAAGGCTGTGTTGGATGAGAGTACATGGTTGTTCCCTGAGGTCTGCTGATATGGATCTACGGGAGGTGGAGGTGGCATGGTCACAGATGGAAGGCTGGGTCGGCCGAAGCCAGAGGTCATGTGGTTGAGTTGCTGCTGCTGTTGTTGGAATGCTACTGCTAATGCTGGAGGAGTGTGGTGGTGGAAGCTGTTCCTGGAAGGAAGTGAAAGCTGCGGATGTGTTGGGACTGAATGCTGACTGGAATTGCTGCCAACCTGTGGAGGGAGAGGAGAATATTAAAATATATTTAAAATACATTCTCTGTGCTGCTATACTGTTTTATACAGGAAGCTTAAGACAAACAGTAGAGTAACATGCCTGGGATAGATCTTCCTTTATAAAGCTCTTTAGGGCGGATAGAATTTATATTACACTTGTGAGCAACTCTCTCTCTTGCTTTCGTCAGCTTTGACCTCTGACGAAGTCCCACCCACTCAATTTTGTGGGACTGAATTTAGCGTGTAAATTCTGTTTTATCCCATTACAGGATGCCCCTCGCCATGCAGGCAGATTTACTCCGACTTCAGAGGTACTAATTTTTAGGGAATTAGTAAAACCCAGGTGTCCTCGCCAGGGTACGAACCCCGGCTGTTGCCGTGGTAAGCCAACCGCCTATCGATTGCGCTAACCGGACACCCACTTGTGAGCAACAACATTTATGTCTTTCTATATTAAAAGTAGGGGGCTGCAAAAGTGGACAGCCTTAATTGCGTATCAAACATTATGTTAACTCAACCTTAACTGGATATCAAACTTTGGGTTCAATCAACCTTAATTGCGTATCAAACATTATGTTAACTCAACCTTAACTGGATATCAAACTTTGGGTTCAATCAACCTTAATTGGGTACCAAACATTATGTTAACTCAACCTTAACTGGATATCAAACTTTGGGTTCAATCAACCTTAATTGGGTACCAAACATTATGTTAACTCAACCTTAACTGGATATCAAACTTTGGGTTCAATCAACCTTAATTGGGTACCAAACATTATGTTAACTCAACCTTAACTGGATATCAAACTTTGGGTTCAATCAACCTTAATTGGGTACCAAACATTATATTAACTCAACCTTAACTGGATATCAAACTTTGGGTTCAATCAACCTTAATTGTGTATCAAACATTATGTTAACTCAACCTTAACTGGTTATCAAACTTTGGGTTCAATCAACCTTAATTGCGTATCAAACATTACGTTAACTCAACCTTAACTGGATATCAAACTTTGGGTTCAATCAACCTTAATTGCGTACCAAACATTATGTTAACTCAACCTTAACTGGATATCAAACTTTGGGTTCAATCAACCTTAATTGGGTACCAAACATTATGTTAACTCAACCTTAACTGGATATCAAACTTTGGGTTCAATCAACCTTAATTGGGTATCAATGATGGAACTGGTGTAGTACTGACCACATTAACCCAAATATGTGCTGATACAAATACAAACACCATATTTCATAAACATCACAACATTCTTTCTTTTGGTAGTTATCTGCCTATGTGGCGAAGGACCCCTGTATACAAGGCTGCCAGGAAAAACCAGATTAATAAGCAATATTCGGTTCCTAGTTTCTAGCAAACATACGAACCAGTGGAAGAGATCAATCACTTTATCTATCTTGGAAGTCACATTGACCGGGAAGGGAATACAAGTAAAGAAATTAGAATCAGAATAGCTAAAGCAGCAATGTCCTTCATCATCATGTGCCATACCAGTTGGCGTAGGCAATCATGTCCTTCCACAATCTTCTATCCACAGTGCATCGTATCCTTTCTGTTGTTGACTGTTTTCCATGCTGTGACACAAAGCTATCCAGTATTTTCTCTCTTTGTCGTCCACGATCTTTCTTTCCTTTTATTTTGCCAGTTGTAACCAAGTATTCCAATTTTTCTCTTCTCATGATGTGCCTGAAAAATGTTGATTGTTTCTTTCTGATGTTTTTTAGGAGTGCCCTTTTTATATTGGCCTCTTTGAGAATGTCCTCATTGGTCTTTTTAGACCTCTAATCGTCTTTTCATTTGTTTGTCTACTGTCCATGATTAAATTTCATAGGTCAGAATTGGTTTTATATAGCACAGATGAACTCTCTTTCTCATTTCTATTGACATAGATTTGTTGCATAAGATGTTTTTCATTTTCTGAAATGCTATTTTGGCCTGAGCTATTCTGCTTTTTATTTCTGTGATGCATCTTCCATCCGATGTTATTACTGTCCCCAAGTATTTGACACATTGCACTTGTTAAAGATTTATCCTGTTTATTTTTATGCTGCTTGATGGTGATGATTGTTTCTTCAATATAACCATTACTTCTGTTTTCTTACTATTCAGACCGAGACATTTCTTATTCTTTCTTTTACTATTACGTCTATCATTTCTTGTAGTTCATTATCTGTCTCTGCTATCAAGACTGTGTCATCCGCATATCGCAAATTATTTATTATTATTATAGATTATTTTAAAGTTAAAATAGCAAACTTTAAACAATTTTTAATCTCCAGCTTGCCATGTGTTGTGACTTTTCCCATCGTTTAACTTCCTAATTGTTGGCAACATTTTTTCAGGAAGCGTCATTGAGTCATCACATGTTTTTATGTTCAAAATACTGCTGGTTCGTCATAAAAAATGTAATTGTTTTGTGGGATTCAGCATTGTCTTCTCTTACATGCTATAGTACATCATTTACCATTACATTTTTATTACTTACAGATGTACAAAACAGCACACAAAACAGGCCCATTGGTGTTTAGTTTCAATAACTTACAATATGTGTGCTGATGGTTCATACAGCTTACTGGTTACATACTTAAGTGGTTTATCTTCTTTAAATCTGATCAGCCTGATGCAGAAAAATTATGGCAAAAATTATATAGTCACAATGGGAATAGCCTAATGCTACACACCTACCTGCATGTGACCAGGTAAAAGTTGTTATTGTCACAATGGGAATAGCCTAATGCTGCACACCTACCTGCATGTGACCAGGTTAAAGTTGTTATAGTCACAATGAGAATAGCCTAGTGCTACACACCTACCTGCATGTAACCAGGTAAAAGTTGTTATAGTCACAATGGGAATAGCCTAGTGCTACACACCTACCTGCATGAAACTAGGTAAAAGTTGTTATAGTCACAATGGGAATAGCCTAGTGCTACACACCTACCTGCATGTAACTAGGTAAAAGTTGTTATAGTCACAATGGGAATAGCCTAGTGCTACACACCTACCTGCATGTAACTAGGTAAAAGTTGTTATAGTCACAATGGGAATAGCCTAGTGCTACACACCTACCTGCATGTAACTAGGTAAAAGTTGTTATAGTCACAATGGGAATAGCCTAGTGCTACACACCTACCTGCATGTAACCAGCAGAAGGGAAATAATTCTGAAGTTGATACTCTATGTGAGTCCCTGATGGCTGCAGAGGTGGGATAATTGGTTGTTGTGGTTGATTATGAGGACCTGTCCCTAGACTCTTGGACTCCGGCGAGGGGCCAGAGGCAGGAGTGCTGTAGCCAACTGGCAGGTTAGTTGAGCTGTTCCACTGATGTGGTAATGAGGCCACGGAGGCATTCAGTGAGTTTCCAGCAACGAGGGATAGGTTGGAGAAGGAACCGGTCTGGGACATGGCCATATGTGGTCGTGCTGGTTTTGGTGGAGGATAGGGATCCTCATCAGAGCCATTGGATTCTGTAACAATGTTTACATCAAATACAAGCAAACATGAAAGAGTTCAAAACAGATTTACTACGTCCATGAACAGATCAAATCTATAGACTTCCAAATATTGTCCAAGCGTTCATAACAAAGTATGGGGTTTGTGCTTTATAGCCATCATACCCAGCCACCTAAATGTGTGTGCTTTATAGCTGTGATACTCAGCCACCTAAATGTGTGTGCCTTATAGCTGTGATACCCAGCCACCTAAATGTGTGTGCTTTATAGCAGTGATACCCAGCCACCTAAATGTGTGTGCCTTATAGCTGTGATACCCAGCCACCTAAATGTGTGTGCTTTATAGCTGTGATACCCAGTCACCTAAATGTGTGTGCTTTATAGCTGTGACACCCAGCCACCTAAATGTGTGTGCTTTATAGCTGTGATACCCAGCCACCTGAATGTGTGCTTTATAGCTGTGATACCCAGCCACCTAAATGAAGTGTGTGCTTTATAGCTGTGATACTCAGCCACCTAAATGTGTGTCTTTATAGCTGTGATACCCAGCCACCTAAATGTGTGCTTTATAGCTGTGATACCCAGCCACCTAAATGTGTGCTTTATAGCTGTGATACCCAGCCACCAAAATGAAGTGTGTGCTTTATAGCTGTCATACTCAGCCACCTAAATGAAGAGTTCTTTATAGCTGTGATTCCCAGCCACCTAAATGTGTGTGCTTTATAGCTGTGATACCCAGCCACCTAAATGTGTGTGCTTTATAGCTGTGATACCCAGCCACCTAAATGTGAGTGCTTTATAGCTGTCACACCCAGCCACCTAAATGTGTGTGCTTTATAGCTGTGATACTCAGCCACCTAACTGAAGCGTTCTTTATAACTGTCATACCCAGCCACCTAAATGTGTGTGTTTTATAGCTGTGATACTCAGCCACCTAAATGTGTGTGCTTTATAGCTGTGATACTCAGCCACCTAAATGAAGCGTTCTTTATAACTGTCATACCCAGCCACCTAAATGTGTGTGTTTTATAGCTGTGATATCCAGCCACCTAAATGTGTGTGTTTTATAGCTGTGATACTCAGCCACCTAAATGAAGCGTTCTTTATAACTGTCATACCCAGTCACCTAAATGTGTGTGCTTTATAGCTGTGATACTCAGCCACCTAAATGAAGCGTGCTTTATAGCTATCATACCCAGTCACCTAAATGTGAGTGCTTTATAACTGTCATACCCAGCCACCTAAATGTGTGTGCTTTATAACTGTCATACCCAGCCACCGAAATGTGTGTGCTTTATAACTGTCATACCCAGCCACCTAAATGTGTGTGCTTTATAGCTGTGATACTCAGCCACCTAAATACATGTGTTTTATAACTGTCATACCCAGCCACCTAAATGAAGTGTGTGCTTTATTTCTATCCATTCCTACTCAGCTAGTCTGCATGTACAAGCTGAGTTGTGTACCGAGTCACAAATGTCAACATCATACAGTTATATAGGATTGTCACATCCAAGACTAGAGGGTACACGTTCCCTAATAATCTCATCAAAGATATTAGCAGCTCAGTTCCTCCTATAGTCTCATCAAAGATATTAGCAGCTCAGTTCCTCCTATAGTCTCATCAAAGATATTAGCAGCTCAGTTCTTCCTATAATCTCATCAAAGATATTAGCAGCTCAGTTCTTCCTATAATCTCATCAAAGATATTAGCAGCTCAGTTCTTCCTATAATCTCATCAAAGATATTAGCAGCTCAGTTCTTCCTATAATCTCATCAAAGATATTAGCAGCTCAGTTCTTCCAATAATCTCATCAAAGATATTAGCAGCTCAGTTCTTCCTATAATCTCATCAAAGATATTAGCAGCTCAGTTCTTCCTATAATCTCATCAAAGATATTAGCAGCTCAGTTCTTCCTATAATCTCATCAAAGATATTAGCAGCTCAGTTCTTCCTATAATCTCATCAAAGATATTAGCAGCTCAGTTCTTCCTATAATCTCATCACAGATATTAGCAGCTCAGTTCTTCCTATAATCTCATCAAAGATATTAGCAGCTCAGTTCTTCCAATAATCTCATCAAAGATATTAGCAGTCCAGTTTTTCCTACGATAAAGAAATTAGGGAGCTGCAACTGTGATGGTAAAAGTGTATGGATACATACAAGGAATATTTTGAAATATGACAGTTTATTGTCTACTGTCCATTTCCTCAGTAGAAACAAAACTGGTCTCAGTTAACCTTGAATGCCCATTTTATGTGCCATAACGAGTGAGAAGGCTAGGAGGTCTAGAGATAAGACGTCAACCTCTAGACAAGAGGGTTCGATTCCCACTACAGGCGGTGGGGGAAAAAAATAAATAAAATCTAATCCATGGCTTTACCTTGATTTCTGGGTAATGTGGAATTTTTCTGGAAAAGTAAAGCGGCGCGGGCATAATACTGACCACATTACCCCGAAAATCATGTGCTGAAGGTCTGTCAAATTTATGGTCACTAACGCCATATTCCCTGTACGCCACTTGGCATGACGGGGGCTCTTTACTTTTACTTTACTGGGTAATGTGATCTGATGTCTAGCCCTCTTGGAAAATGGTGAAAAACTGGAAGCCCCATGTGCATGATGCACACGTTAAAGAACACCTGGCAGTTTGAAATAGAAAAGAGTAGGCCAACAAATGGCCACTGCCCAGACAAAATTAATTGGAAAAATCTATCCAAAATGTTAAAACTCTCGACTATAAAAATACGAGAGTATTTCTGAAATCGGAGAATATCTGCCTGTATGGCAGGAGACACCTAAGCACATGGCTGCCAGAATGAAAAATAGGAAAAAGTGATATCCGCACAAAATTCAGTTCCTCTGAACTTCACTAGAGATATAAAGCTGGTGAGCACAAACAACAATTCAATTTATTAACTTGACATCCTCAAGGTTATACTGCAGCAATCTGACTAATTTGACAAGCCATTTTGGGAACCAAAAGACATTCATTATGATGTATAATGTAAATAACTAAAAAATTTAAAGCAAAATGTATGACTTGAAAACATCAAACAAACAAAAAACAATAAAGAATCTAAATAAAGACTGACAATCTCAATGCCCTAATTTTCAAACTTTTAGGAATGAAATATTTGAATATCTTGTGACAACAGAAAAGCAGCAGGACAAGAGAA
Organism: Megaustenia siamemsis; assembly: GCA_032433765.1. Lineage (NCBI taxonomy): Eukaryota > Metazoa > Mollusca > Gastropoda > Stylommatophora > Ariophantidae > Megaustenia > Megaustenia siamemsis. The sequence continues at coordinate 10,249,836 of JAVIAB010000160.1, forward strand.
GAAAAGGAAAGCCAAGAGGAAAGATCTGGAGCAGAATAACAAAAGATGTTAACAAAACAATGTACATTTGAAATGTTAAATAAAGAAAAATTGACAGTGAGAGTAAGTGATCATCAATGCCACCAAACAGGACACATGATGATGGTTGTGGACATGTAATGAGGAAGGAGTGGTGGTCCTGAACACCACTGCTGGGCACGCGACCTTTATTCTCCAACCATTAAAGAAACATCTTAGCAGACTCCAGGAATGAGGTCAATACCTCTATGACAGTTTTTCCATAAGTTTAAATTACATCACATGAAAGAAGAGAAAGGGAGAGCAATCAAAGCACTCTTGTTTTACCATCACAGCAGACATGACAATGAACAGAACAGATGACATGGAACAATAAACAGAACAACATAGAACAATAAACAGAACACAGAACAATAAACAGAAGAGAATGACCTAGAACAATAAACAGAACAATAAAAAGAACATAGATAATAAACAGAATGGAATGACATAGAACAATAAACAAAACAGAATGACATAGAACAATAAACAGAACAGAATGACAGAACAATAAACAGAACTCCAAATAGGAACAACAGATCTACATTAGAAGGTGTAACAAAGAAGCAAAAATGTGACACAATCAGACTAAGTGTGACAGGGAGATAAGGACAGATATCAAATATAACAAATATGAAATACTATAGGGTGGGGGCTGCTCGGGTAGCTGCCGAAAACAAAGAAAATAACATAAAAGGGTTTGGAGCAGCTAAACTAGCAGAAAGACAGGACAAGCTACGATTCTGCAAAAGCCGTCATCAGGTGTAACAAACAAAATATTCAAATGAAAACAAAATTCCGAGTTAAAATACACAACAACTACACTGCATCAACCTGCCCTACTGTCAATTAATCTTTTAACCAGACTCTACAAATAATCCTGGTAACTGACTTTTGCACAATTTTTAAGAACTGTGAAGTTGTGTATTCTAACTCGGAATTTTGTGTTTGATGTGTATAGTTTGTATGTTATACCTGATGAAGGCTGTTGTCGAAACATTGTAGCTTGTCTTGTCTTTCTGTTAGTTTAGCTTCTGAACATAATTTTATGTTTATTTTCTTCAAGTGTGACAAATTGTATTTCTTCTTCTATCTATCTATTGTCCTTTCGAGCTGAAGACGGCACATAGGGCAGAACCACAATCTCAAAAATAGAAACCTTGCGTGCCAAAATGGCACATATTGCGGAGATCACTGCTTGTTTCCATAACAACGCTTTTTACAATGACAGCTTGTCAAACCATCGATCAACCTCCTTAGTCACTCGCCTCTTACGACATGCCTGGAAGGTCAGAGTGTCACTATTCTTTACTTCCCTCATAATGAAGCCCCGGTAACTCACAGGAAGTATTTTTTCTTACTGACAACATATTTACAGCTAACAATTTTGGCCACATAAATTTTCAAAAATAAATTAAATGAGACCTCTAAATAGCTGCTTCTACCCCATGACATTGAATTTTTAAAGAAAATGATAGCATAAAGAAGGAGTTAATGAATTGTAAAAAAGAAAGAAAGTAAGAACAAGCAGACAAACCCCATTTAATCCCCTGGGCTCTCCAATTGTCTCTGCGTATGTCCTCTTCTTGTCTGCGCTGTTCATCACCTAGAATTTCACTGAGGAATATCAGCAATGTACACAGATAAAATAAGAAGATTGAGTTAATCAAACAAGAAGATAGATTTAATGAAACAAGAAGATAGAACTAATCAAACAAGAAGATAGAGCTAATCAAAGAGATAGATCTAATCAAACAAAGAGATAGAGCTAATCAAACAAGAAGATAGAGCTAATCAAACAAGGAGATAGAGCTAATCAAACAAGAAGATAGAGCTAATCAAACAAGGAGATAGAGCTAAACAAACAAGAAGATAGAGCTAATCAAACAAGGAGATAGAGCTAAACAAACAAGAAGATAGAGCTAATCAAACAAGGAGATAGAGCTAATCAAACAAGAAGATAGAGCTAAACAAACAAGGAGATAGAGCTAATCAAACAAGGAGATAGAACTAATCAAACAAGAAGATAGAGCTAATCAAACAAGAAGACAGAGCTAATCAAACAAGAAGATAGAGCTAATCAAACAAGAAGATATAGCTAATCATACAAAAAGATAGAGCTAATCAAACAAGAAAATAGAGCTAATCAAACAAAGAGATAGAGCTAATCAAACAAGAAGATAGAGCTAATCAAACAAGAAGATAGAGCTAATCAAACAAGAAGATAGGGCTAATCAAACAAGAAGACAGAGCTAATCAAACAAGAAGACAGAGCTAATCAAACAAGAAGACAGAGCTAATCAAACAAGAAGACAGAGCTAATCAAAGAAGAAGATAGAGCTAATCAAACAAGAAGATAGAGCTAATCAAACAAAGAGATAGAGCTAATCAAACAAGAAGATAGAGCTAATCAAACAAGAAGACAGAGCTAATCAAACAAGAAGATCGAGCTAATCAAACAAGAAGATAGAGCTAATCAAACAAGAAGATAGGGATAATCAAACAAGAAGATAGAGCTAATCAAACAAGAAGATAGAGCTAATCAAACAAGAAGATAGAGCTAATCAAACAAGAAGACAGATCTAATCAAACAAGAAGACAGAGCTAATCAAACAAGAAGACAGAGCTAATCAAACAAGAAGACAGAGCTAATCAAACAAGAAGATAGAGCTAATCAAACAAGAAGATAGAGCTAATCAAACAAGAAGATAGAGCTAATCAAACAAGAAGATAGAGCTAATCAAACAAGAAGATAGAGCTAATCAAACAAGAAGATAGAGCTAATCAAACAAGAAGACAGATCTAATCAAACAAGAAGATAGAGCTAATCAAACAAGAAGACAGAGCTAATCAAACAAGAAGATAGATCTAATCAAACAAGAAGATAGAGCTAATCAAACAAGAAGACAGAGCTAATCAAACAAGAAGATAGAGCTAATCAAACAAGAAGATAGAGCTAATCAAACAAGAAGACAGAGCTAATCAAACAAGAAGATAGAGCTAATCAAACAAGAAGATAGAGCTAATCAAACAAGAAGATAGAGCTAATCAAACAAGAAGATAGAGCTAATCAAACAAGAAGACAGATCTAATCAAACAAGAAAATAGAGCTAATCAAACAAGAAGACAGAGCTAATCAAACAAGAAGATAGATCTAATCAAACAAGAAGATAGAGCTAAGCAAACAAGAAGACAGAGCTAATCAAACAAGAAGACAGAGCTAATCAAACAAGAAGATAGATCTAATCAAACAAGAAGATAGAGCTAATCAAACAAGAAGATAGAGCTAATCAAACAAGAAGACAGAGCTAATCAAACAAGAAGATAGAGCTAATCAAACAAGAAGACAGATCTAATCAAACAAGAAGATAGAGCTAATCAAACAAGAAGACAGAGCTAATCAAACAAGAAGATAGATCTAATCAAACAAGAAGATAGAGCTAATCAAACAAGAAGATAGAGCTAATCAAACAAGAAGACAGATCTAATCAAAAAAGGAGATAGAGCAAATCAAACAAAGAGATAGAGCTAATCAAACAAGCAGATAGAGCTAATCAAACAAGGAGATAGAGCTAATCAAACAAGAAGACAGAGCTAATCAAACAAGAAGATAGAGCTAATCAAACAAGAAGACAGAGCTAATCAAACAAGAAGATAGATCTAATCAAACAAGAAGATAGAGCTAATCAAACTAGAAGACAGAGCTAATCAAACAAGAAGATAGAGCTAATCAAAAAAGGAGATAGAGCTAATCAAACAAAGAGATAGAGCTAATCAAACAAGGAGATAGAGCTAATCAAACAAGGAGATAGAGCTAATCAAACAAAGAGATAGAGCTAATCAAACAAGAAGATATAGCTAATCAAACAAGAAGATAGAGCTAATCAAAAAAGGAGATAGAGCTAATCAAACAAAGAGATAGAGCTAATCAAACAAGAAGATAGAGCTAATCAAACAAGAAGATAGAGTTAATCAAACAAGAAGATAGGGCTAATCAAACAAGAAGACAGAGCTAATCAAACAAGAAGATAGAGCTAATCAAACAAGAAGACAGAGCTAATCAAACAAGAAGATAGAGCTAATCAAACAAGAAGATAGAGCTAATCAAACAAGAAGATAGAGCTAATCAAACAAGAAGACAGAGCTAATCAAACAAGAAGATAGAGCTAATCAAACAAGAAGACAGATCTAATCAAACAAGAAGATAGAGCTAATCAAACAAGAAGATAGAGCTAATCAAACAAGAAGATAGATCTAATCAAACAAGAAGATAGAGCTAATCAAACAAGAAGACAGAGCTAATCAAACAAGAAGACAGAGCTAATCAAACAAGAAGATAGAGCTAATCAAACAAGAAGACAGATCTAATCAAACAAGAAGATTGAGCTAATCAAACAAGAAGATAGAGCTAATCAAACAAGAAGATAGAGCTAATCAAACAAGAAGACAGAGCTAATCAAACAAGAAGATAGAGCTAATCAAACAAGAAGACAGATATAATCAAACAAGAAGATAGAGCTAATCAAACAAGAAGACAGAGCTAATCAAACAAGAAGATAGAGCTAATCAAACAAGAAGATAGAGCTAATCAAACAAGAAGATAGAGCTAATCAAACAAGAAGACAGAGCTAATCAAACAAGAAGACAGAGCTAATCAAACAAGAAGATAGAGCTAATCAAACAAGAAGATAGAGCTAATCAAACAAGAAGATAGAGATAATCAAACAAGAAGACAGAGCTAATCAAACAAGAAGATAGAGCTAATCAAACAAGAAGACAGAGCTAATCAAACAAGAAGATAGATCTAATCAAACAAGAAGATAGAGCTAATCAAACTAGAAGACAGAGCTAATCAAACAAGAAGATAGAGCTAATCAAAAAAGGAGATAGAGCTAATCAAACAAAGAGATAGAGCTAATCAAACAAGGAGATAGAGCTAATCAAACAAGGAGATAGAGCTAATCAAACAAAGAGATAGAGCTAATCAAACAAGAAGATATAGCTAATCAAACAAGAAGACAGAGCTAATCAAAAAAGGAGATAGAGCTAATCAAACAAAGAGATAGAGCTAATCAAACAAGAAGATAGAGCTAATCAAACAAGAAGATAGAGCTAATCAAACAAGAAGATAGGGCTAATCAAACAAGAAGACAGAGCTAATCAAACAAGAAGACAGAGCTAATCAAACAAGAAGATAGAGCTAATCAAACAAGAAGATAGAGCTAATCAAACAAGAAGATAGAGCTAATCAAACAAGAAGACAGAGCTAATCAAACAAGAAGATAGAGCTAATCAAACAAGAAGACAGATCTAATCAAACAAGAAGATAGAGCTAATCAAACAAGAAGATAGAGCTAATCAAACAAGAAGACAGATCTAATCAAACAAGAAGATAGAGCTAATCAAACAAGAAGACAGAGCTAATCAAACAAGAAGATAGATCTAATCAAACAAGAAGATAGAGCTAATCAAACAAGAAGACAGAGCTAATCAAAGAAGAAGACAGATCTAATCAAACAAGGAGATAGAGCTAATCAAACAAGAAGACAGAGCTAATCAAACAAGAAGATAGAGCTAATCAAACAAGAAGATAGAGCTAATCAAACAAGAAGACAGATCTAATCAAACAAGAAGATAGAGCTAATCAAACTAGAAGACAGAGCTAATCAAACAAGAAGATAGAGCTAATCAAAAAAGGAGATAGAGCTGATCAAACAAAGAGATAGAGCTAATCAAACAAGGAGATAGAGCTAATCAAACAAGGAGATAGAGCTAATCAAACAAAGAGATAGAGCTAATCAAACAAAGAGATAGAGCTAATCAAACAAGAAGATAGAGCTAATCAAACAAAGAGATAGAGCTAATCAAACAAGGAGATAGAGCTAATCAAACAAGAAGATCGAGCTAATAAAACAAGAAGATAGAGCTAATCAAACAAGATGATAGAGGTAATCAAACAAGAAGATAGAGCTAATCAAACAAGAAGATAGAGCTAATCAAACAAGAAGATAGAGCTAATCAAACAAGAAGACAGAGCTAATCAAAGAAGATAGAGCTCATCAAACAAGAAGATAGAGCTAATCAAACAAGAAGACAGAGCTAATCAAACAAGAAGACAGAGCTAATCAAACAAGAAGATAGAGCTAATCAAACAAGAAGACAGAGCTAATCAAACAAGAAGATAGAGCTAATCAAACAAGAAGACAGAGCTAATCAAACAAGAAGACAGAGCTAATGAAAGAAGATAGAGCTCATCAAACAAGAAGATAGAGCTAATCAAACAAGAAGACAGAGCTAATCAAACAAGAAGATACAGCTAATCAAACAAGAAGATAGAGCTAATCAAAAAAGGAGATAGAGCTAATCAAAAAAGGAGATAGAGCTAATCAAACAAAGAGATAGAGCTAATCAAACAAAGAGATAGAGCTAATCAAACAAAGAGATAGAGCTAATCAAACAAGAAGATAGAGCTAATCAAACAAGGAGATAGAGCTAATCAAACAAGAAGATCGAGCTAATCAAACACTGAAACAAATAAACCGTAAGACAGCCGAGAAGTGAGGAAGCTTTTATATAAATGGGTTAAAGAGTGTACATCACACTCCACTAGTAGCTCCTTGCTACCAGCTTTAATTGCGGCACTGAAATTCTTTGCCTCTTCCCTAAGTTTTTATTTAACTGCACTTTTATCAGAATTTCACTTCAAATGTTTCCCGCACTTATTAAATTCAAAATGCTCAAACAGAAATATTAAACCAGTGTTTGTGTCACCCATTTTTATTTAATGAAAGAAGGTCCATAATGACAAGTCCTTACAAATATAAGGACTTGTATGTATATTTATATTTTTTAAAAACCAGCTGCATTGATAACATTTTATATTAATTTCATTATTTGGTACAATTGGTTTATCATAATTTTTGTCTAATTTATTCATTGCTACTATAGTTCTTACTCTGTGTACAGTGGAATGACATCAAGACTAATGTTGAAATAAGAGAAATGGCCATGCAACCAAAGATTCCATCTACAATTAAGAGAAGAAGATGGGAATAATCAGGATACAGAAAGAGAGGAAGACCTAAGGAGAAAATGTGTAAGAACACTTATAAGAGAAGCAAAGTTGGCAGGCATAGACCAATTTGATAAGATAAAAAATCTCACTTAGAATAGAGATCATCATCATCATGTGCCATACCGGTTGGCGCAGGTGACCATGTCCCTCCACAATCTTCTATCTACAGTGCATCGTATCAGTTCTGTTGTTGACTGTTTTTCATGCCATGACACCAAGCTATCCAGTATTTTCTCTCTTTGTCAACCACGATGTCTCTTTCCATTTATTTTGCCAGTTGTAACCAAGTATTCCAACTTTCCTCTTCTCATGATGTGCCTGAAAAATGTTGATTGTTTCTTTCTGATGTTTTTTAAGATCTCCCTTTTTGTGTTGGCCTCTTTGAGAACTTCCTCATTGGTCTTTTTAGCTGTCCATGGAACTTTCAACATTCTTCTGAGAAATTCCATCTCTGTGGCCTCTAATAATCTTTTCATTTGTTTGTCTACTGTCCATGATTCACTTCCATAGGTCAGAATTGGTTCTATATAGCATCGATAAACTCCCTTTCTTATTTTTATTGACATAGATTTGTTGCATAAGATATTTTTCATTTTCTGAAATACTATTTTGGCCAGAGCTATTCTGTTTTTTATTTCTGTGGTGCATCTCCCATCTGATGTTATTATTGTGCCCAAGTATTTGAAACGTTGCACTTGTTTCAGATATGTCTCGTTTATTTTTATGCTGCATGATGGTGGTGATTGTTTCTTCGATATAACTATTACTTCTGTTTTCTTACTATTCAGACTGAGACCCTTCTTGTTGCTTTTCTTTACTATTATGTCTATCATTTCTAGAATAGAGATAGGTGGAAAAAAACACTACAAGCCCTATGTGATGTCTAATGGCATGGGAAGGATCAACAATCAAGACTATAGTTCTTAAATGTTATGTAGAACCAGTCTTAACATATGGATGTAAATCATGGACAATAGGATAACAGACAAGAAAATCACTGGAGGCTGTAGAATCGTGGTTTTATAGAACAATGTTGAGAATACCATGGATAGATAAGAAGAGCAATGAAAATGTTCTGAAAGAGGCCAAAGCAAAAAGAGAGCTAATTTCCAATTAATATTGGGAAAAGAAAATCATAATTTTTTGGCCATGTAATGAAAAGAGAACAGCTGGAATATATTGTGACAACTTGAAAAGTTGATGGACGAAGAGATAGAGGGAAGCAAAGAGAAAAGATACCAGACAGCTTAAAACACACCTGTCCATGGTACGCTTTTAGCTGAAATGATCTAAGTCATGTTGACACAAATTAGACCCTTAATATGATGCAAATGAGGCCCAACCTCTGACAAAATTCTGATTGTTTCTAACCTACATTCAGAACTTTTCCCTGACCTTACTAATATAACAACAATTATTGTTTATATCATGCCGCCGACATTCCCATTGCTGTGCCTGTTGTTTCAGTTCATCTCACAATTTGCTGAAATAACCAAAGCTGCCTAACAGTCCAGAGTTTAAAACTTTCACTTTTACCGGTGTTGCGAGCACAGAAATATGTTTCAACTTCAAATGTAAATTTAACCCGAGATTATGATACCATAGTAAAAATTACCACATCAAAACACATTTTTCAAGTTCAAACCGTGTTCAAACATTACTCCCCTCTGTGTACCTTCCTAATAACTACTTCTGGTGACCACTGAGTGTTTAATTTGTTTCTATTGTTGTAGGATTTTTTTTTTCCCATTTTGCGAGATATGAACCTATAATGCTAACAAAATTTGACAACTTTAACAAACTGGTTGTTTTTCTTTCTTTTTCCATCTTTTGACCGGGGAAATTTCGTCCGTCATCTACGACATCAAACAACTCTTTGTGACTCAGGAAACAAAGAGAATAACACTTTGAAGTAGAACTGGACTAAGTATTGCTGGAAACAAAATCAAACTGAACAAAATACAATTCTGCTGTAAATGATATTTTAAGTATAAAACCAATGCTGGCATCATGAGAGACTTACTGCAGCCAAATTTTGAGATCAGCAAATGTTGGACGCTTGGAAGGTTCATACTGCCAGCATGAGCACACAAGGTTGTACAGGGAAGGAGGGCAACCAGGGGGCAGCGGCAATCTCTCGCCGGCCTCAACTTTTCCAATAACGTCATTGTTCTTCACTCCCTGGAAAGGCTTCACTCCATACATCAATATCTCCCAGATACAAACACCTAAAAGACATGCAAGTAATGTTTGTAAAAACATGCAAGCAACATTTGTAAATTTCCATTTCCAACAGAAAAATTATTTCCTTTTTAGCCATAGATTATGAAACCTTTATTACAATGACGCTCAAAGAATAAAAATTCTTGGAATTTGACAGTTTATCACGCTCAAAAAATTGTCTCTTTTTATACTTTCCTATTTATTCCCACCGATGATCCCTGATAAGTTATTGCTGGTGGATTTTTTTTTTTTTATAAGAAACTTAAGGGGATGAATTTGGAGCGTGTATAGGAACTATGAGTACATGAGCTCTGTGTCATCCATTGGTACAGACTATCTGTCCAGAGTGCAGTGTGACCGATTATTTTGTAATCAGTCAACTGTTTTATAACAATATTACATAAGTTACCTGACTTGGTTTTTATTTCTCTTCAGACAGGCACCTGTGTAGTGTACACATGATGATGGAGAAATATCTTTTAGTGGATCCTTTCTAACTGATCTCATAAATAACTGCACACATTCACATAATCTTTGGCAGTTTAAATTGTTGTGTTGTCATCTAAATGTCACTTCAGATTGTACTCTTTTTGTTGAGTTCTTCATCTTCTGCAAAATATAACTCCATTTAACCAAAATTCCAAATTCACTAATGAGGTCTTGTATGAAGTACATTAAGTCTCATAGTGTTTTTTATCACCCACCTCTTCTTCAGTTCTTGGTGATATATTTGATTTATTATCTACGACTGCCAACTTTGCTTCTTTTATAAGTGTTCTTTTCAGTGTCTCTCTAAGCCTTCCTCTTTTTCTGTATCTTGGTGTTTTCCATAGAAAAGCTTCTTGGAATTCTCTTGTTGTCTCTTCTCAACACATGTCCGACATATGTCCATCTTCTCTTCCTATTGGTAGATGAGATCATTGGTTGCATGGTCATCTATATATGGTCATTTCTCTTATTTCTATGTCTTGAATTCATTCCATAGTACACAGAATATTATTCTTTGGCATTTCTCTTCAAAAGAGCAAACTTACTACATATAAATCCTCTAAGGTACACAGTCAAAACATTTTGTTTACAGGTTTTGACTTTTCAAAATAAAGATTTTTAACTGCTATTAACTGAACTTACCAAACATCCACACATCACTAGCTGTGGTGAACCTTCTAAAGTTGATCGACTCTGGGGCCATCCATTTGATGGGTAGTTTGCCTTTAGAAGCTGCAGGGGAGACATTGACAAAGTTAGAAGCTACAGTGAGGATATTATTGACAAAGTTAGAAGCTACAGTGAGGATATTATTGACAAAGTTAGAAGCTACAGTGAGGATATTATTGACAAAGTTAGAAGCTACAGTGAGGATGTTGTTGGCAAAGTTAGAAGCTACAGTGAGGATATTATTGACAAAGTTAGAAGCTACAGTGAGGATATTATTGACAAAGTTAGAAGCTACAGTGAGGATGTTATTGACAAAGTTAGAAGCTACAGTGAGGATGTTATTGACAAAGTTAGAAGCTACAGTGAGGATGTTATTGACAAAGTTAGAAGCTACAGTGAGGATATTATTGACAAAGTTAGAAGCTACAGTGAGGATATTATTGACAAAGTTAGAAGCTACAGTGAGGATATTATTGACAAAGTTAGAAGCTACAGTGGGGATATTATTGACAAAGTTAGAAGCTACAGTGAGGATATTATTGACAAAGTTAGAAGCTACAGTGAGGATATTATTGACAAAGTTAGAAGCTACAGTGAGGATGTTGTTGGCAAAGTTAGAAGCTACAGTGAGGATATTATTGACAAAGTTAGAAGCTACAGTGAGGATATTATTGACAAAGTTAGAAGCTACAGTGAGGATGTTATTGACAAAGTTAGAAGCTACAGTGAGGATGTTATTGACAAAGTTAGAAGCTACAGTGAGGATGTTATTGACAAAGTTAGAAGCTACAGTGAGGATATTATTGACAAAGTTAGAAGCTACAGTGAGGATATTATTGACAAAGTTAGAAGCTACAGTGAGGATATTATTGACAAAGTTAGAAGCTACAGTGAGGATATTATTGACAAAGTTAGAAGCTACAGTGAGGATATTATTGACAAAATTAGAAGCTACAGTGAGGATATTATTGACAAAGTTAGAAGCTACAGTGAGGATATTATTGACAAAGTTAGAAGCTACAGTGAGGATATTATTGACAAAGTTAGAAGCTACAGTGAGGATATTATTGACAAAGTTAGAAGCTACAGTGAGGATATTATTGACAAAGTTAGAAGCTACAGTGAGGATATTACTGACAAAGTTAGAAGCTACAGTGAGGATGTTGTTGGCAAAGTTAGAAGCTACAGTGAGGATATTATTGACAAAGTTAGAAGCTACAGTGAGGATATTATTGACAAAGTTAGAAGCTACAGTGAGGATATTATTGACAAAGTTAGAAGCTATAGTGAGGATATTATTGACAAAGTTAATCAGAAATAGCTGGAAACTTTACAGGCCAATTATGAAGCATCGTCTCTGAGTCCAACTGAGAAAGTGGGAGAATAATGAAAAAGTGGGAAAATAATGAAAAAGTGGGAGAATGAGTGGGAGAATAATGAGAAAGTGGGAGAATAATGAGAAAGTGGGAGAATGAGTGGGAGAATAATGAGAAAGTGGGAGAATGAGTGGGAGAATAATGAGAATAGGTCAGGGGTGAATAGATAGAGAGGGAGTCAGAAAGAAGTGGAGTAATAGAGGGATGGTACGCAGGAAGTAGTGCCAAGAGAGGTAGAGAAGTTGGGAAATGGAGAGACTGAGGGGAGTACTAGGAGTGTATATATAAAGGGGAGAAGGAAGTAAACACCACAGGAGGAGGGGTAAAAGATAGGAGGAGAGGCGGTGGGTCAGGGGTGAATAGGTAGAGAGGGAGTCAGAAAGAAGTGGAGTAATAGAGGGATGGTACGCAGGAAGTAGTGCCTATAGAGGTAGAGAAGTAGGGAAACGGAGAGACTGAGGGGATACAAAGAGAAGTGGAGTGAGAGTGTGGCTGATGAACAGACAAGTGGAGTTCTAGAAGAGGGCTAAGAGGAGACAACCGGGAGGGGAAAGGTGGAAAGGGGGGGGGGGGGGCGTTTATTATACAGGAATAGTGACACAAGCAGTCATAAGAAGTAGAAATCAATTGCAAATATTTAATAAATAAAACAAGGTGCTAGGTAAGGATGTGTATTATCACCAGATTTATTATACTAGTAATGATCAGGAAGCGAACACACTAATCACTCAGCCTCCGAGGCTGCTAAAAGACAAATATGAGAGACTATATTTGTCCTCATCAATGATAGGTAATAAAGTTTGATGAAAGTCAAGCAACCCATTAAAGAGTACCTTTACCTTTGTAGTAGCTCTGTTCCTCAACCCATCTGGAGAGACCAAAGTCTCCAAGCTTCACACAGTCATGAGCACAAACAAGCACATTCCTGGCTGCTATATCCCTGTAACAAAGATGTGGCACAACAATAACATATGAGGAATATAAGGGATACAATTCAACAATAATATATGAGGAATATAAGGGATACAATTCAACAATAATATATGAGGAATATAAGGGATACAATCCAAACAATAATATATGAGGAATATAAGGGATACAATCCAAACAATAATATATGAGGAATATAACGGATACAATTCAACAATAATATATGAGGAATATAAGGGATACAATCCAAACAATAATATATGAGGAATATAACGGATACAATTCAACAATAATATATGAGGAATATAACGGATACAATTCAACAATAATATATGAGGAATATAACGGATACAATTCAACAATAATATATGAGGAATATAACGGATACAATTCAACAATAATATATGAGGAACCTTGATCCTTTCCATGTCGATAGACATCACACAGGGCTCATAGTGTTTTCTACCACTCATCTCTAATCTTAGTGATTTTTATATTTATTTTTTTTTTTGCCAGCTTTTACCTCTGATGAAATCCCTAGAGAGTAGGAACTGAATTTTGCGTGTTAATCCATTTTTCCTTGGCAGCCATGTGTACACGGGTCCCTCGCCGCACAAGCAGATAACTCCGTCTTCGGAGGTACTTATATTTTTTCTGCCCATGAGAAATGACATTTCAAGCCAGGCTTCGCTGCTGAGACTAGGAGTGGTTGTCGCAGAGAGAAATCATAAATAAAAATCTCAACTAATGCAGCAGAAAACCCACAACCTCTCTGTCTCATGACCGACATCTTGCCTCGAGACCAACCAGTCCTCCTGCGATATTTTTTATTTTATCTAATGAGTCTATGCCTACCGGGAGCCGTGATAGCTCAGTGGTTAGTGAACTGGACTACAAAGGACAAGAGGTAGGGTTCGATCCCAACCGACGGCCTCCGGTTCACCCAGCCTTTAATGGGTACTGGATTTTTTTCTGGGAAAGTAAAGTGGCACGGGCGTCATACCGACCACATTATCCCAAAATCATGTTCGCCGAAGGTCTGTAAAATTTATGGTCGCTAACACCATATTCCCTATACGTCACTTTGCATGACGGGGGTACTTTACTTTTTTTTTATGCTGATGAATTTGCTTCTCTTACAAATGGACTTTTCAGTATCTCTCTAGGTCTTACTCTTTTTCTGTATGCTGATGTTCCAGCAGAAGGGTCTGTTTTGGAATTCATATGTTGTCTCTTCTCAGTACATATCCATATTCTCTTTCTAACTGTAGATGCATTTCTCTGTGTTTCCTGAGTTACAAAAGGTTGTCTCATGTCTGCCAATGACCAAGAAAATTTCTTCGGTCACAGCAAAAATAAATTTTAAAAAAAGAAAAAAATTTCTTGAAAATTGGTGAATTTTTTTTTACATTATATTTTGTATCTCACGAAATCTGGAAAAAAAAAATGGAGATAAATCCAACACTCATGGGTCACCAGAAGTGGTAATTAGGATGGTACATGAAGGGGGGGGGGGGGGGGGGGGGTGTAATGTTTGAATATGAAAAACTGTCAAATTTTTTATAATTTGTGTTTTGATGCTGTAATTTTTACGATGGCATTGTAATCTAGGGTTAAAGTAACAAACCATCATCTGGTGTAACATCAAAAGTTAGTTATCCTGTGATACAATATCGATGGTTAACAATGATGATAATGATGGTTTTAGAACAAAATAACATATAGAAGAATTTGGTCTTTCCTTATTTTGATTCAAGCTGTCAAACATTAATATTTTCATGTGAGAGTTGTATTTCACAACGACTATCGGTGACCGTCAATAGTTAAATGTTGTAACTAGTTCACTTGGTGGAATCTTGGTTTCTAACTTCTACAAAACATGAATAAATATTCTAGAAGAGCTAACTAATTCTTACCTCAGTTGCTATTTCAGGAGATGGCCTGCTTGAGGACTTTAGCTAAATACTACACGCTGATTATGCTATCTTGTCTTCTATCTCTATGACTGTTTCTGGTTGCCTGTTTCTAACTACTATTTCTGAGTTCCTGTCACTAACAGATCATCACTGGCTTCCTATCTCTGACTGACTTCTCTTACACGAGGATCTCATTCATATATATATATATATATACACATTATGTCTTTTTGATCTTACGTGTCTACACATGTGTGACTGAAAGTTGTTAAAGTGTCAACCACTTCTCATCTAATACTATTTTCACTGAGCCAAATGCAGTTTTAATCCTCCACCAACTGACATTTGGCCATGTGACAAGCCATCTATTCAAGAAACATCTACTCTATTAATAAATAGGTTTGACCAGAAGTTGTGAAAGAGTCAAGCATCTGGTCCCCCCTGAGCTAACCACTGCTCGCAGCTTGGCTGGATGTTTATCTCCCATGTTAAGATTTTCTTCACTTCTGTAGTCCAGAAGTGTTCGGTGGTCCGCTGCAAGTCTACACCCAACCCGGTACCTGTCCAGTCATCTCCCCTACCCAAAACCATTACATCAGGATGAATCAATAAGTAAGTAAAGTAAAGTGCCCCCATCACGCCAAGTGGCGTATAGGGAATATGGTGTTAGTGACCATAAATTTTACAGACCTTCAGCGCATGATTTTTGGGGTAATGTGATCGGTATTACGCCCGTGCCGCTTTACTTTCCCAGAAAAAAATCCGGTACCCATTTAAGGCTAGTATGAATCAATAGGTGCTCCAATAACCCCCTGAAGAAAATTTGAGGAAAATCCTGGAGCATAAATTCTGTATCACTGCCAAGGATCCACAGTGCATTGAGGTTTATGCTGACAATTTTGTCCAGGCAGCGTCCACATTTATGGTCTTCTCTTTTCAACTATAACTGTCAAGGGTTCTTAAAAGCGTGTCTGAGTGTGTGCACACAGGATCTCCTGTTTATTGCTGTTGTCTGAGAGATTTAGACACCAGGTGGTGGTAGTGGTAGTGGTGGTGGCAGGGAAGGAGATTAATACCATGAAGAAAGCACAGAATAAATTGTCCTATTTTTGAGATATCCCCACCACTGAGCTCTGAACCCGGGCCCTTCCTGGCCAGGGCAGATGTTCTACCACTAGACAACCCATCCCCCCCAACCCTGTAGCTATATGCATAGTTATTATGATGTAATAATCCATTTATAATATCCATTCATTTTAATTCATTTATCCCTACAGAGCAATTGCTCTCCATTTGGGATGACTTTCTGCTAGTTTCTGCGTAAGTCTTTCATGTTTGTGAAACCCATGACTGACCACTCCCTCTCCATATTTCTTTTTGTTCTTTCTTTTTGTCTTCTTGTGTTCATTATTGTCTGAAGGGAGTATTCTGCTTCTTGTTCATTTTGAATTTGTTACCTTCCTTAATTACGCAGAGACATATTTTTGCTTATTTCTTCACGTACAATTTCATTTGATTTGAAAGCTTTCTACATACACTAATTATACTGGTAATTTATTATTGTAGTAATTTGTTCAACATAAATCTAATGCATGACTGCAATAATTCTTTCACTGTAACAGACAATTTATGGTAAACTCAACATAACTTACCTATGTACAAATTTCTTACTCTCTAAGTAAGAGAGAGCTGTACTTAGTTGGTAGGCATAAAGCACCAGCATGACTAGATCTAGCCGGTGCTGGTTGCTCTGAAGGTAGGCTCGCATCTAAAGGGGTGACACAGAAAAATCATCATCAAACCACATTGACACATTTTTGTGTCTTTCTGTCATCAAAATCCATAATAATAATAAATTAATAAAATATTTATAAGGTGAAAACTCTGGGACCAAAAAAAATGACATAAATGATACTGAAAAACTGATAAAAGAATAGCATTTCCAAAAAACTCTACAGGCAGTTAGTTATTTATTAAGTTAGTTGATAGATCATACTGACATTGACAAATTCTATAAGTGCTCATATCCCCCTCCTTAGTGTATTCTCAAAATTTAGCAGCCGAAACCATAGTTATGTTTATTTACCACTCTTCTTTGGCTCCTTACATATCGCCCATGTCAGGCATTACCCCATTTGATGTGAAACTCATGAGGTCTATACAAAGTTGCAGAGTCACATTCACTGCCCACATCAGTTAATTGTCCTGTCTCCTTGTGAGAGCTGAGAAAGCCCAGTTCATTGCTAATTCATTCTCCACAACAGCCAATCTATCAAGTCTGCTCGTGCAATCCCTTTACACTTGAATATCCAAGCTCAAAAATACAGCAAATTTCAATCAACCTTGGTCACTTTGGAGACTCCAACCACTACCTTTGAGCAAAGTTCATTTTGATCATCCTTCTTCTTCTTCTTCTACCTTTCAGCTCCCTGTGGAGCATAGGTCTTCAATAAACACTTTCCAAGTCGTTCTGTTTCTGGCCATTCTTTTAAGATCATTCCTTGTCTTCCCCATCATCTTCATCCCTGCATCTGTCTGTCTTATCCAAGAATTCTTTGGTCTTCCTCTTTGTCTTTTCCCATGGAGATTCCAAAAAAGGGCCTGTTGTGTAATATTCTCAGTTGGCTTCCATAGTGTGTGTCCTATCCAGCGCCATCGTCTTCACTGTATCTCTTTATCCACTGGTATTTGACTGGTACATTTCCATAATTCTATGTTAGTGAATTTGTCCTGCCATTTCCATCCTTTTATTCTGTGTAAGCATCCATTAATGAAAGTCTATATTTCCATGATTGTCATTTTTGTTGTTCTCCATGTTTCACATCCATATAATAGGACTGACTTAACATTGGAGTTGAACATTTTTATTTTTGTACTTAACCTAATTTCTTTGGACTTCCACATGTTTCCCAGTGCAATGAAAGCTCCTCTTGCTTTTGATGTCCTTATTTTGGTATCATTTTCTGTTTCTCCCTCTTTATCTATATTACTACCCAGATATATGTAAGATTGTACGTCTAGTAGAGGTATTTCTCCTAATTATTTTTATTCTCCTGAGCATACTTATTAAATAACTGAGAATGCATATATAAGTCTGTGTCCCTACTTTTCCTGTCGAGTGTGACAAAACACGAGAAAGTCCCCTTGAATGACATAGGCACCGGTATCCACTCCCCACCAACGCTGATATTGGTAAACCCACAGACCTGTTTGATGACATCTTCAGCTCAGCCCACCCATGATTTGCCTCTTTTAAACCTGCCACCTTTCTCTGTGTTGAGCTCGTGGTGCAATGGATGCTCTGTATCTGTACTAATCTTCAGGTATGCTCGTGCTCTCCAGATCTTGATTCTGTGATCCATGGTTGGAAAGTCAAGAAGATACCTCATTGCTACACAGGGAGTGTCCCTCGTACATCCCAGGATAATTCACACATATCATCATTCACACATATCATCCACACACATCATTCATACTTATCATACACACATATCATTTACATATATATCTGCCTGTGCGGCGAGGGACCCCTGTGCACACAGCTGCCAGGGAAAAATGGATTAACACACAAAATTCACCTCCTAGTCTCTAGGGTCTTCGTTAGAGATGAAAGCTGGCGAACGCAACAAAAAACAATTCACATATATCATTTACACATATCATCCACACTTTAAAAATGTCATGTTTTGTGTGTGAAGTGTCACATACTGAAACCACTTCCATAAGATATCCATTTTTGAAATAAGGGGAATCTACTCAGGACTTTTTCAGTTAACAATGTTACAATATTTCCAAGACTAGAACTTAAATGTCCTCTTTCTTTAGGGAATTTGCACCGTGTTCTATTCGTCGTAGGCTATTCACTAGAGTAATCAAGAATCTAAAGGACGTGTCCTTGCTGTGCTTACATTGTTATGTGTGCCAAGTCATCGTAATGGCCCATCGTAAATCCCTAGACCGACATTACGCTAATCTTACGGTCTGTTGTTTGATGTGCAACGGGGATAATCTGACAACTAACTGTGTGTTTATATGTCCAAAATTGGAGTCAACAACGATGGCCCAACATCATCAAGCAATATACATTTATAAAGAAATATGACGATCATCACTTTCAGGAGGACGTGAACTTCTGGTATATGGTGAATAGGCGGCAGGAACCATTGCAGGCTATGCATGAAAAATGTTCCTTGTTGCAGTTTCCTCATATTCCTAGTCCATGGAGGACTGGTTAGTCTCGAGGCAAGATGCCGGCCTCGGGACAGAGAGGTTGTGGGTTCAAATCTCGGCTACACTGGTTGGGATTTTTATTTATGATTTCTCTCTGCGACAACCACCCTGGTCTCAGCAGCGAGGCCCGGCTTGAAACATCAGTTACTCATCGACAGAAAAAACATGAGTACCTCTGTCGGAGTTATCTGCCTGTGCAGCGAGGGACCCTGTGCACGCGGCTGCCAGGGAAAAATGGATTAACCCGCAAAACTCAGTTCCTAGTCTCTAGGGACTTCCTCAGAGTTGAAAGCTGGCGAATGCAACAACAACAAATGTACCCTTTAAGATGAAATCAAACAGTTGTGGCCACTAAAGACCTTTAGAGAGTGAATGATGAGCAGCAGTTGTAGGGTGAGGAAGACTTAGCTTTAACTTGTAACAATTTATTGTGAGTCTATTACAAAAATCTTGATGACATGTCTACATGTGTGCTAATGAAGAAAATATTGAGTTAAAGTAGACAAACCTCCCCATGTTTGGCCAGCTCCATAACTAACCACACTGGACTTGTATCTGAGCAGATGCCGGTCAACTTCACAATATGGGGGTGATCAAACTGCTGCATGATATCTGTGGCAATAAGACCAGCATGTTATTAGAAAATAAACATGATAATGAAAAATGTGTTCCTTCTTTTTAGAGACTTATCACACCTATTCTATTTCTATTCTCTTCATGTAATCAGTTTCATTCCAGTTGGGGAATCCTCATATCCGCTTAACCGCTCTTCCCAGCATGGTTGTGGTTATGGTTATGGAAGGCCCCGGTATCACTGTAAACGAATTAAAATCCATAATTGCTCAACTGCCCGTGCCAGTGGAATCATCCTAAATACTATCTCATCTCCAAAACAAAGAAAGGTAACTGTAGTCTCAGCACATGGCAAAAGACATAAGGTGAAACCGAACAGAACGTGATCACAGCCATCTGCTCTCCACCATACAATATCATTCATCATAAACAATCGGAATATCAAAATGCTATCAAAATGGATGAAACACACAGCTCATGGTGTGCAAAGAGCATTTAGCTCAGTAGCTCTTACAACAAGCCAGACTATCCCAGCATATCTCAAAGCATATGCAGACTGTTGTTCCTGTAAGGTGTTGATTATAAATACATCTGCTTTCCCACGAAGCACTCCAGATCGACCAGATCTCAGTTCCACCTTTAGACACCTCAGTCTCTCAGTATATGCATCATTGTCCCACCCATTCTCCTCCTCTTCTCATAAGAAATGAAGAAGCAACTTGACAATGTCCTCTTTGTCTTTATCGCACAACTCTAGGCAGATCAATAATTGCTCGATCATTTGTAACAAATGACAACCAACAAAATCATGCTGCATTCAGCCAGTGTATGGGGCTGAAACAGAACAACATAACTTACAAGCTTCTTCCAGGAACTTCTCAGCCACTTCTTCTCCATCTTCCTTGCAGGTCTTTATGGCTACAGGAACTTGTACTCCTTCCTGTTAATAGAATTGTTCAAAGTAAAATGCAGATGTGTCATCTTGACACACAAAAATAAATCATAAACAGATAGAACAATAAACAACTTAATCAAAAGGTGTGACAAGAACAATAAATAACTTAATCAAAAGGTGTGACAAGAACAATAAACAACTTAATCAAAAGGTGTGACAAGAACAATAAATAACTTAATCAAAAGGTGTGACAATAACAATAAATAACTTAATCAAAAGGTGTCACAAGAACAATAAATAACTTAATCAAAAGGTGTGACAATAACAATAAATAACTTAATCAAAAGGTGTGACAATAACAATAAATAACTTAATCAAAAGGTGTGACAAGAACAATAAATAACTTAATCAAAAGGTGTGACAAGAACAATAAACAACTTAATCAAAAGGTGTGACAAGAACAATAAACAACTTAATCAAAAGGTGTGACAATAACAATAAATAACTTATTCAAAAGGTGTGACAAGAACAATAAACAACATAATCAAAAGGTGTGACAAGAACCAGATATTCATGTCTCAACCATCACTGCTCATTTTACCAGTAACGTGACATTTAAATTCTACCCCAGATATGTCTAGAATAAGTTACACTCCCAGGCCGAAATGGTCAAATATTTTGCCTTGTCTTTTTTGTAAAGTAGTCACCATACTTTGTACAAGTGTATGTTACACCCACCACTTGTTCCTATATTTCCATTATTCTTTCAACTAATGTATCTTCGAATTAGATGTAAATTTAGATGACTTCACCTTGAGTGAAATAGAAACCACCTTAAAGCTAATGACCAATAACAAGGCTGCTGGAGAGGATAAGTTAACAGCTGAGATCCTCAAGGCAATTGATAGCCATAATTTAATACATCTCCAAAAAATGTTCAACATCATTTGGAAAACAGAGAAGACGCCTCATAAATGGAAAAAAGGAATCATTGTTAAGATCCCAAAAAAGGGCAATCTTAGAGATTGTAACAATTGGAGAGGCGTGACACTTTTGTCAGTTGCCTCAAAATTATTCTGTAAAATCATCCTAAATAGAATAAAGGATTCAATAGATACAGTAATGCGTGAAGAACAGGCTGGGTTTAGAAAAGGGAGAAGCTGTCTTGACCACATTTTCACTCTACGACTTATATTGGAGGAACACATTGAAAAGCAAAAACCTTTTGTACTTAACTTCATCGACTTCAAAAAAGCATTTGATAGTATTCATAGAGATTCTTTGTGGAAAATTCTGAAGCAATATGGCTTACCATCAAAAATCATAAATATTATCAAAGACATGTATGATGGTTACACATGTGCAGTTCGAACAGAGGAAGGACTGAGCGAATGTTTCCCAATAGAAACTGGGGTTAAACAAGGATGTATTTTATCGCCCTTGTTATTTGGAATTGTTATGGACTTCATAATGAAGAAATGCTGCACTGGTAATAAAGGCATCGAATGGATACAAGGAGACCATTTGGAGGACCTGGACTTTGCTGATGACATAGTTCTCATCAGCAATCAGATAAAAACGATGCAGGAAAACACAAATGAACTATCATCAATAGCCAGCAAAATTGGGCTTGAGGTCAATCATGAAAAGACTAAAGTCATGAAAAGTTTAATTCCAACAAGTGACAAAATATACATGGAAAACAAACCAGTAGAAGAGATCGATCACTTCATCTATCTTGGAAGTCACATTGATCGAGAAGGGGATACGAGCAAAGAAATTAGAATCAGACTGGCTAAAGCAGCAATGTCTTTCAGAAGCCTTGAAAAGTTGTGGAAATCAAAACTCATTAGCACAAACACAAAACTTAGGCTATTCAAATCAAATGTACTATCAACCCTTACGTATGCGTGTGAAAGCTGGAAAACAACAAGAGATATAGAAACAAAGTTGAACGCATTCGAAAATAAATGTCTAAGGAAAATACTTGGTATAGAATGGAACGAATTCAAAACAAACGAGGAAATTAGAGAAATCGCCAATCAACCACTAATATCTTCAGTAATAAAGAAAAGACGATGGTCATACGTTGGACATGTGATGAGAAGAGATAATAATCGAATAGCAAAGCAAGCCCTCATATGGGAAACAACAGGTAAAAGAAAAAGAGGAAGACCCAGGGAGACACTGAGAAGAACATTGATGAGAGAGGCAAGAGCAGCAGGAATCGGCTCCCTCAATGAGATAGAACTGCTTGCACAGAACAGAGACAGATGGCGAGATTTGATAAAATATCTTTAAAAGAAAACTGCTAGAACAAAAATTCATATAGGAGAAGGTGTATCTTGGTCTACGCCCTATGGGCCGGTTACGGCTCGAAAGGTCAATAGATAGATAGATAGAATGTATCTTCTCTCGCCCTCACTCATTCTATTAAACTTCCTCCCTCTAAGTGAGAGTTCGTCTCACAGACCTCCCCTCACATCCCCTTTGTGAAATCACAATCAAATGCCAAAGTTCTATGTAAGTTTATTTGTGTGTTACAGATGTTGAAATAAATTCATGTTTTTGTGAATAAATATTTGGTAATGTTGTCAACAAAGTTCATAATTTCCCAAGATACAAACAACATAACCATAAATATCTTAAATTTAAGTGCTAACTACAACTCAATTTGGATGCACTGTAAGGAAGGGTATCATCATCAAGTACCGGGCCTGCTGGCATAGGTGATCATGTCTCTCCACAACTTTCGATCTCGGCAGTTATTTATCATTTCTGTTGTTGACCCTCTGCCAAGCCGTTCTCTTAAGCTGTCTGGAATCTTTTCTCTTTGCTTCCCTCTATCTCTTCATCCCTCAATTTTCCCAGTTGTTAAAATATATTCCAGCTGTTCTCTCCTCATTACATAGCCAAAAAATGATGATTGTTTCTTCCTAATATTGGATATTTGCTCTCTTCTTCTAAGAAAAGGTGTATAAATCACATTTCTGAAATATGTAACAAAACAAGAAAGCTAAATTGTCCATGATAGCTACAGTAAGGAAAAGAAAACAAACGAAGTCTTAAAACAGCTAAAAATGAAAAGAGAACTACTAAGCACAATTCAAACAAGACAAATGTGATTTTTGGGCCATGTTAAAAGACACAACAGCCTACTAAAAGTAATCCTGGAGGGGAAAATACAAGGTAAAAGAGGCAGAGGCAGACCAAGACCAACGTGAATGAGTAACATCAAAAGATGGACAAACCAGCCTATGACAACCTACACTATCAAAACAAGAGACAGCAGAATGGTGCACCATGGTAGCCAACCTTCATTGTGGAGCTGGCACTCGATGATAATGAGCATCAGTATAAAAAAAAAATGGTTAATTGCCACAAGACAAGACATGAATAAAACTGAATACCTTTTCAACATACATTCCTTTATATACATCTCCAAACTGGCCCTCACCAAGCAGTTCCACCAGCCGAATGTGATCACGGGGAATCTCATAATCACGAGCTGTAATAGTAAGCCACAAACAAACATTTTCACACATCATACATCATTTAATGTTGAACTATTCACATTTAAATGTTGGTGCTTTATTGTGTACCGCTGTTTATTCTGCATATTATGTTGATAATGTACTGACTGTTTTAAAACACCCATTATCTTTGAATACAACTAGTTTAAATTTTGTTTAGTCTGCTGATGTCATATTTTGTTTTATATTTTTTTTTAGCCATCACTCTTTGTCACCTGTTTGAATTGAACTATCTATCGTCTACTGTCTATGTCACCTGTCTGAAGTGAATTACCTATAGTCTCCAGTCTTTGTTTGTGTTTAATTGAATTACCTATAGTCTGATGTATATGTTGCCTATCTGAATTGAATTACTTATAGTCTTCTATGTTTTATGTTTTAACTGAATTACATAAAATCCACTGTCCTTGTTTTGTGTTTTAACTGAATTACCTAAAATCTGCTGTCCTTGTTTTGTGTTTTAACTGAATTACCTATAGTCTATGTCACTTGTCTGAATTGAATTACCTATAGTCTCCTGTCTATGCCAATCACACTCTGGAGATTTCTATCTACTGTCCTTTCGAGCCAAAGACGGCACATAGGGCAGAACCACAATATCAAAAACAGAAACCTTGCGTGCCAAAATGGCACATATTGCAGAGATCACTGCTTCTAAAATCTATGGTTCTGTTTCCATAACAATGGTTTTTACAATGACAGCTTGTCAAGCCATCGATCAACCTCCTTAGTCGACTCATACGACATGCTTGGAAGGTCACAGTGTCACTATTCTTTACTCATAATGAGACCCCGGTAACACACAGGAACTGGAGATTTCTAGGGACACTGAAAAATCTATAGTAAACTATGACTGATGGAGAACTACTAACTACTAGTGTCTATGTCACCTGAATGTCTGAAATTGAATTACCTATAATCTAGTGTCTTCATCTTATACCTTTTTAGCTCCCAGTGGTGCATAGGTCTTCAACAAACACTTTCCAAGTCGTTCTGTCTCTTGCCATTTTTTTAAGATCATTCAATGTCTTCCCCATCATCTTCATCTCTGCTTCTATCTGTCTTCTCCAAGAATTCCTTGGTCTTCCTCTTTGTCTTTTCCCCTGGGGATTCCAAAAAAGGGCCTGTTGTGTAATACTCTCAGTTGGCTTCCGTAGTGTGTGTCCTATCCAACGCCATCGTCTTATCTGTATCTCTTTATCCACTGGTATTTGACTGGTACATTTCCATAATTCTATGTTAGTGATTTTGTCCTGCCATTTCCATCCTTTTATTCTGTGTAAATATCCATTAATGAAAGTCTGTATCTTCATGATTGTCAATTTTGTTGTTCTCCATGTTTCACAGCCATATAATAAGCCTTAACATTTGAGTTGAAAATTTTATTTTTGTATTTAACCTAATTTCTTTGGATTTCCATATGTTTCCCAGTGCAATGAAAGCTCCTCTTGCTTTTGATATCCTTATTTTGGTATCATTTTCTGTTCCTCCCTCTTTATCTATATTACTGCCCAGATATATGTAAGATTGTACATCTAATAGAGGTAATTCTCCTAGTTTTATTTGGTTATTGCCAACTGTATTAGTCTAGTATCCATGTCTTCTGTCTGAATTTAATTACCCATAGTCTACTGTCTCTGTTTCTTGTCAAAATTAATTATCTATGACTTATTGTCTCTATCACTGATGTCATGAACATAATATATCTACACCTACTAATACTGATTACCACTTACTTATTACTTACTGTAGGTGGGATACCTACAAAAGTAGCATTTTAGGAAACGATGAAAAATATTCAAAACTTGGTATTCAGTCATTCATTCTGATCCCTGGAGTGATTCTTCATTTAGAAACAGCATCAAGTGTTTCAAGATGTTTCAGGTTTCAGTGTCCAAGGATATTCCAACTGATGTTTCAGTGTCCAAGGATATCCTAACTGATGTTTCAGTGTCCAAGGATATTCCAACTGATGTTTCAGTGTCCAAGGATATCCCAACTGATGTTTCAGTGTCCAAGGATATTCCAACTGATGTTTCAGTGCCCAAGGAAATCCCAACTGATGTTTCAGTGCCCAAGGATATTCTAACTAATGTTTCTGTGTCCAAGGATATTCTAACTGATGTTTCAGTGTCCAAGGATATTCTAACTAATGTTTCTGTGTCCAAGGATATTCCAACTGATGTTTCAGTGTCCAAGGATATTCCAACTGATGTTTCTGTGTCCAATGATATCCCAGCTGCTGTGTCCAAGGATATCCCAACTGATGTTTCAGTGTCCAAGGAAATCCCAACTGATGTTTCAGTGTCCAAGGATATCCTAACTGATGTTTCAGTGTCCAAGGATATCCCAACTGATGGTTCTGTGTCCAAGGATATCACAACTGATGTTTCAGTGTCCAAGGATATCACAACTAATGTTTCAGTGTCCAAGGATATTTTAACTGATGTTTCAGTGTCCAAGGATATCCCAACTGATGTTTCAGCGTCCAAGGATATTCCAAATGATGTTTCTGTGTCCAAGGATATTCCAACTGATGTTTCTGTGTCCAACGATATCCCAACTGATGTTTCTGTGTCCAATGATATCCCAACTGATGTTTCTGTGTCCAAGGATATCCCAACTGATATTTCAGTGTCCGAGGATATCCCAACTGATGTTTCAGTGTCCAAGGATATCCTAACTGATGTTTCAGTATCCAAGGATATTCCAACTGATGTTTCAGTGATCAAGGATACCCCAACTGATTTTTCTGTGTCCAAGGATATCCCAACTGATGTTTCTGTGTCCAAGGATATCCTAACTGATGTTTCTGTGTCCAAGGATTTCCTAACTGATGTTTCTGTGTCCAAGGATATCCTAACTGATGTTTCAGTGTCTAAGGATATTCCAACTGATGTTTCAGTGACAATGATATCCCAACTGATGTTTCTGTGTCCAAGGATATCCCAACTGATGTTTCTGTGTCCAAGGATATCCCTACTGATGTTTCTGTGTCCAAGGATATCCCAACTGATGTTTCAGTGTCCAAGGATATCCTAGCTGATGTTTCAGTGTCCAAGGATATCCTAACTGATGGTTCAGTGTCCAAGAATATCCCAAATGATGTTTCAGTGTCCAAGGATATCCCAACTGATGTTTCAGTGTCCAAGGATATCCTAAATGATGTTTCAGTGTCCAATTATATCCCAGCTAATGTTTCAGTGTCCAAGGATATCCCAACTGATGTTTCAGTGTCCAAGATTATCCTAACTGATGTTTCAGTGTCCAAGGATATCCCAACTGATGTTTCAGTGTCCAAGGATATCCTAACTGATGTTTCAGTGTCCAAGGATATCCTAACTGATGTTTCAGTGTCAAAGGATATCCAAACTGATGTTTCAGTGTCCAAGGATATTCCAACTGATGTTTCAGTGTCCAAGGATATTCCAACTGGTCTAGTGGACTTCATGTGTCTATTCTTTTTAAATATATCCTTAAAGAAACAGTTAAAAATAAGAGAAAAGGAAAACCCAAAGAAAGTATACAAGATTAAATTATCTCATTCTGGTTGTGGAGAATGTGTATGTGGATTTGGGAGTGTCTGTTTTTCTATTTCAAAGTTACTTAAATCCTGCTTTCATGATGGGTTAAATTCAACTGTCTGGTTATGAAGAATCAGTTCAATATACAAACAACAAAGTTAAAATAATCGAGCATTTAGTCTGTTACAAAAAGGATTAATAAAGACACAATTCCAAAAGTATTAAACTGCAAGATTAATAACAAAAACAATATTTCACATCAACAGCCTATGAAAAATACACTAAAAATAAAAGAATTTTCTGGTTAGATTCTCATACACAACAAATGATGTGCAAGTGGAAGTTAATATTAGATGAATGGAAGCTGTAGTGGGCAAATACTGGCCAGATGCTAAGCCAGGTGGCTTTCTAAATCTGACCCTAGTCAGGTGACCAACTATAGATAGTATTCTAAAGCTGACCCTAGTCAGGTGACCAACTATAGCTAGTATTCTAAAGCTCACCCTAGTCAGGTGACCAAATATAGATAGTATTCTAAAGCTGACCCTAGTCAGGTGACCAACTATAGCTAGTATTCTAAAGCTGACCCTAGCCAGGTGACCAACTATAGCTAGTATTCTAAATCTGACCCTAGCCAGGTGACCAACTATAGATAGTATTCTAAAGCTGACCCTAGACAGGTGACCAACTATAGCTATTATTCTAAAGCTGACCCTAGTCAGGTGACCAACTATAGATAGTATTCTAAAGCTGACTGCTAGTCAGGTGACCAACTATAGATAGTATTCTAAAGCTTGTCTGCTAGTCAGGTGACCAACTATAGATAGTATTCTAAAGCTGACTGCTAATCAGGTGACCAACTATAGCTGGTATTCTAAAGCTTGTGAGGTGACCAACTATAGCTAGTATTCTAAAGCTTGTCTGCTAGTCAGGTGACCAACTATAGATAGTATTCTAAAGCTGACCCTAGTCAGGTGACCAACTATAGCTAGTATTCTAAAGCTTGTCTGCTAGTCAGGTGACCAACTATAGCTAGTATTCTAAAGCTTGTCTGCTAGTCAGGTGACCAACTATAGATAGTATTCTAAAGCTGACCCTAGACAGGTGACCAACTATAGCTATTATTCTAAAGCTGACCCTAGTCAGGTGACCAACTATAGCTAGTATTCTAAAGCTGACTGCTAGTCAGGTGACCAACTATAGATAGTATTCTAAAGCTGTCTGCTTGTCAGGTGACCAACTATAGATAGTATTCTAAAGCTGACTGCTAGTCAGGTGACCAACTATAGATAGTATTCTAAAGCTTGTCTGCTAGTCAGGTGACCAACTATAGATAGTATTCTAAAGCTGACCCTAGTCAGGTGACCAACTATAGCTAGTATTCTAAAGCTTGTCTGCTAGTCAGGTGACCAACTATAGCTAGTATTCTAAAGCTGTCTGCTAGTCAGGTGACCAACTATAGCTGGTATTCTAAAGCTTGTGAGGTGACCATCTATAGCTAGTATTCTAAAGCTTGTCTGCTAGTCAGGTGACCAACTATAGATAGTATTCTAAAGCTGACCCTAGTCAGGTGACCAACTATAGCTAGTATTCTAAAGCTTGTCTGCTAGTCAGGTGACCAACTATAGCTAGTATTCTAAAGCTGTCTGCTAGTCAGGTGACCAACTATAGATAGTATTCTAAAGCTGACCCTAGCCAGGTGACCAACTATAGCTAATATTCTAAAGCTGACCCTAGCCAGGTGACCAACTATAGCTAGTATTCTAAAGCTGACTGCTAGTCAGGTGACCAACTATAGCTATATTCTAAAGCTGACTGCTAGTCATGTGACCAACTATAGCTAGTATTCTAAAGCTGACTGCTAGCCAGGTGACCAACTATAGCTAGTATTCTAAAGCTGACTGCTAGCCAGGTGACCAACTATAGCTAGTATTCTAAAGCTGACTGCTAGTCATGTGACCAACTATAGCTAGTATTCTAAAGCTGACTGCTAGTCATGTGACCAACTATAGCTAGTATTCTAAAGCTGACTGCTAGCCAGGTGACCAACTATAGCTAGTATTCTAAAGCTGACTGCTAGTCAGGTGACCAACTATAGCTAGTATTCTAAAGCTGACTGCTAGTCATGGGACCAACTATAGCTAGTATTCTAAAGCTGACTGCTAACCAGGTGACCAACTATAGCTAGTATTCTAAAGCTGACTGCTAACCAGGTGACCAACTATAGCTAGTATTCTAAAGCTGACTGCTAGCCAGGTGACCAACTATAGCTAATATTCTAAAGCTGACCCTAGCCAGGTGACCAACTATAGCTAGTATTCTAAAGCTGACTGCTAGCCAGGTGACCAACTATAGCTAATATTCTAAAGCTGACCTAGCCAGGTGACCAACTATAGCTAGTATTCTAAAGCTGACTGCTAGTCATGTGACCAACTATAGCTAGTATTCTAAAGCTGACTGCTAGTCATGTGACCAACTATAGCTAGTATTCTAAAGCTGACTGCTAGTCAGGTGACCAACTATAGCTAGTATTCTAAAGCTGACTGCCAGCCGAGTGACCAACTATAGATAGTATTCTAAAGCTGACTGCCAGCCGAGTGACCAACTATAGATAGTATTCTAAAGCTGACTGCCAGCCGAGTGACCAACTATAGATAGTATTCTAAAGCTGATTTGATTAAAGTATTCACTCAGTCTCTGAAAGTAGGTCCCTGTTATTTCTTAAGGAAAGTAAGGTAGTCTGACATGATGATGACAACATCAGCTGCAAATTTGTCAATGGTCATGGGAGAAAGTAATATCACTGGCATCATATTCACTGCACACCACAAAACATGAGAAATACCATTTAATCCTAGATTACAATTCACATACCTGTGACTCATGCTGTCATGATTCTGTAGTAAAAATTACTACCATTTTAGTGTCACATTTTGAATTTTGAAAATCAAACTTTCTTTGAGCTTTCGCTACACAGTGGTGTGTTTACACAAGAAACGGGGATTGAATGTGGTCATCATTTCCTGATTTATGGTCAATTTTTAGCCTGAAACTCAACCACATGCATCTCCCGGCTACCTTGGTCTATTCACAAGACTACCATCAGCTGTAATTTTAGTCCGTATGTTTAGTGCCCTCTTCACATTGTTCCCTGACTTTCCCCATTACAAAGGTTTCTCTGATGTCATGCACAGAAGATTATCCTCATCATGAGAACAATAAATGAATATCTTGAAAAGTGGTGGATTATTTTTTTTAAAGTGCATATATAAGATACCATAGTACCTTTTACTACATGATTGAAAAAAAAATAATCCCATATGGTGATCATGTCTCTCCACAACTTTCTGTCTCTACAGCTGTTTATTAATTCTGCTGTTGACTCTTAAGATTTCTTGTATTTTTTTTCTCCGTTTCTCTCCATCTCTTCCTTACTCCTCAATTTCTCCAGATGATACAATGCATCTCAACCGTTACAATGCATTTATTCCAGCTGTTCCCTTATCATTACAAGGTCAACAAATGATTATTGTTTCCTTCTAGTGCTGGTAATAAAATCTCTTTTTATATTTTGGCTTCTTTTCTAATTTTTTTTTAATTTTTATTTTTTTTATTTTGCGTTCGCCATCTTTTACCTCTGACAAAGTCCCTAGAGACTAGGAGCTGAACATTGCGTGTTAATCCATTTTTCTCTGGCAGCCGTATGCACAGGGGTCCCTCGCTGTACAGGCAGATAACTCCATCTTCGGTGGTACTCATATTTTTTTCCGTCGATGAGTAATTGACGTTTCAAGCCGGGCTTCGCTCTGAGACCAGGAGTGGTTGCCGCAGAAAGAAATCACAAATAAAAATTCCAAATGGTGGTGCAGCCGGGATTTGAGCCCACAACCTCTCTGTCTGGAGCCAGCGTCTTGCCTCGAGACCAACCAGTCCCCCGCTTCTTTTAGAATAATCTCAGAAATATTTTGTAAAACCACATCTGTGGCCACCAACGATTCTCTTGTTTGTTCCCCACTGATCCCCTGGCTCATTCTGTATGTCAGGACTTGCTCTACCTGGCTCTAACTCTTTTCCTGTACATCTATCATTTGATCTTCTTATCATTCCTTTAAAATTTGCTACAGAAGTATACGATATAGAAGAAAGTAAACACAAGCCATGCAAGACTGCTTATATCACAGGATTATGTACATTCATCAATATTAATTATACATAAAGTTATTTATTACAGTATGATGCAACAACTCCACTCATGCCATTCTCAATCTATAATAATTGCTCAAGTTTGGACAATTATATAACATGCTGAGTGCAAAAAATGTTGATAATAAATGTTATTACAATCATGATGAGCTACACAAAAATTGCTTTCTTTTCTCTACATTTTTTTTTTTTAAGAAAAAAAAAAAAAAAGAAACTTAAAGATATTCAAAATCTTACACATAAAAATAGGAATGATGATTATAATTATTTATACGTTTAACAGACTTATTCAATTTTTATACATTTTACAAATGGTACAGCCTACGGCAGTTACTACTCTCATCCAACCTGGCATATGCAAAATAAATACAGAAATGAACATAAACCAAACAGATGTTGCAATTAAGAAATAAATATATAAATTAAATATCTATTTATCTTTCTATTGACCTTTCAAGCTGTGTCCATAGGGGATAGACCCAGATACATTTTCTCTTGTTATAAATTTTCTTTCTAGCAGTCTCAATCCTTGCAGAAAACATTTATCATTTAAATTAAATATGCATCTATTTATAGTAGACATTTGGGCTGGGAAAAAAATCCATGTTCTTAGAAGGGAATCACAAGAACAATTATGAAATGAATGCCTGGAGGAAGGTGAAAAAGTGGCCAACCTGACACCTGAAGTGTGACCTATAGAGAATACTATGTTAGCTATCATAGGTTTCTACTATAAGTAGATTTTCAGATTAATATCTGCACTATGTGTGTATTTGATTGATAGCTTTCCTACTTGAAATGCCCAGTCTCCTTCAAGGCTGGGTGAACCAGAAGCCATTGATTAGGATCAAATCTAACCTATTGTCCTCATCAGAACAGCAGGCACTAACCACCTCCCAACCACAGTTCAACCAGTAAACCAATGGCAATCTGGCAAAGAATAATAGAGACTGAGATGTGCCAAACTTGGAAACTGCTTGTGAAGAATTCCTAAAGTGGAAATAACTCTGTTGCTGCCCTACAAAACAATGTTGGTCACTGACTGTTATAGGCCAATGGTCAAGGGAAAGAGTATGAGTGATATGGGGAATATGTACTAAGTCAGAAACAGATAGAGGAAGACCTATATGGAGAACAGAGTTAGAAATTATAAAAGAATACAGAATAAGAAACTTGAAAAATTAGCACAAGACTAAAAAAATATATAAAAGGACTCAATTCCTATTCAATGTGGAGCTGAACAATTTATAATGATGACGTTAAATATAACACTAGAAACAAAAGCAAGTTAACAAAAATATAAAACAACAAAATACATGACATTGCTTAAGGAAAACTAGAAGATTGTTTCTATAATAAAGGGGTCACAACTCATGTAGCTCTAATATTTAAAGTCTGATTTAATTCATTAGGTAACAAAATATATATTAAAAAAAACAGGCCAGAATAGCTTTCTTTTCGAACTAAATTTGTGCTCTCAACTGTGGTACTTGTGACAAAGACTTGTGGATACATACTAGAAGGTGTGGGTGCTAGTGAAGTTCTGTGTCACTTCAAATGAAATGAGGTGCCTTGCCCTTGACAAACTTGTCACTTTCAACAACATGCTACATTAAGTATAATCATACAACCCCATTCACATTCCCCAGGTTCCAGTTTTGAGACAAACACTGACAGAGCATGCAACTGAATGTTCTCTTGGTTAAATAGCACAGTAACAGGTCAGTGCAGGACTAGAGATATACACAAAATATGGACTGTGTAGAAAGTAAACATGTCTGCTCTTGATCCTTCCAGCATCACTAGACATCACATGGAGTTTGTAGTATTTTTCACCATCCATCTCTATCCTTGGCGACATGTTTGGTGTTATCTAAAGAGTCTATGCCTGCCAACTTTGCTTCGCTTATAGATGTACTTTTTAGTGCCTCTCTAGGTTTTCTTCTTTTTCTGTATCCTGATGTTTCTCCTAGAAGAGCCAATTTTGGAATTCTCTTGGTGTCTCTTCTCAACACATGTCCGACATTTGTCTATCTTCTCTTCCTAATGGTAGATGAGATCATTGATGGTCTCTTATCTCTATATTACACTTGAATTCATTCTATTGTACAGAGAGTATATCATTGTAGTATTTCTCCACTTCATTGATAACTTATGCTAGTTTGGTCAGAGCAGCCATTGTTCGAACATTCCAGAAACTTATTCTCATGCTTTCCTGGCTGATGATGTTTGCCGTACTAATAATCTCTTGAGCAGCTTTTTCAGCATAACTCATTATAACACCACAATATACAACCCTGCTTTGGGTTGCCCCTGAGCTAAGCTCACAGTGAGGTTGTCAGCCCAATGGTCCATGCAAGACAGAAAGTAAACATGACTTCCATCTTGGAACACACCGGAAGACCTGTCCAGTCACATGTCATCAATTACCATCAAAGATATCAACTGCTGTGTTTTCCTAGCACTACCTTTCTGTCATCATGTTAATAATTTACTATGCCACAATGCTAAACTATCGAATGTCTTCTTTAATTGCCAATATCTCTCTCAGTTCCACATAACTTCCTTTGATTTGGACACATTTATTCCCTGGACACACATAACCATGCCCAAACATAAACACTACTGCTTTTATAATTTGGCAGGAGCCTCACTGGCTGAGAGGTTAGAGTGCTCACTTCCTGATCACAAAGGTCTGGGTTCAATCCCAGAAGTGGCAGATTTGTTTTCAGGTCAACAAAGCTCCGGGGTTCACCCAGCCTCTAAAAATGTGTAGCAGAGATTTTTCTGGAAAGTAAAGGCAGTCTGGCTGATACTGACCTCATTACCCAAAATTGTGCAGTGGTCATGGAAAAATCTGGTCACTTTTTTTTTTGCATGTACTATTTTCTTTCCTGGTACTCTCCTTGCTGACAGATCTTTACCGAGATGAGTAAATTAGTTTCTTCATCTTCTTCACACTACACATTCAACATAACTGGATCTATTCATTAGAAAACAAAACATGGCAGTCTATTTCAAGCCGTAACGAATAACAAGCAAAACATGATGTTTTTTCTGGAACTTGCCAGGTTTTGGCAGTCATTACAATGATCATTCTAGAGTGTATAGTTCCATGCTCTTTGTGTTGCATGCATCAATGCTATGAGAATGCATTAGTTCCTACGTCTGACAATCTGTGAACAGAACTTACTCTTTCTGCGTACACCTTGGCCTTTGTGCTTTCCTACGCAGAATTCAAAGAACCAAAAGTCTGGTAAGTGAATTTGCATATGTTTGCTTATCTATGAGGAATACCTTGATAAATTGTATTGAGGAATACATTGATGAATTGTTTGAGGAATACCTTGATAAATTGTTTGAGGAATACCTTGATAAAATGTATTGAGGAATACCTTGATAAATTGTATTGAGGTATATCTGAACTGATTATATGATAATTATTATAAATAAATCTGGAGACTATTGATTAGTGAAGAAGTCAGCATCAGATAATGAGCTTATCTTGACTTCATATATGTGCAGCCACAAACATATGTTCCGGATAAAACAAGACAAAGCCAACCCAAAAGGTTTTCAAATATGGATGAACACAACAAAACAGATCACAAATCTGAAAAGTTCCAGACAAATTTGTGTTTGTTCCCTGTTGAAGACCTTTTAAATTGAAACATTGATTTGTCCAGTACTGTCTTATTTGCAAAGCTGTATAACATTAATTATTTAGTTATTTTCCTGCATCTACACCTGTTCCTTATATACTTAAAGTTCCCATGCTATTTCCCCATTCTTTATTTCAGGCAGTATTCATCATCATTATGTGCCATACCAGTTGGCATATGCAATCAGATTCTTCCACAATCTTCTATCCACAGTGCATCGTATCAGTTCTGTTGTTGACTGTTTGCCATGCCATGACACCAAGCTATCCAGTATCTTTTCTCTTAGTCATCCACTGCTTCTCCTTCCCTGTATTTTGCCTGTTGTATCCAAATATTCCAACCTTCCTCTTCCCAAGAAGTGCCCAAAAAAGTTTATTGTTTCTTTCTGATATTTCTTAGGAGCTACCTTTTTGTGTTGGCCTATTTGAGAATTTCCTTGTTGGTCTTTTTTTAGCTGTCCAAAGAACTTTCAACATTCTTCTGAGATTTCAGCAATTATTTTTCTCACTCTGACAGTGAACCCAGATCGTAAATATTTCACCTCGCACCAATAAGTACCCACGCAGTCACCATACTATCTATCTATTGTTCTTTCGAGCCGAAGACAGCATATAGGGCAGAAATTCCAGAGCCTCTTTGTCAGGAGATTTTTGTTATCAAGCATCAGGTCTTGTAAAAGATTTGCATTGTATCATGCCACACATCCAGTTCTGGGTGAGTCACTCAATCTCAGCAAGGGAACCGTCGTCACAGGCATTTAATAAATTCAGCATTTTCTTTTCTAAGAGAAATGACAAAGCATTCAAAGATAACTGTAACCAAGAGAAGGTGGTCATGTGATGAGAAGGGATGACAAAAGAATCTCAAAGCTGACCTTCAAATAGGAACCAGAGAGTAAAAGAAAAAGAGGCAGATCTAGAGAAACACTAAAAAGAACTTTTAAAGTGAGAGTTCACAACTCATCATCAGCATTATCTCCCTTTCCAAGATAAAGCAACTCATCCAGAACAGAGCCGAGTGGCGAGACACAATGTTGGTCCCGTGCAAGGTCTGACAGTTGAAAGATCATCGAACACAAGAGTCTAGAATTGTCCCATGTGCGTCTTCAGCTCAAAAGGATGATAGATGGATAGATTTTCTTTTCTGCAGCTTAATAAATTCATGTGATTTTTTTTTCCCTTTAAGAAAAAAATGTCCCAATCTTCATATTATTGTTGTTGAAAGCTAATGAAGTTGATATTTTAAAACAGCCTAACTTTCTCAGAGAAAAATTCTATTCCTGGTTACTGCTGTAGGTGGGGTTGTTGATGGAGCAACTTGTGGATGTGATACACATATACAGTTGATCAAATTTATGTAGACCATTGAAATGTTTCCAATTCTATTCCTGGTTACTGCTGTATGTGGGGTTGTTGATAGAGCAACTTGTGAATGTGATACACATATACAGTTGATCAAATTTATGTAGACCATTGAAATGTTTATGTCTCATAAAAAGTTATGTTCATTTCTTTTTCAGAAAATATTATCGTGGTTGTTAGTTGTGAACAAGGAGCACATGGAGGATTGGTATCTCCAGTCATAGGTTACAAGGAAGCAGATTGTGGAATGCTATGATGTACAGTGTAATATGCAGCATCTTCATGCAATGATGATACTGTGTAGGAATAGTTGTTTTATGCAGGAAATTACGCAACCTTATCACAATTCCTTTCTTCTATCTAAAGCTGGCTCTCCTGTTTTTCTTTTGTTAGTTTCTTTATATAATAGGCATTATTCATGCAAAATATACATAAGAATGCATGTTTCTTGCATCTTTTTTCAACAGCTTAAGTTAACTTGAATGCTGAATCAGCATAACAAATGGCTGCATCAGAATTTTTGCTTTGTATTTTCTTTGTGGTAGATTATGTCATTTGTCTGTTTAATTGAAGGTCTCTCTCAGCAATCTACTATAATGTTGTGCTCAGGTAAGTACACATGGACCTTTCCCTTGAAACCTGTTAAAAATAGTCAGTAACTCATAGTTGACTACAACCGTGACAATCAGCAAACAAGAGCTGACCAATATCTGACTCCACCTGCATATGGTGATCCTGGAAACAAGTTACTCAGCCTGGAAAAGCTAACAGGGATGAGAAGAAGGGAGGCCCCAAAGAATACCACGTCCATGTCAGACCAAGAGGCACAAACATTGTAGTCAAGGGTCAAAGAATGCAACAGATATTCTTTCGGTGGCAATGACTACAAATGTATAACAAGATGTATTTGTCTCTCTAGTAAAGTCTTGCTCCTGTTTTATTATTCACATGTAAGGTCCAATATAAACATAGTGTGGCTGTGAAGAACTCACAGTACTGCTGAACCATGGTTGTGAAGAACTCACAGTACTACTGAGCCATGGCTGTGAAAAACGCACAGTACTGCTGAACCATGGTTGTGAAGAACTCACATTACCATTGAGCCATGGCTGTGAAGAACTCACAGTACTACTGAGCCATGGCTGTGAAAAACGCACAGTACTGCTGAACCATGGTTGTGAAGAATTCACAATACTGGTGAGCCATGGCTGTGAAGAACTCACAGTACTACTGAGCCATGGATGTGAAGAACTCACAGTACTACTGAGCCATGGCTGTGAAGAACTCACATTACCATTGAGCCATGGCTGTGAAGAACTCACAGTACTACTGAGCCATGGATGTGAAGAGCTTGCAGTACTACTGAGACATGGCTGAGAGGAACTCACAGTACTACTGAGCCATGGCAGTGAAGAATTCACATTACCATTGAGCCATGGCTGTGAAGAACTCACAGTACTACTGAGCCATGGCTGTGAAGAACTCACAGTACTACTGAGCCATGGCTGAGAGGAACTCACATTACCATTGAGCCATGGCTGTGAAGAACTCACAGTACTACTGAGCCATGGCTGTGAAGAACTCACATTACCATTGAGCCATGGCTGTGAAGAACTCACAGTACTACTGAGCCATGGCTGTGAAGAACTCACAGTACTACTGAGCCATGGATGTGAAGAACTTGCAGTACTACTGAGCCATGGCTGTGAAGAACTCACAGTACTATTGAGACATGGCTGAGAGGAACTCACAGTACTGCTGAGCCATGGCAGTGAAGAACTCACATTACCATTGAGCCATGGCTATGAAGAACTCACAATACTGCTGAGCCATGGCTGAGAGGAACTCACATTACCATTGAGCCATAGCTATGAAGAACTCACAATACTGCTGAGCCATGGCTGTGAAGAACTCACAGTACTACTGAACCCTGGATGTGAAGAACTCGCAGTACTGGTAAGTCATGAGCTGAGATGGGGAAATGAGAGGGAAGCCTAGCTCTTACTTGCTTCTATTACCTTCTCTAACCAGGTACTTATTTTAACAGTGGTCTGAGACCCTATTCCATACTCAACATACACAACTAAACAGGTAGAGATTTTAATATAAACATACTCCAAAGTGTTTACACACCACTTCAAAAGTAAACAACA
The DNA here is from genome assembly GCA_032433765.1 of Megaustenia siamemsis. Classification (NCBI taxonomy): domain Eukaryota; kingdom Metazoa; phylum Mollusca; class Gastropoda; order Stylommatophora; family Ariophantidae; genus Megaustenia; species Megaustenia siamemsis. Next base: position 10,288,705 of record JAVIAB010000160.1, read on the forward strand.
CCTTTTTTTAAATGTCACTAGATAATGTTATGAAGGTGTTTCTTCCTTAAAAAAAAAAAAAAAAAAAAAAAAAAAAAAAAAAAATCACAGTTGTTTGTCACTGATACTTTCGTTGCTTTGCTCATTTCTATCTTTCCAGAAAGATTAACAATACTTGCCTCTTCTATTATAAATTCAATGTGATTAGCAACTTAAGCTGAAAATCTGACTTTTTGTGCGTGGTGACACAAATTGGAACCACTTCCATTAACATATCCATTTTAAGAATGAGGTGAATGACTTCTTCAACCATAAACGATGGAAAATGTTTGTTCAGAATTAGATTAGAGAACTAAAATGTCACTTTTGGATGAAAGGAAAACAGCTGTGTGATATATGTAACACTCTATATGGAGCAAAAGAACAGCTAACAAAAGCTTGCAGAATGCACTATATGGTACTGAAATGACTGGCAGGATCTTATAGGCTGATGGATCATTCATCACCATCATCATTGTAGGCAATCATCTCTCTCCACATCACTCGGTTCTTCTTGCATGTCATAACTTCAGTCTGTGATCTTTTATTATGCAATTTGGAAAAGGTATTCAATATATTAGATATTAGAATATTAGAAGACCCAGAAGAAGATGGATAGATGCAGTGACAGAGACATGTAACAACAAAGGAAAATCACTAATTCAGACAATTCGAGCAGCACAAGAACGACAAATGATATTAACCCAGACACCTTTTAGGTATCAGTGAAAGAGAAAAGAAGAAGAAGATTCAATATATTTTCTGTTGGTTTCCCTCTGCTCTTTTGAACATTCATTCAGCTGGTTGGCGAAGGCAATCATCTCTCTCCACATCACTTGGTTCTTCTTGTGAGTCACAATTTCTGTGAGTGATCTTTATTGTCCCCCAAGAACAAGAAACAAACCCATGATCTTTAGGTAATGAAGTATTTGCACAACCACTTTTGGCTGAATAGTTAGTGGTTACTGGTCTTCAAGGCAAGGCTTCAATTCTCAAATGAAGCGTATTTTTTTTTTGGGATGACCACAGCTTCAGGCTTACCCTGCCACTGAAAATGGGAGCCAGTGATTTTCTCAAAGAAAACAGGGCAGCCTGGTGTAACACCGACCATATTGGTCGGTCAGAAATATACAGAAAGTCACCGAAAAAATATGGACATTAACATCATATTCCACTGTAAACACAGCTAATGACAAACTTACAATCAGTATGACAGTCCAATTTACTTAAATAAAAATATAATAATGGCAATAATCTTCACTTCTCAAATCTAAACTACAAAAGTATTCCAGTATTCTCTATTAATAAATTCACAACTGTGAGTGTATTCCATTACTCTCAATCAATAAGTTCGCAACTGTGAGTGTATTATACAAAATAATAATAAGATAGAAGAAGAGACAAATTATAACAGTTGAAGCTACAGTACAACAACAAGCACACACACAAAATAAGTACAAAAGTAAAAATGTGTACATATAGAAACATCTTGTTAAAGCTAAAGTTATGAAGATTAAAAAAAAAAAAATATGTACAAAATGATGCTAATTCGCAACAGGATTTGAAATAAATCATTTTCCAGTCGGAAAATTTAAAGGCTTAGTTTTTTTTTATATATATATTATTTTTTTTAATGACAGACCATCACTAATTATTTATTATTATCCACCATGTTTTTGTCCATGTATTTATGAACATATTTCTGATCAAATTTCTTCTTGCAGCTATGCTTTTATCAAACAAGTCATAAAAATAGAAGCTGTAAAGTTGTTGCAACTAACTGGCCCATGAGCAATATAATGGATACATCTATATAGAGATTAAGCAAACTTGAATGATACAAAGAAACATGTATTTGATAACCACTGTAAACAATAAAAAAAAGAGAAAATATTTATATATATTTATATAGTCCTGCATTTTTGTTACCAGTAATGATGAAATATCTGTGTACTGTTATCAGTAACGATGAAATATCTACATTTTGTTACCAGTAATGATGAAATATCTGTGTACTGTTATCAGTAATGATGAAATATCTACATTTTGTTACCAGTAATGATGAAATACCCATGTACTGTTATCAGTAATGATGAAATATCTACATTTTGTTACCAGTAATGATGAAATATATGTGTACTGTTATCAGTAATGATGAAATATCTACATTTTATTATCAGTAATGATGAAATATCTACATTTTGTTATCAGTAATGATGAAATATCTACATGTTTTAAAATCAAACAACCTCTGCTGGTTCTTGGTAATCACACCGAACAAAGCAATAAAACAAAAAAAAACAAAAAACAAAAAATTATTGAGAATCTGACAAAATGAAGGTGTGTAAAGTAGAAGAGAGATAATATTGAAAGTTTCTTACCATCCACGGAGCTATAATCATCCTCCTCTTCCACAATCTCCGCATAGTCTGATATTCCTGCCGTTCAAAGTTCAAGGATGCAGAAGAGATAATTTCATCACCAACATCAGCGATGGGCACACAAGAGTGGACAGACACAGCAGCAGGCAGGCAGAAGGGTGAAGGAAATAATATATGCATGCAGCTCATGTAAGAGGGTTATTAACCCCTGACAAGACTGTGTTGTTTAATGATTATTAAGTTATCAGTTGGTTGATGATTATGACTATTTTATGAAATATGGTAGAAATTATACCTTTCAAAATTATTTTTCTACATTGAAAACTGAATTGAAAACTGCTAGAATACAAATTTAGATAAGAGAAAGAGTATCTGGGTCTATGCCCTATGGGCCGGCTACGGTTCGAAAGGTCAATATATAGAAAGATAGAAATTATTTTTAACGTATGAAATATGTTTTGAATTTAATTTTGCAATTCTATTAAATCTTATGGGGAAAACCCCAGAAAATTGTTTAAATCTTATTAAATATGTTGGAAATCAGTCCCAGGAAATTATGAAAATTTTATTAAATAAGTTGGAAATTAGTCCCATAAAATAGTTTAAATGTGATAACATATATTGGAAATTAGTCTCTGGTAAATATGAGTGTTTCATCTAAGTAGAAAATTGGCACCCTGGAAAAGTACCTATTTATTTTTAGTAAAATTTAATGTAGTTCCTGACATGTCACTTTGTGCTGTGAAATTAAAGAAGAAACTAATTCCTGCCAAATATCCGATTTGTACAATAAATAGAGAATTAGCCCATGACATGTTTTTACATATATGTAATATGAGAGAGAATTATCCAGAGATATGTTCCCCCACACATGTGATAAAAGATAGAATTAGCCCAAGATATGTTTCCCATACAAGACAAGTTTCCCCCATACATGTGATAAAAGAGAGAATTAACCCAAGACATGTTTCCCCCATACATGTGATAAAAGAGAGAATTAGCCCAAGGTATGTTTCCCCCATACATGTGATAAAAGATAGAATTAGCCCAAGATGTGTTCCCCATACATGTGATAAAAGAGAGAATTAACCCAAGACAAGTTTCCCCCATACATGTGATAAAAGATAGAATTAGCCCAAGATATGTTTCCCATACAAGACAAGTTTCTCCCATACATGTGATAAAAGATAGAATTAGCCCAATACAATTGTTTCTACATATATGTAATATGAGAGAGAATTAGCCAGAGATATGTTCTCCCTTACATGTGATAAAAGAGAGAATTAACCCAAGACAAGTTTCCCCCATACATGTGATAAAAGAGAGAATTAGCCTAAGATATGTTTCCCATACAAGACAAGTTTCCCCCATACATGTGATAAAAGAGAGAATTAACCCAAGACATGTTTCCCCCATACATGTGATAAAAGAGAGAATTAGCCCAAGGTATGTTTCCCCCATACATCTGATAAAAGATAGAATTGGCCCAAGATATGTTCCCCATACATGTGATAAAAGAGAGAATTAGCCCAAGATATGTTTCCCATACATGTGATAAAAGAGAGAATTAACCCAAGACAAGTTTCTCCCATACATGTGATAAAAGAGAGAATTAATCCATGACATGTTTCTACATATATGTAATATGAGAGAGAATTAGCCAGAGATATGTTCTCCCATACATGTGATAAAAGAGAGAATTAGTCCAAGATATGTTTCCCATACATGTGATAAAAGAGAGAATTAACCCAAGACAAGTTTCTCCCATACATGTGATAAAAGAGAGAATTAATCCATGACATGTTTCTACATATATGTAATATGAGAGAGAATTAGCCAGAGATATGTTCTCCCATACATGTGATAAAAGAGAGAATTAGTCCAAGATAAGTTTCCCATACATGTGATAAAAGAGAGAATTAACCCAAGACAAGATTCCCCCATACATGTGATAAAAGAGAGAATTAGCCCAAGACATGTTTCCCCCATACATGTGATAAAAGAGAGAATTAGCCCAATGTATGTTTCCCCCATACATCTGATAAAAGATAGCCCAAGATATGTTCCCCATACATGTGATAAAAGAGAGAATTAGCCCAAGACATTTTTTCCTCATACATGTGATAAAAGAGAGAATTAGCCCAAGAAATGTTCCCCCGCACATGTGATAAAAGAGAGAATTAGCCCAAGAAATGTGCCCCCACACATGTGATAAAAGAGAGAATTAGCCCAAGAAATGTTCCCCCACACATGTGATAAATGAGAGAATTAGCCCAAGATATGTTCCATGAAGCCAATGTTCCAACATTTTGAATCGATCTTCAACTTGAAATTTAAGTTAAGTGTATTCCTTTCATGCCTTTAGACAATGGGGAACATGATATTAGTGTGCATCATTTTCATGGACCAACACAGTATTTTATGGGTGATGTGGCCAGTGTCATGTCAGAATTCTCTATGGCTGCACAGATTTGGGACAGTGTGCTTTGGGGAGTGAGTGATGGAACAAAATTGGAGAAAATGTGTTGTTGCCCTACAAGACGTTATGGATGAAGGCCACTGTCTGATCAGTCTGTTGTCATGAAAACGAAGTTGTAGAAGATTATCTGGCAATTAAGGCGACTCTGCCATCTAGCTTGGCTACATGTAGGATAACCCACCCAAATCGTCCAACAATTCCTACCTTTGACTATCTTCCCCTAACCATGATGTAAAGTTATGGGTTAGATCAGGTACATTTTTAGGGAGAAAAAGCCCATACAAATGATCGCTAAGATGCAATTATGGCTTCATAAGAAAAAAAAGTATATTGTCTCTCCACTCTTCTTTCAAAGTTATGAAAGGAAAAAAACTGTAAACTCTTCAAAGTTATCCAAAAAGTCTTGAGTTGAGTGATTTACTTATTATAACATTGACAATGTTTGGGTGTTTACTTACAGTATGTTTTAGTTTGTCTGTTACTGTCTTTAGCAATATTCACTTCCCTATGTAAATGACAATTTACCATGTCACCTTTGGTGTGGATTCGTTCATTTAAGCCCAGGGTACACTGAGAGACATAGCTCAGGCAGGTGATCATTCTAACTCATTTCAATCATTGTCAGACAATGTCAGTAACCCCAGCTGATCAAGACCTCATTTGACCCAATAGGGGGATTCCCTAAAAATAGCTTGTGTCAAACATACTGACCACCGAGATGTGAAACACTGCAGTGATGTAGTCTGTTGATACAGAGAATCGATTACTGCAGGATGTATAGAATTGACAAGTCCAATTTTTCCAACAGAAACCGGAAGGTCAAGAAGCCATTGCAGTCAGCCACATCACCTTCCTAAATACTAGAACTAACAGATTGTGACAATCTTTGATTATTATATCAAATAAACAGTTAATACGTTTCAAGCTTTCCATGTTACATATTTTACATGGTAACTTGTTGAACACGAAACTTATATACTATTTATTTTCTGTCTTCACAAGAACTTGGCCAGCGATCTATCTGTCCTGATATCCGGGATCGCTATTGAGGTGAGACCTGATTTCTACACGACAGTTTCTACATTACATTTTTTTAACAAATTATTTTAGTGTGGTGGTGAACACCACATGTTCCGGTTTGTTGCAGGAGCTACTGAGTTATGTGCTCTGTGCACACCGTGAGATGTGTGTCTCATCTGTTTTGATCATGTTTCGATATTCCGGTTGTTTACAATGAATGATGATATCGTATGACAGGGAACAGACGGTTGTGTTCACTTTCTGTGCGGTTTTGCCTTATGTCTTTTGGCGTGTGCTGAGACAGCTATGATGGGGACTACAGCTACCTTTCTTTTTTTGGGAGATGAGATAGTAATTCGGATGATTCCACTGCCTCCATAGTTTTTGTGAGGACAAGAGAAAGTAGCTTCTGACAAAGTTCCCTGACAATGAGGGGAGTAAACAAAGAGATCATTCCTGACACATATCCCTGTTTATATTATAAATGGGTAAAAAAATCCCTGACAACTATCCCAATTTCATAAAGGGTGGTGAAGTAACCCTGAGATGGATCCCCAATTTAAATGTTATAAAGGAGCAATTAACCTGACAAGAATCCTTAATTTAATGGTTATAAAGGAGCAATTAACCTGTGAAAAAAGATCCATAATTTATGTATTATAAATTAATCTTTTACAAATATCCTTAATTTATATTTTATACAGGAGAAATTAACACGGGACAAGTATCCCTATTTGAGTAAGGCAAGAAGTAACTCCCTACAAAAATCTCCCTACCTTTTCAAATATATAACAATAAATGTGATATATTAACAAACATATAGTTTATAGGAAGTATGCTATATAAGGTTATATATGAATTATGTTAATATGATATGAGATAATAATAAAAAAGTGTGTTATCAGGGACACAAAATGTAAGTAAATAAATTATCAATTTAGACCCCAAAAAATGTGTATCGTACCAAATTTAACATCATAATATACGTCTTTTCCACTGTTTGTAATTCAGTCATGAAATGGAATTCAAATAGTAAATATTTCTTTTGTTCAAAATCTTGCAATGACAGTTAAGTTGTGTCTTTTATTTTATATGTCACCTGGCATGAGTGACCATGGGTCAACACAACCTCATATCTCTTTTGCTAAACATAAATTCTGTTGATGAATTTCTTCTACGACCAATCACAATTTACCTAGCCTTTTCCATCTTATTCCATGTTATTTTGTTTGTTGCCGCTGTGTTTCCCATACCTCCCTCTCATATAACAGTATCAAAATATGAATAATTATCTCCTTTCTCATGTCTATTAGTTGAGTTCTGATCCCTCTTATTTAGTTTACATTACTCATCTCACCAAGTCAGATAACTCTTAACATTATTAATCCGAAACTATTTTTATTTATAACCTACCAACTCCTCCTATTCAAGGCCAGTTCTGAGCATTCATTCAGAGACAACAAACTAAATGGTTTTGGACTTGTGGTTACTGACAAAGAGTATCTAAAAATGAGCGTTAACAACAAGATGTAACAACAGAAGATGAAGTGGATGAACTCTCAAGATATGGAAAAGTGAAACATTTGAGGCACACAAAGCACCCTGTATTGTCCAAATAAAAGAGCACTTCCAAGAACACACTATTCTGTCTTGACACTGACAGGCAAAAGTGGATTGAGAACAAAAACAAAAATGTCTATTTATGTAAGCTGAAGAGAGATTAACATCGGTCTTCTCTGCTAATAATAAACATAGAAGCATGAAATTTTGCACACTTTAAATATGACATGTGTCGATTGTATGCACCAAATTGCACTGCAATTGGCCAAATAATACGACTGCACTAAACCGTTGAAATGGAGCATGTTAGCAGCTTGCATTATAGTTAGTGAATTGTGATAGAATTTCTCGTTTTTTAGAGAAGGAAACTGATGTGAACATTCACAAGTGCCTATGTGATGTGTATTGAAGTTCTGCAGCCAACAGGAGCACAGTAATTCGCTGGGTTCAGAAAATTTTAAAAATCGGAAAGTGGAGATACTGAATTTCTAGATCGGTTGCACTGTCAACAGCCTGCCACAGCCACCAATGCAGAGATGTTGAAATATGCTGAGGGCATTATTCTTGCTGATAGGTACATCACTACTCAACAATTAGCCTTAAAGTTGTCAGTCGGCATTGGTAGTGCAAATGAAATTATAAAAACTCTCGGATTCGCTAAGGTTTGTGCACGATGGGTTCCACGAAATCTCACAAATGAGCACCAATTGTAAAGAAAAGTAATTTCCTCTGCACTGTTGGAGCGTTTCAATGTTGATGGAGAAAACTTTTTGGCCAAGATTGTTACAGGGGACGTAACCTGGACACATCATTTTGAACCTGAGACAAAAAGACAGTCAATGGAGTGGCATCACATCCGCACTCATCGTGAAGAAAGAAATTTAAGACATCTCCTTCAGTTGGAAAGGTCATGGTCACTGTCTTTTGGGACAGTGAAGGTGTGATTCTTGTGGATGTTATGCCAAGAGGAGAGACAATCAATTCACAAGCTTACATTAAGACATTGAAGGTGTGATTCTTGTGGATGTTATGTCAAGAGGAGAGACAATCAATTCACAAGCTTACATTAAGACATTGAAGGTGTGATTCTTGTGGATGTTATGCCAAGAGGAGAGACAATCAATTCACAAGCTTACATTAAGACATTGAAGGTGTGATTCTTGTGGATGTTATGCCAAGAGGAGAGACAATCAATTCACAAGCTTACATTAAGACATTGAAGGTGTGATTCTTGTGGATGTTATGCCAAGAGGAGAGACAATCAATTCACAAGCTTACATTAAGACATTGAAGGTGTGATTCTTGTGGATGTTATGCCAAGAGGAGATACAAATCAACTCACAAGCTTACATTAAGACATTGAAGGTGTGATTCTTGTGGACTTTATGCCAAGAGGAGAGAAATTTCACAAGCTTACATTAAGACACTGAAATAACTCAACGTTTTTGCAAAGTTTAGCTGCACAAGAATCCAGCAGATCTGCTTATCTTTCACGACAATGCTCACACAAGTCTGGCAACACAGGAAGCAATCACTAGATTGGGTTGGACTGTACTCCTCATCCACCATACAACCCTCACACAAGTCTGGCAAGAAAGGAAACAATCACTAGATTGGGTTGGACTGTACTCCTCATCCACCATACAACCCTCACACAAGTCTGGCAGCACAGAAAACAATCACCAGATTGGGTTGGACTGTACTCCTCATCCACCATACAACCGTCACACAAGTCGGGCAGCACAGGAAACAATCATCAGATTGGGTTGGACTGTACTCCTCATCCACCATACAACCCTCACACAAGTCTGGCAGCACAGGAAACAATCACCAGATTGGGTTGGACTGTACTCCTCATCCACCATACAACCCTCACACAAGTCTGGCAGCACAGGAAACAATCACCAGATTAGGTTGGACTGTACTCCTCATCCACCATACAGCCCTGATTTGGCACCCTCTGATTTCCATCTCTTTGATCCACTTAAAGATGCCCTCAGTGGAACAAAGTTTGATGATGAAGGAGTGATTCATGCAGCGAAGAAATGGCTACATGATCAAGACAAAGACTGGTACAGGCTACGAATACGCACACTTGTTGCACGCTGGTGTAAAGCTGTACAAGTGGATGCCGATAATGTTGAATGATACTGATATTTACATCACATATCCATATATACTGTGTAAAAATGTAATACTTTTTGAATTAGTGGCTCCCGAGAAAATCGATATGGTGCATTATTTTCTGAATGTACTAAGTATAAAACTGTTACATGCATACTTATGTATGTAAGTAAAGGAGAAACTAATTCTTGATAAGTTAATACGATAAGATATCAATATTGATATGTATATAAGTCCAACACATGGCACTGAGAAAAACTCTGAGAGTAATGAAAAGCACCCCCATCATAACCAAGGAAAAAACAGCAAATATTGAGGCTCTAGCAAACTGCAGAAAATACAAATTCCTCATCCAATTTGAAAAATTGTAAAGGTTACCAGATCACCCATTGCACCAACTAGAAATTCCAAGACAGAACAAAAAACAGACTCCAAAGGAAGAGCCCAAATCATCTTGCAATAGAAACCTTTAGACAATGCCCTCATGCATTAGAACCAAGCAAAGATCTGTTCGAAGCCCTCACACCTGAACCATGGTCCAACTCTAAAAACAAAATGAAAATAATCTTAGATGTTCCAGGAATAGTCTCGTAGAACGAGCACCTGAGACAGAAATGAAAGTCCTATCACTCATCATGCTCCAGCAAAAGTACATCATCTATACATACACATGGGTTTTCATGATGGATCTGCAAATGAAACATCAAAGGGAGGCAGTAAGTAAAAAAAATAAAAGTAACGTACCCCAGTCACACCAAGTGGCGTATAGGGAAATATGGTGTTAGTGACCCTATATTTTACAGACCTTCAGCACATGATTTTGGGGTAATGTGGTCGGTATTACGCCCGTGCTGCTTTAATTTCCCAGAAAAAAATCCGGTGCCCATTTAAGGCTGGGTGAACCCGGAAGCCGGCGGTTGGGATCGAACCATACCCCTTGTCCTTTGTAGTCCAGTTCACTAACCACTGAGCTATCGTAGCTCCCAAAGGGAGGCAGTGGCATCTATATAAAACCTATATAACCGTCTATGTAACCTACACAAGTGGAAAGATAGAAACATTCAAGAACAACAATTGTTTGCAGTCAGAAAAGACAGAACTAGTCCTGCAGCAACACTGTGGCATTCCTGGAAATGAGAAAGTAGATGAACTCGCACAAGCAGATGGGAGCCTTCAATAGTCCAACCAACCCCAGAGCCTCAAATAAATAGAAACAATCCTGAAACAAGTTATGAAAACAGAATGAAAGATGTTACATAGAAAATATGAGCCAGAACATAAGAGCTTAAACAAACTCAGTAGACATGAGCTGACGAAGATATTTAAACTAAGAACAGATCATTGTGGTCTCAGAGCACACCTACACAAGATAGGATTTGGTGATTTTGCAACTTGTGACTACAAAGCATCCAGACAAACTCCTGAGTGTACACTACAGGACAGCAGCACTCTCAACACACGGGTATCCTGACAAACTTCAGAGCACATCCTACAGGACAGCAGCACTCTCAACACACGGGCATCCAGACAAACTTCAGAGCACATCCTACAGGACAGCAGCACTCTCAACACACGGGCATCCAGACAAACTTCAGAGCACATCCTACAGGAGTGCAGCACTCTCAACACACGGGCATTCAGACAAACTTCAGAGCACATCCTACAGGACAGCAGCACTCTCAACACACGGGCATCCAGACAAACTTCAGAGCATATCCTACAGGACAGCAGCACTCTCAACACCCTAAGAACACAAATATGGCCCACAGGTTACAAATTAAAACTCTGTCCTGGTTAAGTTTCCACCTTTCTTCTACTTTAAAGTACGCTCTTCACATTATTTAAATGTTACAAATTACATTGGTTACTAACAAATTATGTTTTACAAATTATATTGGTTACTAACAAATGTTTTACAAATTATATTGGTTACTAACAAATGTTTTACAAATTATATTGGTTACTAACAAATGTTTTACAAATTATATTGGTTACTAACAAATGTTTTACAAATTATATTGGTTACTAATAAATGTTTTACAAATTATATTGGTTACTAACAAATGTTTCACAAATTATATTGGTTACTAATAAATGTTTTACAAATTATATTGGTTACTAATAAATGTTTTACAAATTATATTGGTTACTAACAAATGTTTTACAAATTATATTGGTTACTAATAAATGTTTTACAAATTATATTGGTTACTAACAAATGTTTTACAAATTATATTGGTTACTAACAAATGTTTTACAAATTATATTGGTTACTAATAAATGTTTTACAAATTATATTGGTTACTAACAAATGATGTTTTAAAAAGTACAGAAATAGTCTATGATGAGCAGAATTGAGAAAAATCATTTAAATCTGAAATGGTTTGCAAACAAATTAAAAGTGACAAAGTAGTTCAAAAGCTAAAGAAGTAATGAAACACCCATGGTTATATCAATAACAGCTTTATAGAAACAGACTTTTAACAACACATGTTACTATATTAATGCTCATGGAAAACAGTTCAGTGTCTACTGAAACTATGTAGCAGAATATTGTTTCTTTGCATTTGCAGTAAATGTTACATAACCTAATGACAAACAAAGTCTCATATATTTATTTGTCTCTTTGACTTGTGCTGACTGTCTTGAGCATTCAAAAAGAAAAAAAATAGCTTGAAAATGTTGTGAGAGTGAGTAGAGATGAAATAATGCACAAGGCAGATATTTGTTGAAAGAGAATAGAGGGAGTACTAGGTACTTACTTTCATTTCCGTGATGTGTGTCATGTGACCTGCCACCAAGTCGGGAATAACTGTGAAGTAAAGTGACTGAAGTGAATATTAGAGTAACAGCAATTGTGTGAAAGGGTGTAAGGAGGCATATTGTAATGAGACCCTCTTCTGCTGCTTATCACAGACTGAAGCGGCCAGTGCACCTTGAGGCTTCTTGTACTGAAACAAAAAATTCCTTCATTTCATGTGTTTTTTGGTCATCCTTTGCATGATGTCCATGTTCCACCACTGCAAGTTACACGAGCTCCATGCTCTGACTATCTGCCATGCAAACCCAGTGTGTTCCTTTTTTTTTACGTTGTAACCAGTTTCATTGTCTTACACTAAAAGTATCTGTAACCAGTTTCATTGTCCTACACTAAAAGTATCTGTAACCAGTTTCATTGTCTTACACTAAAAGTATCTGTAACCAGTTTCATTGTCTTACACTAAAAGTATCTGTAACAAGTTTTCTTATCTTACACTAAAAGTATCTGTAACAAGTTTTCTTATCTTACACTAAAAGTATCTGTAACATGTTTTCTTATCTTATATTAAAAGTATCTGTAACAAGTTTCCTTGTCTTACACTAAAAGTATCTGTAACAAGATTTCTTGTCTTACACTAAAAGTATCTATAACAAGTTTCCTTGTCTTACACTAAAAGTATCTGTAACAAGATTTCTTGTCTTACACTAAAAGTATCTATAACAAATTTCCTTGTCTTACACTAAAAGTATCTGTAACAAGATTTCTTGTCTTACACTAAAAGTATCTGTACCAAGTTTTCTTATCTTACACTAAAAGTATCTGTAACATGTTTTCTTATCTTACACTAAAAGTATCTGTAACAAGTTTTCTTATCTTACACTAAAAGTATCTGTAACATGTTTTCTTATCTTACACTAAAAGTATCTGTAACAAGTTTTCTTATCTTATATTAAAAGTATCTGTAACAAGTTTTCTTATCTTACACTAAAAGTATCTGTAACAAGTTTTCTTATCTTACACTAAAAGTATCTATAACAAGTTTCCTTGTCTTACACTAAAAGTATCTGTAACAAGTTTTGTTTTCTTTTCTTATACTAAAAGTATCTATAACAAGTTTTCTTATCTTATACTAAAAGTATCTATAACAAGTTTTCTTATCTTATACTAAAAGTATCTGTAACATGTTTTCTTATCTTATATTAAAAGTATCTGTAACAAGTTTTCTTATCTTATATTAAAAGTATCTGTAACAAGTTTTCTTTTCTTACACTAAAAGTATCTGTAACAAGTTTTGTTTTCTTTTCTTATACTAAAAGTATCTATAACAAGTTTTCTTATCTTATACTAAAAGTATCTATAACAAGTTTTCTTATCTTATACTAAAAGATTCTGTAACAAGTTTTCTTATCTTATACTAAAAGATTCTGTAACAAGTTTTCTTATCTTATACTAAAAGCATCTGTAACAAGTTTCCTTGTCTTACACTAAAAGTATCTGTAACAATTTGGTTGGTTATGGAGTGCCCCGGTATCAATGCAAACGAATTAAAATCCATAATTGCTCAACCACACGGTTGCCAGCGTAATCATCCGAATTAATATCTCATCTCCCAAACAAAGAAATGTAACTGTAGTCCCCATCGTAGCAGTCTCAGCACACGCCAAAAGACATAAGACGAAACAGCGCAGAAAGTGAACACAGCCAACTGCTCCCTGTCATACGATATCATCACTCATTGTAAACGATTGGAATATCGAAACATGATCAAAACAGATGAGACACACAGCTCATGGTGTGCACATAGCACTTAACTCAACACTTAGCTCCTGCAACAAGCCGGACTTGGAATATGAGGAAACTGCAACAAGGAACACTTTTCATGCATAGCCTTCAATTGTTCCCGCTGCCTATCCACCATATACCGGAAGTTCACGTCCTCTTAAAAATGATAGTCATATTTTTTTTTTTATGTATAGCACTTGATGATGTTAGGTCATCATTGTTGAATCCAATTCTGAACATATAGACATACAGTTAGTCCTCAGATTATCCCCGTCGCACATCAAACAACAGTCCATAAGAATAGCGTATGGCCGGTCTAGGGATATACGATGAACCATTACGATGACGTAGCATCTATCTATAATAAGTTTCATTGTATTACACTAAAAGTATCTGTAACATGTTTTCTTATCTTACACTAAAAGTATCTGTAACATGTTTTCTTATCTTACACTAAAAGTATCTGTAACATGTTTTCTTATCTTACACTAAAAGTATCTGTAACATGTTTTCTTATCTTACACTAAAAGTATCTGTAACATGTTTTCTTATCTTAAACTAAAAGTATCTGTAACATGTTTTCTTATCTTACACTAAAAGTATCTGTAACATGTTTTCTTATCTTAAACTAAAAGTATCTGTAACATGTTTTCTTATCTTAAACTAAAAGTATCTATCAATTCTGAGGTAAAAGTTACGGTAGAGGTAAAGCTGTCCCATATTAGTATTTTACTGTCATAGGAGAGTGGAATTTTATTATGGGTACATATTTTGAGAAAGTGTGGTCCAGTGCTCTCCTCCCAGATTGACTTTCCCTGACAAATGGCCAAGTGCCTACTTTTTTTCCATCTGGGTTGACTGGTGGTGGACAAGCAAGCTTCAAACCCTGGTGTTCAGCATGAAAAGCAAGCTCGTCATCTATTTTTAGCTACCAATAAACTTCTGGCATAAGTTAAGTTCTGCATTTACCAACAGTGTTAACTCTTTCCTTACGGGAGCTTTTTATCGACGCAACGAAAGATATTTCAGAGACAAAATTTTTCATGGTTTTAAGAATCAATCTACATATTTATACTTATCTAACATATACCATATTATATATTAATTTTTAGATAATTGAACAAGGAATTAGATTTCTCCAATATCAAGATGATACAAGACATGTAAAATGAATATGGTTTGATGGCGTTCACACTAATCAAATTGAGCATGGTGCACTGTGCGGCGAAACGTACGGAAGGAGCTAAGAAACATATGCTTGCTATGTTCTGGCTAAACTAGTTCCGTATTGAGCTCTCTTCCATTCTGAAAATGACTGAAAACACATTTTTAAAAAAAGCTATGAAAATTCACTTAGTGTGACATATTAAACTAGCAATACAACAAGTTTGTTGACTGCAGACAAATGCATTAAGTCTGACTCCAAATCATTCTCAGATTTTGTTTTTCCAAATAAAGTTTTGGCTTTGCTTTTAGAAATTAGAAATGTTGGCATACGTCCATTGGTGTTGATAAGAATGACGCTGCCATCATTTTCTGATTGAATGGGTTTAGGAGGTGGCTGATGATGCTGGTACACATCCTAAAGTAACATCAATTTGTTGTGTCTGAATTGTGTTTAGAAGTACTCTTTTAATTTGTTATTGTATTTATTTTTATTTCTTCTTACTAAATTTAAAACTTCTCTTTTCACCAAGTCACAGCATATTCAAGATGCACCACATTTGTTTTGCTATATAGTCTTATGTCAGCACAAAACCATGTTAAAATACAGAGAAGAAATGTATAAGTATAATCATGTGCTCTTTATAAGAATGCTCTTTTCTTCTGCCTTATTCTTTGACCCGAAACGATAATCCAATAAAATGTGTACTGGGATGTTTATAGACCAGTAGAAGGCATTTCAAGAGCAGTGATATTCTTGAGGGAAGCAAAAAAGGCAGCAGTGATTCATCCCTTATGGTGGAGTCAACATGATACTAAGACTCAACACATTTGCTACCAAGCAGTTTAACATGGCCAGGCCGTTTTTTCCTAATTTAAAAAAAAATTTGAAACAATAACTAGAAAGTAGATTAAAATTGATCTCAAACGCACATTTTTGGGGGACAATTTGTTCAGAAAGTTAGAAAAGTGATTAAATAAGAGAATTACAAGTTTTTAGCGGAAATAATTGCAAAAACATTGAGAAATTAAAAGCAACAAATCGCAGCTCTTGGATTTCTTACATCAGCTACAAGAACACCATTTTGTGGCATGTGGTATATGGAATGTGTTAAAAGTGGGAAAACTTATTTGAAGCTTTGAGTCATTTTTGTTTTGAGGAGGAATTTAGTCAATTTTTCTGGGGAATGCACTGGATGAGGAATATTGATGAATGAATCGAGCAGGTGGAATTATGTAGAGTAGCCGTCAGAATATTACATCCAAGTATCATAACAACGGGTATGATCCTAGTTTTAATCCTATATTACAATATCGTCGTAAAAATTACTGCCTCAGAATGCAAATTCTTAAGTTTTGACAGTTTGCTGTTGGCAAACATTTTTCAGAGCCCCTACAAGTGTTTCTTTTTCTTTTCTTTCACTGTATATTCTCTTTTTCTCTGAATCTGTCTGCTTCTTGTTTGAGTTGGAGCTTTAGAGTATGTTTCCAAAGATAGCAGTCTACAGCTATTTCTTCCCAGACAGCAGGGTTTATGTTCAGAGTCTTCATGTCGCATTTAAACATGTCTACAAATTGACATTTTTGGTGCTCCTTAGTCTTTTTGCCATCTCGTGATCTTTCCTATGGCGTACGTTGCCAAGCCAGCATAACCTACATTGTTTGAGCAGTGTGTAGATATTCAGGAGGCCTGTGTGAGTCATGATCTCCACATTTTGCACTTTATCCTTCCTTGTGATACTAAGAATGTGGCGCAGACTTCGCAATGGGATGCATTTAGCCTTCTCTCCTGCTTTGCATAAATTGTCCAAGATTTGCTGCCATACAGGAGGTTACTAATTATGCAGGCATTATAAGCTGCAGCTTTTGTTTTAATTGTCAGTTTGCTGTTTTGCCGAACACGCCTAGAAAGACGGGCGAATTAATTTACGCACACCATTATTCTATATTAATTTACATAGACACCACTGTTCTAAACAGACACCAAAGTTCTATATGTTTTGGAGTCAAGCTCCAGGACATGGGCAGACAACAACAATCATAAGTACATAACTAAATGTGCTTGCAGACAATCATACGTACATTAAATGTACCAGCAGACACGCATATGTACATAACTAAATGTGCCTGCAGGCAATCATATGTACATTAAATATGCCACCAGACAGGCATATGTACATAACTAAATGTGCCTGCAGGCAATCATATGTACATTAAATATGCCACCAGACAGGCATATGTACATAACTAAATGTGTAAACACAATTGTCCTAAATGAAAACCTGAAGAAAATGAACACGTAACACATGAATACATAGCAACACAAACTCAACATTCAAGATGGGTATTGTACTCACGAACTAGCTTTTGGCGTTCTTGGAATGCTGTCATCTGGAAACAGTGAGAGATAATGTTTGAGTGACCTCACTAAGTTAATACATGAGATTGTGAAGATAATGTTTGAATGACCTCATTAAGTTAATACATGAGATTGTGAAGATAATGTTTGAATGACCTCACTAAGTTAATACATGAGATTGTGAAGATAATGTTTGAATGACCTCATTAAGTTAATACATGAGATTGTGGAGATAATGTTTGAATGACCTCACTAAGTTAATACATGAGATTGTGGAGATAATGTTTGAATGACCTCACTAAGTTAATACATGAGATTGTGATGATAATGTTTGAGTGACCTCACTAAGTTAATACATGAGATTGTGGAGATAATGTTTGAATGACCTCACTAAGTTAATACATGAGATTGTGGGGATAATGTTTGAATGACCTCAATAAGTTAATACATGAGATTGTGGAGATAATGTTTGAATGACCTCATTAAGTTAATACATGAGATTGTGAAGATAATGTTTGAATGACCTCACTATGTTAATATATGAGATTGTGGAGATAATGTTTAAATGACCTCTTAAGTTAATACTTGAGGATATGGAGATAATGTGTGAGTGACCTCATTAAGTTAATACGTGAGGTTATGGAGATAATGTTTGAGTGACCTCATTAAGTTAATACGTGAGGTTATGGAGATAATGTTTGAGTGACCTCATTAAGTTAATACGTGAGGTTATGGAGATAATGTTTGAGTGACCTCATTAAGTTAATACGTGAGGTTATGGAGATAATGTTTGAGTGACCTCATTAAGTTAATACATGAGATTGTGAAGATAATGTTTGAATGACCTCATTAAGTTAATACGTGAGGTTATGGAGATAATGTTTGAGTGACCTCATTAATTTAATACATGAGATTGTGGAGAGATATGATCACCTATGCCAGCAGGAATAATACAAGATGATGATGATGATCGTTCATTTGTTAAGGGATTAAACCAATAAGTAACAGAGATGGGAGATACGTTGGGCACAGCCAGAAACAAGAAACTTAGTGGGCATGTAAGATGACTAATCAACAAACACAGAACTGGAGTCGGCAGTCACTGGACACTGCGAGACTTGCTGAGGAGGGGATCTGAGCACCTATGGACATGTTCGGAGTGCAATGATGATGACCCGCAAATAATTCAATAACTATTGATATGACTAAATAATTCAATAACTATTGATATGACTTTTCTCGATTATTTCCTTTCTGTCGGTTTTATTCTTTGGGTTTTTCTGGCTGTATTCAGGAAAATGTAGTAAATAGTGATTTTGATAAATTAAATTGATAAAACCATTTAAGAAAGATCAATACATGTGAGATGCGATGCTTGAGAAAAGTAACAAACAACACAAGAAGAGATAGAATACCAAATGAAACCATAAGAAAAATGGTAGGAACCAAACCCTGCCAAGAATATATAGAACAACAACAACTTAAATGGTTTTGGCCACCTGGTCAGAATGAATCCTTATCAATCACCATCAAGGGTGTTCTTCTTGAGAATGCATGGAAAAAGACCAAGAGGAAGATCCAGAAGAAGATGGATAGATGCAGTGACAGAGACATGTAACAACAAAGGAAAATCACTAATTCAGACAGTTTGAGCAGCTCAAGAACGATAAATGATATAAACCACGACACCTTTTAGGTATCAGTGAAAAGAGAAAAGACGAAGAAGATAAATTAGGTTAAATACAAAATTTGTAATGTTCAACTCCAATGTTAAGTCAGTCCTTTTATATGGCTGTGAAACATGGAGAACAACAAAATTGACAATCATAAAGATACAGACTTTCATTAATGGATAATTACGCAGAATAAAAGGATGGAAATGGCAGGACAAAATCACTAACATAGAATTATGGAAATGTACCAGTCAAATACCAGTGGATAAAGAGATACAGCAAAGGCAATGGCACTGGATAGGACACACACTGCGAAAGCCAACTGAGAGTATTACACAACAGGCAATTTTTTTGGAATCCCCAGGGGAAAAGACAAATAGGAAGACCAAGCAACTCCTGACGAAGACAGATAGAAGCAGAGATGAAGATGACGGGGAAGACCTGGAATGATCTTAAAAGAATGGCAAGAAACAGAATGACTTGGAAATTGTTTGTTGAAGACCTATGCTCCACAGGGAGCTGAAAGGTAGAAGAATAAGAAGTGATTTTGATGGCTTGACCTGAATTTTCTCAACAATGATGTCAGGTAGAAGTTAGTACTCTGCTAGAACTGTATTGTATAAAACTGAACTATTTAGATTAACAATGTAATAAATAAAACAGCAAATAAAGACAATAAATTACTAACTATATTTAGTCTTTGTTATAGTTTCTTTTTTACTTTAACTTTTTTTTAGATATAAGTAACTTGTAGGACAAAACAGCCAAAGATTTTCAATGAATTTTTTCTATGAAAAATGAAAAAAACTATATTCTTTTCATTGACTTATTTCTAAATCATCACACACACATGTTTACAGAATCAAATCCCTCATCCATTTTGCTTCAACAAACAATTTATATATGTTTATAAGCATGTAGCATGTAGGTGTAGTATGGTCTAGAGATATGCCTATCTACAGCATTCTTATATTGGCATTATTTTTGGTCCAATAACCAGTGGTACTTTTTTATTATAAAGTCTGGTAGTGAAGGGATTTTTTAAAAAGTTTACACATTTTGATAACTGAACACCGACCGACCTGAACTAAAGACTTTGATTTAGAAATATCCACTCAAATATTGAATTCATTAATTAATTTGTTTTAGAAACATTCACTCAAACATTGAATTAATTAATTAATTTGATCTTGAAACATCCACTCAAACAATGAATTCATTAATTAATAATGCCCGTTAGATTATTTCAGAAAGTGAGAGAGACAATTGTGTACCTCTTCTACTCCAGAAGGATCCATGCATGTCATGGACCAGCCGGCAGTATCCATCTATCAAGTCAGCCATGTCCTCAACCTCCCCCAATGTTTTGCATGTAATTGTTAATGGTTCAGTAGCTCCAGCAATTTTCAACTGAGCCACACCTTTCCCATCATCACCACTCATTGTCTGTATAGACTGTACCTGCACAAAGTCTGCTACATGTGTTGGCTGGAAACAGAAAGGTAGATAGGCAATGCCATGGTGAACATTCAATATGACTTTTAAGAGCTGCTGGAATAACCTGAAAAAAGGTGGGTTATAACATTATTGTGAGTAACTGCTGGAACAACCTGAACAAAGGTGAGTTATAACATTATTATAGGAAACTTAACCTGAAAAGGGTGAGTTATAACATTATTGTGAGTAACTGCTGGAACAACCTGAACAAATGTGAGTTATTACATTATTGTGAGTAACTGCTGGAACAACCTGAACAAAGGTGAGTTATAACATTATTGTAGTAACTGCTGGAACAACCTGAACAAAGGTGAGTTATAACATTATTGTGAGTAACTGCTGGAACAACCTGAACAAATGTGAGTTATAACATTATTGTAACTGCTGGAATAAACTGAACAAAGGTGAGTTATAACATTATTGTAACTGCTGGAATAACATGAACAAGTCTGAAGTATAACATTATTATAGGAAACTTAACCTGAACAAAGGTGAGATATAACATTATTGTAACTGCTGGAATAACATGAACAAGTCTGAAGTATAACATTATTATAGGAAACTTAACCTGAACAAAGGTGAGTTATAACATTATTGTAACTCCTGGAATAACCTGAACAAAGGTGAGTTATAACATTATTGTAACTGCTGGAATAACATGAACAATGCTGAAGTATAACATTATTGTAAGAAACTTAACCCGAACAAAGGTGAGATATAATGCTATTATAGGAAACTTAACCTGAACAAAGG
Source organism: Megaustenia siamemsis (assembly GCA_032433765.1). Classification (NCBI taxonomy): domain Eukaryota; kingdom Metazoa; phylum Mollusca; class Gastropoda; order Stylommatophora; family Ariophantidae; genus Megaustenia; species Megaustenia siamemsis. The sequence continues at coordinate 10,310,276 of JAVIAB010000160.1, forward strand.
TGAGATATAATATGATTATAGGAAACTTAACCTGAACAAATGTGAGATATAATAAATACTATTATCGGAAATTTAACCTGAACATAGGTGAGTTATAATACTATTGTAGGAAATTTAACCTCAACAGAGGTGAGTTATAATACTATTATAGGAAACTTAATCTGAACAAAGGTTTTCGGAAAATAACATGAGTTATCTCCTCATCTTCTTTCCTTCCTCATCTGCCTTTCAGCGTCGAGGGGAGATATAATTTGCAGTCTTTTGATTTTCTGTTTGCCTCTGCTGCTGTTATGTTTCCTAGTGCTTCTAATATTCCATCGATCCACTTTTTTCGTGGTCGACCCTTGGGTCTGGTGCTCTCACAACGTATGTTGCTCGTTGTGTTGTGTTTTGATCTTTCTGCCTTGTTACGTGGCCAAACCATTTTATCTGTTGTTTCCTTATATATCTTATATTGTTTTCTTAATCAATTTCTGGATCACCTAGAGCTAAATATTTTCATGGCTTATGTACTTTATTATGTTTTGTCTGCATTCCCTAAAGAAGTCTATAGCTACAACATGGGATTGTTTTATAACTTTTCTATACCTTAAAGTTGCTACTCTTCATGCTTTCTCCATATTTTATACATACATACTGTGTGTATGTGCATGCATGTGTATAAAAAAAATTCTTGTTGTGAGAATTACTGCAGCTGCACATTCATTTACGTTTGCTGTTACACAGTTTTGTGATTTATGCTTTTCTTTCTAAAAAGAAAAAGCCAAACTTTGAACTTACTGTAGAGGCTTTCTCTGTGAGGTAACTAATTCCAACATCTGGTCCTATCACAATCTCCACGGAGACACTCCAGCCAGACTGAAAGCAGAACAAGACATTAGAAAACCAGTCATCTAAAAATGATTCTGATAGCCTAATTATCATCATCATCAAGTACCAAGCCTGCTGGCGTAGGTGATCATGTAGCAGTGGATCAGGATTAGGTAATGATGAGTGAACAAGAAGGGAGTCACGGGAAAGAGAGAAGAGTGAACGATAGACAAAAAAACACAAGAGTCCCGAATATGGGTGAGCATCAATCAGGGAAAGTACAAAAAATGTAAGGAGAGTTTTGATTGGCTGGGGAATGAGGGATATTGAGGATACAGGAAAAATAGTCAGATGAGAAGTAGCCACAGACTCAGATGGACGGCTTATAGAGTAGTGCCGCCGAGACGGTGACCATAGGGTTAATGTTACCTATTTAGCCTGTTAGTGGAGTTTCGGTCCAGGAGTCGACCATGAGTGGTAATTTGTTAAGAGTTGTGTTGTTTGATGCCTCAGCGATAGTCTAACAGTAGTCACAGCGATAGTAATATAGAAGGTAATCTTGCGTTGCAAGTCGAGGCAGTTTTTGTGTTCGGACTATAGTTTCTAGTCTCTAGTTACGTATGAAGTGAAGTCTTGCAGTATGGACAAACAGAGTGTGTGAATGAGGATGGCACAGCTTTATTGACAAGTGCCTGCAATGTTTTACATGGGTGACAGTCAAGCGCAAAGTAGGTCGCTGGCTTTTTAATTGGTGTACTATTTGACAAGGTGTCAGTTAATAAATGCTTGTCATTTGTTATGGGTGGACTTTGAATTAGTGTTTGGTATCAGTGTTGTGGTCACCAACCATAGTAGTGACGAACGAATCTTACAGATACGGAAAAGATGAAGTCCTCAGATCTTTGTGGGAACATCACAGCGGCAAATCAACGCGAGGTAATTCATTATAACGATCATGGATGAAAGTGCCGCATGTCCGGAAAATTAACGGGCGGATGGCAGAGTCCGGTTGAAGGCAGTATTCAAGAAACCAGTCCAGTGCCCAGACCAGCGTTAGCTGTCGAGGCTGACAGAGAGTAGGTCAGGTGGCTTGAGTTCAACAGGCAGTGTCACAGTATTGCAGCAGGTGGCAGTCGCCCTGGCCCGATTGTTACAGTTGCCGCCGTGGAGAGCGGTACACGTAAGTGCGGGTGACCACTTAAAAAGCTTGCACGTGACATTCATTTATAAAAATTGACGGGACCTTGATAGGCCATCGTTGCTGCTATCAGCACACGCATTCAAGGAGATGATAAACATTTAAATCCTGACGGGGAATCAAACAACATCAAGTCATCTGATACATCAGCAAGGGGAGTATGGGATACATCCATCCTGGCGTGTTCCGCTTTCATTCAATAGGTGGTACATAGATGGCTACAATCATGTCTCTCCACAACTTTCAATCACGACAGTTATTTATCATTTCTTTCTGCCAAGCCATTCTTATAATCAATCTGTCTGGTATCTCTTCATCCCTCAATTTTCCCAGTTGTCACTATATATTCCAGCTGTCCCCTTCTCATTACATGGCCAAAAAATGATAACATTTCTTCTTAATATTGGATATTAGCTCTCTTTTTTCCTTTGGCCTCTTTCAAAACATTTTCATTGTTTTTCTGAGCTGTCTATGGTATTCTTAACATTCTTCTATATTGTGTAGCCTAATTATAAAATATGTAAAAATATTATTTTTATCTGTAATAGTAAACAAAATAAATGAGTGACTTATAACACAGTCTTTCTGGCAACATTGTGCCAATTAGGTAAAAAAATGGAAAATAAGCAGTAAAATTAGAGGTAAAACTCAGCTTCGACACAGTCAACACAGAAATTACAGGCTTAATCTATAGAGTGCATTTCCATCTATTGTCCTTTTGAGCTGAAGAAAGTATGTAGGTCAGATATTCTAGACTCTTGTGTCCAATGATCTTTGTTATCATGCATCAGATCTTGCACAGGACCCATATTGCATTTCACCACACAACTCTGTTCTGGGCGAGTTGTTCAATCTCAGCAAGAGAGCTGATGCCTGATGGTGTTGCCTCTCACCTCAGTGTTTTTAGTGTTTCTCTAGGTCGGCCTCTCATTTCTTTACCCTATGGTTCCCATTTCAGGGCCTGCTTAGAGATTCTCTTGTCGTCCCTTCTCATTCCATGGCCAACATTTGATCACCTTCTTCTCCTGATTATAGACGATATTATATGTGATAAGGAGGTCGACGCCTGGGAGTCATGACCCAGGTGAGCCCACCTCCCCTAGAATGTCAAGAAGCTAAAGGGCCAAAACACTTGCTCGACGGGGTATTCTTCTGATGATCAGATTGCCTCCTGCTGCGAAGCTCTGTACAAAGAGTTTCCTACTACTATGTGATTATAATATTTACTAAATAAGGATGAACTTACCCCCAGGCCACATTTGAACTTCTCATGGTAGAAACTGTAGACAGTAAAGAGCTTTTCAAAAAACTTGAAGACACACTCTGACTCTGTCAGGTTAGCATAGTGTCGAAATTGTTGCTGGATCAGCTTACGCAGTGATTTGGACTGTGAAGGAGATATAAACGGAATCAATGTTTTAATACTATTTTCTTTTTACTTTCGTTTTTAACTCTACATTACGATTCCATCATTAAAATTATTGCTTCGAAATACAGATTCTTGAATCTTGACATTTTGCAGCATGCACACCCCCCCCCCTCCCCCCTTCCACCCACACCTTCCTAATTACTACTTCTGGTGAGCCCTGAGTGTTGGATTTTTTTCCTTTGGTGTTGGATTTTTTTTTTAACCGCGTTGTAAAAAGTATGATATTATCTTAGCAAGGGTGCTGTTTTTTTAATAAATTTTGCTAATTTTCAAGAAATTTTTTTTTTTAATGACAGGAGAACTTTCCTTGGCTGTTGGTAAGACATCAAACAAACCTTTGTAACACAGGACAGCCAGCAAGTGATGCTTTGAGGAGCTGAACATATGGCTGTATTGACGGACTTAAGACAACCATGTGAATAGACAACGTAATACCACTGGTAGCCATGGTGCAATGCGTTCGAATTTCAGGCCATAAATCTAATGTAACCTAGGAAATTATTAAGCATATGATTTCAGTGTGCCAGGTAAACACACAGCTGTGTAGCAAAAGTTTTTTAAAAATACAATTTTTGGAGATCCAAATGTAACAGTTATGTGGTAGTCATTGTTATGATGTTTATCATGAAAATATGTGCCGCAGGTAGGAATCCGTAATCTGGGGTTAAATAATCCATGAAAGAGCTAATAGTTATGACATATTCCTGTTATGTAGACTGACTAACAGTATGTGGACACATTCTCTTTGACACCATTTCCAAAAAAAAAAAAAACCACTTTCTTCTTCCTCTTCTTTATTCCGTCACTCTGAGTGTCATTAGGGCACCACTGACAGACATTGTCAACTGTCTCCATGTATCTCTATCTTCAGTCATTCTTTGGGACTCTGTGAAGTCAATGCCTGGCCATTATTTGATGTTTATCTTCCATTTCTTTCTCTGTCTACCTCTCCTTTTCCTTTCTTTGTCTTCAACAATACATCCATCTCACTATTGTCCTTACAAGCTGAAGACAGACAGAAAGTCTGCACTCTTTGTCTTCAACAATACATCCATCTCACTATTGTCCTTACAAGCTGAAGACAGACAGAAAGTCTGCACTCTTTGTCTTCAACAATACATCCATCTCACTATTGTCCTTACAAGCTGAAGACAGACAGAAAGTCTGCACTCTTTGTCTTCAACAATACATCCATCTCACTATTGTCCTTACAAGCTGAAGACAGACAGAAAGTCTGCACTCTTTGTCTTCAACAGTACATCCATCTCACTATTGTCCTTACAAGCTGAAGACAGACAGAAAGTCTGCACTCTTTGTCTTGAACAATACATCCATCTCACTATTGTCCTTACAAGCTGAAGACAGGCAGAAAGTCTGCACTCTTTGTCTTCAACAATACATCCATCTCACTATTGTCCTTACAAGCTGAAGACAGGCAGAAAGTCTGCCTCTCTTTGTCTTCAACAATACATCCATCTCACTATTGTCCTTACAAGCTGAAGACAGGCAGAAAGTCTGCCTCTCTTTGTCTTCAACAATACATCCATCTCACTATTGTCCTTACAAGCTGAAGACAGGCAGAAAGTCTGCCCTCTTTTTCTTCAACAATACATCCATCTCACTATTGTCCTTACAAGCTGAAGACAGGCAGAAAGTCTGCCCTCTTTGTCTTCAACAATATCTATTATCAAGCATCAGACCTTGCACAGACCTGCATTGTGTCTTGCCACACATCCCTGTTCTGAGCGAATTGTTCAAACTCTGTGACAGAGTTGATGAATGCTGCTCTTGCCTCTCACCTCAGTGGTTTTTTCAACAATAAATAGACTGTCTTAACCCTAGATTACAAAACCTATATGTGAGTCACTTGTTTACGATCTATCTATTGGCCTTTTGAGCCGTTGCCGGCCCATAGGGCATAGACCAAGATACTCCTTTTCTTATCTGAATTTTTGTTCTAGCAGTTTTCAATTCTTTTAAAGATATTTTATCAAATCTCGCCATTTGTCTCTGTTCTGTGCAAGCAGCTCTATCTCATTGAGGGAGCCGAATCCTGCTGCTCTTGCCTCTCTCATCAATGTTCTTCTCAGTGTCTCTCTGGGTCTTCCTCTTTTCTTCTTACCTGTTGTTTTCTATATGAGGGCTTCCTTTGCTATTCGGTTATTATCTCTTCTCATCACATGTCCAACATATGACCATCGTCATTTCTTTATTACTGAAGATATTAGTGGTTGATTGGCGATTTCTCTAATTTCCTCGTTTGTTTTGAATTCTATGTATCATTAACATCGTTTTTATGATAGTGGCTTGTTAAACCTCTGATCAACTGTTCTATACCAAGCCGGAGAAAAATAATTCCTCCATTTTGGAAACAACCAGAAACGAACCGTTTGTTTACGATACTGTAGTAAAAATTACTGACCACTTAATTGTAAAATTAGGAGCTCTGAAAATAATCTTTTCTTTGAACTTTTTGACACACAGCTGTATTTTTAAACTAGGACAGACATGGGGATTTTCTGTCTCAGGTTGATTTATGATCTGAATTTGATCTCAGGGGTTGGACGCATTACAATGTCTATCGATCATCATCATGTGCCATACCGGTTGGTGTAGGCGATCGTGTCCTTCCACAATCTTCTATCTACAGTGCATCGTATCAGTTCTGTTGTTGACTGTTTTCAATGCCATGACACCAAGCTATCCAGTATTTTCTCTCTTTGTCGTCCGCGATCTATCTTTAATTTTATTTTGCCAGTTGTAAAACCAAGTATTTCCAACTTTCCTCTTCTCATGATGTGCCTGAAAAATGTTGATTGCTTCTTTCTTATATTTTTTAAGAGCTCCCTTTTTGTGTTGGCCTCTTTGAGAACTTCCTCATTGGTCTTTTTAGCTGTCCAACTTTCAACATTCTTTTGAGAAGTCCCATCTTTGTGACCTCTAATCGTCTTTTCATTTGTTTGTCTACTGTCCATAATTCACTTCCATAGGGCAGAATTGGTTCTATATAGCACCGATGAACTCTCTTTCTCATTTCTATTGACATAGATTTGTTGCATAAGATATTTTTCATTTTCTGAAATGCTATTTTGGCCTGAGCTATTCTGCTTTTTATTTCTGTGGTGCATCTCCCATCTAACGTTATTATTGTACCCAAGTATTTCAAACGTTGCACTTGTTTCAGATTTGCCCTGTTTATTTTTATGCTGCATGATGGTGATGATTGTTTCTTCGATATAACCATTACTTCTGTTTTCTTACTATTCAGGCTGAGACCTTTCTTATTGCTTTCTTTTACTATTGTGTCTATCATTTCTTGTAGTTCATTCTGTGTCTCTGCTATTAAGACTGTGTCATCCGCATATCACAAATTATTTATGTTGTGACCATTGACTTTGATTCCTTTTTGTCTACTATTGATCTCGTAATATGTTCGCTGTAAAGTGAAAACAAATCTGGCGACAGAACACAGCCTTGTCTGACTCCTTGTTTTATATATTGGAATTGTCCTGTTTGGTTGTTAATTCGTATAGCTGCTGTTTGTTGTCAGTACATTTTTTTATGATTCGCAGATCCTTGCCATCAATGTTTAATTTCTCCAGCATATTGATTATTTCCACCTGTTTTACTTTGTCAAATGGTTTTGTGCAGTCTATAAACGCACATATATAGATCTTTCTTTATCTCTATAGATCTTTTTATCAATGTTCTTAAGATATTTATTGCATTATTGGTGCCCTTTCCTTCCACAAATCCACATTGTTCATCACTTATTTCTGGTTTTATTTTGTTCCTTACACGTCTCATGATGATTCTTAGTAATATTTTAGTCATTGGCTCATGAGACTAATAGTGTGATGGTCTTCACAATCAGTGGCTCCTGACTTCTTCGGTATGGCTACAAAGATAGATTTTAGTAGATCTTCGAGTACGTGTCCAGTGTTATATATGTCATTGAGTAATTTTGTTATGACTTGTACTGCCAGCTCTCCTAATGCATTTATCTCTTCGATTGTTATATTGTCAGGACCTGGAGCTTTGGCTCTTTTCATGTGTTGAATTGCATCCTCCACTTCACTCTGCATTATTGGTGATCCTGTGTCTTTGTTTGAATTGTTTAGCTCTGGTCTTTCATCATCATGGAGTTGTCTGATATATTCTGTCCATCTTTCCATTGTCTTCTCCTGTCCCATTATTATATTTCCTTCCTTTGATTTCACACATCCTGAAACTTTGACTTCTTTTCTTCCTGTTAATTCATTTAACTGATTGTGCATAAATTTTGAGTCTTTCTTTTGTTATTTTTCCATTTCTTCACATTTCTGTTTTAACCATCCTTCCTTCACTTCTCTACATTTGTTTTGGATCTCTTTGTACAATATTTTGTATGTCCGTTCTTTTGTCTTATGTTTTCTTCTTTCGTCCATTAGTTATAATATTTCTTCTGTCATCCATTTCTTTTTAATTATTTGTCTATTGGTACAGACGCTATAAGTCTGCCAGTATGTTTGGCTACCTCATTGCATTGTTCACCACATATCCTGAGTTCCCTGGTCACAGCAAAGATTTAAAAAAAAAAAAAGGGGAGGGGGGGGGGGGGGAACAACCAATTTATTTTTAATTGGTGAATTTTTTTCACATTATTTAAGATATAATATCTCACAAAATAAAAAAAAAAAAAAATCCAACAACAACAATGGAAACAATTCAAACACTCAGGAGTCACCGGAAGTCGCAATTAGGAAGGTACGGGGGGGGGGGGGGGGGGGGGTGTGTGTGTAATGTTTGAATATGGCAAAATGTCAAATTTGCCAGAATTTGTGTTTTGATGCAGTAATTTTTACTACGGTATCATAATCTAGGATTAAAGTTGTAACTGTTTTAAATTGCACCTTTCATATTTCTGTAACTAGCATTGCAAGGACACACACAGGGACAGCAATGACACACTGACCAATCAGTGAATAGTTACATCACACCCAGGATGTCAATAGATGGACTACAATCTAAAACAGAGCCTCCTACTATTTCTGTTTTGTTGTCATATTTGTAATTACAAGAACATTTATTTATTTATTACTTGCATTTTACTGCTAAGTGTTTAAAATATAAACTAATTTAACAAAGGCAAAAAATGATACAAGTATGCTGTATTTTCAATATTCTCTTGTACACAGCATTATATGTTATGTAATTTGATAGGATTAGATTAGTATTTAAATATAAGAATATTCCTCTTCTTCTTCTCGTCCCTGAAATTTGATTTCAGCATCGAGGGAAGATATAATTTACAGTCTTTTGCTCTTCTATTAGCTTCTGCTGCTGTCATGTTTCCTGGTGTTTCTAATATTCTATCTATCCTGTACTTAAGACAGCGTCAATGTATCTTTTTCATAGTCGGCCCTTGAATGTGAAAATTAGAATGTCTATACCTTCTAGAAATTAAACACCATGAAAAACATGTGGCACAATACCAGCAAGGAGGTAAAATTAAAATTATTAAGGATATGTATCTTCTCTATAGCAACATACAGCTGTGAAATAAGCCACAATCTCGCAAACAGCAAGGAAGAAAATTAATTTACTCAAAACAAAATGCTACAGAAAAATCCTTAAAATATCTTGGATAATAAAAAAGAGCAATGAAGACATATTAATAAAAGATCTAAACATTAAAAAGAACTGGCTTATAAACACCATTCTACAGAGGAAATTTAAATATTATGGTCGCATCAAAGGACACAGCAGGCTGGAAATAATAATCGAAGGGATGATTCCTGGGCAACGTATCAGGGGCAGACCAAGAAGAAGGTGGTTTCAAGACTTCAAGGAGACTTTGAACAGGACAACAGAAGCAGCGTGAGATCTGGGTTGAGACAGAGATTCTGTTAGTTAGGCCATGATACATGCAACAATCTGCAAAGGAAAAGTGACCTCATGATGATGATATCTAGCTTACTGTTTTTAGTTTCAATAATATAATTTCAAACTGTAAATATGTGTGTGTGTGTGTGCAGCTGTGAGGGGTTTTACATCTTAGACACAAAGAAGATAATAGTGAAGATATATAACTTCCTTGACACAGATTATGTTAACGGAAAACAAAAAGCATAAAAATGGCATGAAACTGCAGCACAACTAGGAATCATTGTAACTAAAACAGATATAAAGGTTTTACTTTCACATAGTAAATAGGACTTCATAAAGAATAAATTTGAAGCTACACCCAACAAGTCTTGATCAAGAGCATCTGATTATACAAATAATAAGCAAACAAATATAATTAATCAAATAATGTACTTATCTGGAGAGTCTTTGTGGTCAAGAGAAAGTGTACCCTTTCAAATGAGTACACAAAATGTAAAATCATGCCATGTGCCATTTGGGTGGGAAAATGTTCTACAGCCTATTAGGCCAAATGACATAAATTAACTCCAAGCGGTGAAATATCATAGTTGGCATAGGTGTATACTGGGAGAAACTGTTGGGGGGAGGAGGAGAAGAACTGAGAATATGCTAATAGTGTTGGGGTAGGACAGTGTATGAAGATCTATCATAGGTGTATGCTAGGGTAAGTTGCTGGGGGGTGGGGGGAGAGAGATGTTTGGCTCTGCTAAACTATTGAATTCAAACAAAACAATGTGTCACATACCACGTGGCATCATCTGTGGGCAACAACAATGCTCCTTCACTTTCCTAGGCCTATTGTCATCTTTTGCTGGGTGCTTGAGTATGGCCCATAGTTCCAGTGTTCTCCTTCAGGGAGTCCTCCATCTGCTTCTCTTCACCTTCCCTCAGCAGTTCACTGCACATTTGTTGTTGTGATTGATCTGATAGCAAATGGCATATCCAGTTCCAGTATCTTACCTGTTATCACTGTCTTTGTGTATCAACTTCCAGGGGACTGGATGGACTAGAGGTAAGACATCAGCCTCTGAACATAGAGGTCCCAGGTTCAATTCTGCCATAGGCAGTGGACATTTTTCACTTTCAATTCAAGGTTTCTTCATGGCTTTATCCTTCCCTGGTCTTTGGGTAGTGAGATCCGATGCCTGGCCCTTTCAGATAACAGTGGACAAACAGGAGGCCACAGATAAGAGTGGACAAACAGGAGGCCAGTGTGTACTCACAGCCTTTAAAGAACCCTTGACTGTTAACGTTGAAAACAGTAGGCCAAAACAGCCACTGCCCAGACAAATGATAAAGCAAATATACCAATGTCAAAAACAGATATGTCAGGCAGAGAGTCTTTGCCATAAACTAGTGACACAACGCTTCCATGCCCACTTAACAGGTGATTGCTAATAAGAAGAGAACCTTTTGTATAGTTCTTGGTATTGTTTGTTTTGATGCTCTGATGAGAACTTTCCTAAAGACATTTTTATGAGGAGAAAAGTATCGAGATAGACAAAACTACAGAAGTCTATATACTCATGCCTGTAGAATGATACATTTTGTCTGAAATGTATACATTTTCTTGATATAGTCAAACAGAAGAAACATAGGTTTAATTTAGGCTTGTAACAATGTGATATCATTAACTCTGAAGGAAGCCTGTAATTATGGCTCTGATTGCATCATAGAAGTTGTTATAAGAAAGCCACTGTCTGAAAATAGATTGCAAATGTTTGATTGCAAATTGAGGAATCATTCTAGATATCTGGATTGAAGAAGAATGAGGATCATCATCAGGTCATATGTGCTTTGCAAAACATTGCAGTCACAAAAGCCCATCTGAAAGATTCTCTATCTGTAGCCAGATCTCCCACAGGATGCTGCATTCATCACAGCCCTTCTGAAAGAATCTCTGTCTTTAGCCATTTCTCCTACAGAACGCTGCATTCAACACAGCCCGTTTGAAAGAATCTCCATCTCTAGCCAGAACTCTCACTTCTGTTGTCATCTTCAAGGTCTCCTTAATGTCTTGAAACCACCTTTTTATTGGTTGCCCCTGATGCGTCGCTCAGGAACCATGCCTTCAATTATTGTTATTAAAGCCCGCTTTGTCTTTTGATGTGACCATAGTATTTTAATTTCCTCTGTAGAATGGTGTTTATAAGCTGGTTATTTTTAAACTTTTAATATCTCTTCATTGCTTTTTTTCATTATCCAAGGTATCTTAATAGCTCAGTGGTTAGTGAACTGGACTATAAAGGACAAGAGGTAGGGTTTGATCCCAAACGACGGCTTTCGGTTCACCCAGCCTTTAATGGGTACCGGATTTTTTTCTGGGAAAGTAAAGCGGTACGGGCGTAATACCGACCACATTACCCCAAAAATCATGTGCCGAAGGTCTGTAAAATTTATGGTTAACACCATATTCCCTACACACCACTTGGCGTGACGGGGGTACTTTACTTTTTTTTTTACGGTATCTTAATCATAGATTACGATATCAATCTATGACTGACGTCTTTACGATACCGTAGTAAACATTACAACCACTTAAATGTAACATTAGGAGCACTAAAATCTTCTTGTTTGAACTTTTGATACACAGCTTCACACTAGTCTTCACACTAGGACAGACACAGGGAACCCGCATTTCATGTCTCAGGTTAATTTATGACCTGAATTTGATCTCAGGGGTAAGACATGTTACAATATCTATTGGTACAAATGCTGTAAGTCATTCAGTATGTTCAGCTACCTCACAGCGTTATTCGCTGTGTTTCTTGAGTTACAAAGGGTTGTTTGATGACAGCCGACGACCAAGAAAATATCCCTGTTCACAGAAAAAAAAAAAAGGAGGGCGGGGGGGGGGGGGGGGGGGGGGGGGGTGTCCTACAAATTTTTTGAAAATTGGTAAATATTTTATATTTTTTTGCATTAAGAGACCGTATCTCACGAAATCGGACACACACAAAAATCCAACAACAATGGAAACAAATCAAATACTCAAGGGTCAGAGGGAGTGGTAATTAGGAAGATATGCGGAGGAGGAGAGGGATATTTGAACATGGCAAAATGTCAAATTTGCCAGAATTTGTGTTTTGATGAAGTAATTTTTACTATAGTACCATAATCTAGGGTCAAGGAGTTTTCTGTAGCATTTTATTTCAAATGAACTTATTTTATTCCTTGCTTTTTGCAAGATTGTCCATGATTCACAACTGTAAGTTGCTATAGAAAAGAATGAGGATTAACTATTGAAAAAAAAAAGACAACAGAAAATATAAAAAATAAAGTGTGTTATCAATACACAATACAAATGTGTAACAGCAGAAAGTCAGGATTGGGAGCATTGACTGGGAAATAGTTTTCTACTTAGAATAAAAGATGGGCTACAACAATACAACATTCAAGTATAACTGCAAAAATACAACATTCAAGCATAACTGCAAAAATACAACCATCAAGTATAACTGCAAAAATACAACATTCAAGCATAACTGCAAAACTACAACATTCAAGTATAACTGCAAAAATACAACATTCAAGTATAACTGCAAAACTACAACATTCAAATATAACTGCAAAAATACAACATTCAAGCATAACTGCAAAAATACAACATTCAAGTATAACTGCAAAACTACAACATTCAAATATAACTGCAAAAATACAACATTCAAGCATAACTGCAAAAATACAACCATCAAGTATAACTGCAAAAATACAACATTCAAGTATAACTGCAAAACTACAACATTCAAGTATAACTGCAAAAATACAACATTCAAGTATAACTATAAAAATACAACATTCAAGTATAACTGCAAAAATGCAACCATCAAGTATAACTGCAAAAATGCAACCATCAAGTATAACTGCAAAAATACAACCATCAAGTATAACTGCAAAAATACAACCATCAAGTATAACTGCAAAAATACAACCATCAAGTATAACTGCAAAAATACAACATTCAAGTATAACTGCAAAACTACAGCATTCAAGTATAACTGCAAAACTACAACATTCAAACATAACTGCAAAAATACAACCATCAAGTATAACTGCAAAAATACAACATTCAAGTATAACTGCAAAACTACAACATTCAAACATAACTGCAAAAATACAACATTCAAACATAACTGCGAAAATACATCCATGGAAATATTATTGCAAAAATACAACCACCAAGTATTATTGCAAAAACTGCAAAAATACCAGTTATTGAGTTATTTGCGGGTCATCATCATTCCACTTCCAACATGTCCATAGGTGCTCAGATCCCCTCCTCAGCAAGTCCCGCAGTGTCCAGCGACTGACGACTCCAGTTCTGTGTTCACTGATAGGTCTTCTTACACGCCCACTAAGTTTCTCGTTTCTGGCTATGTCCATCTTAACTCTTATCTCTTTCATCTGAAAGAGTGATGTGGACTCATGTTTGTTGAAGCCCTGTGCCCTACACACATCTCGGAGGGCATTGATGATGTCTGCCCGGTCCATTGGTTGGCCGTTTCAATGACAGCGCAGCTAGCAAACCTGTCTGCTCTTTAATTTCCCTGTACTCCCCTATGTCCTGGGATGTAGACAAAGGTGACCTTATGTATTTTTTACTTCTGCAATGACTCTACCTACTACATGCGTACAAATCCTGCCTCCACTTTTTTTATCATGCTCATACTAATCACTCAGTATGCAGGCGTGGGTATAATCTTGTGACTCTAACCAGATGAATGCACTGGTCACTGCCATCACCTCCATTATCATATTAATCAAATTAATTTAATAACTAGTATAGTAAAAAAAAGTAAAGTACCCCCATCACGCCAAGTGGCGTATAGGGAATATGGTGTTAGTGACCATAAATTTACAGACCTTCAGCGCATGATTTTTGGGGTAATGTGGTCGGTATTACGCCCGTGCCGCTTTACTTTCCCAGAAAAAAATCTGTACCCATTAAGGGCGTGGTGAACCGGAAGCCGTCGGTTGGGATTGAACCCCACCCCTTGTCCTTTGTAGTCCAGTTCACTAGCCACTGAGCTATAGCGGCTCCCAATAACTAATATAACTACTAATAACCACTTATGATAAAACTAATTACAAATAATAATAACTATTCAAATGAACTCAAATTAAAGCAAAAATACAAACATCAAAGCAATAATTCAATAAGCAATAATTCTTCCAATAATTCAAACAAATAAGATCAGCAGATTTGACTAACCTTAGTGCTATCTATCACAGATTTTGGCAGAAATCGCTTTAGTCCAACCTCTCTTTCTAGATAATCAAAATTGGACTTCTTGTCTAAGGCAACATGTGGCATATCTTTGAAGAATCGTCTGCAGATAAAAATAGGAGCAATCTTGTTCTTTCAAACAAAATAAATGTATTTGCATTATTGACATGATGACTAAATAAATAAATGATTAATTTTTACCAGTCAAAAATTACTACCTCTGCAGCTAATGTTGGTGTCATTAGATCTTGAGCAATTTCTTTAAGACAATCGGATGGGTCTTACTGTACCTCTCTAGCTGATACTTTCACATTATTGTTCATCTTTTTTTATTTTCTGTCTGTTCCAATGATGTACAGTGATAGATCATTCCTTGTCATGATGATGTACACACTGACAGATTATAGCTGGTAATGATGTAGACACTGAATGATCATTGCTTATCTTATTGATGTACACACTGATAGATCATTGTCTGTCCTATTGATGTAAACACTGATAGATCATTGCTTGTCCTATTGATGTACACATTGATAGATCGTTGCTTGTCCTATTGATGTACACACTGATAGATCATTGCTTGTCCTATTTGATGTATACACTGATAGATCATTGCTTGTCCTATTGATGTACACAATGATAGATCATTCCTTGTCCTATTGATGTACACAATGATAGATCATTGCTTGTCCTATTGATGTACACATTGATAGATCATTTCTTGTCCTATTGATGTACACACTGATAGATCATTTCTTGTCCTATTGATGTACACATTGATAGATCATTGCTTGTCCTATTGATGTACACAATGATAGATCATTGCTTATCTTATTGATGTACACATTGATAGATCATTTCTTGTCCTATTGATGTACACACTGATAGATCATTTCTTGTCCTAATGATGTACTAGCTTATGAGAGAGCTAATTTTCAAAGTTAGAAAGAGACAATCATCATTTGTTGGCCATGTAATGAGAAGAGAACAACTTGAATATATTGTAACAACTGGAAAAAATTGAGGGACGAAGAGATAGAGGGAAGCAAAGAGAAAAAATAACAGACAGCTTAAGAGAATGGCTTGGCAGAAGGTCAACAACAGAAATTATAAATAGCTGCCGAGATCGAATGTTGTGGAGAGACATGATCACCTACGCCATTAGGCCCGGTACTTGATGAATGAATGAATGATGTACACACTGATAGATCATTTCTTATCCTATTGATGTACACACTGAATCTAGAAACTACTGGAGTGTGATGATCACTGACGAAACTACAGTCTAGAAACTACTGGAGTGTGATGATCACTGACGAAACTACAATCTAGAAACTACTGGAGTGTGATGATCACTGACGAAACTACAATCTAGAAACTACTGGAGTGTGATGATCACTGACGAAACTACAATCTAGAAACTACTGGAGTGTGATGATCACTGACGAAACTACAATCTAGAAACTACTGGAGTGTGATGATCACTGATGAAACTACAATCTAGAAACTACTGGAGTGTGATGATCACTGACGAAACTACAATCTAGAAACTACTGGAGTGTGATGATCACTGACGAAACTACAATCTAGAAACTACTGGAGTGTGATGATCACTGACGAAACTACAATCTAGAAACTATTGGAGTGTGATGATCACTGACGAAACTATAATCTAGAAACTACTGGAGTGTGATGATCACTGACAAAACTACAATCTAGAAACTACTGGAGTGTCATGATCACTGATGAAACTACAATCTAGAAACTACCAGAATGTGATGATCGCTGATGAAACGACAATCTAGAAACTACTGGAGTGTTATGATCACTGATGAAACTACAATCTAGAAACTACCAGAATGTGATGATCACTGATGAAACTACAATCTAGAAACTACCAGAATGTGATGATCACTGATGAAACTACAATCTAGAAACTACTGCAGCATGATAATCACTGTGTGATGATCACTGAACTTTTAGACCAAACTAAAAGTAACACAACTAAGCAACAAGTACAGACCAGATTAAAAGTAACACATCTAAGTAACAAGTACAGACCAAACTAAAAGTAACACAACTAAGTAACAAGTACAGATCAAACTAAAAGTGGCACAACTAAGCAACAAGTACAGACCAGATTAAAAGTAACACAACTAAGCAACAAGTACAGACCAGATTAAAAGTAACACAACTAAGCAACAAGTACAGACCAAACTAAAAGTAACACAACTAAGTAACAAGTACAGACCAAACTAAAAGTAACACATCTAAGTAACAAGTACAGACCAGACTAAAAGTAACACAACTAAGCAACAAGTACAGACCAGACTAAAAGTAACACATCTAAGTAACAAGTACAGACCAAACTAAAAGTAACACATCTAAGTAACAAGTACAGACCAAACTAAAAGCAACACAACTAAGTAACAAGTACAGACCAAACTAAAAGTAACACATATAAGTAACAAGTACAGACCAAACTAAAAGTAACACATCTAAGTAACAAGTACAGACCAAACTAAAAGTAACACATCTAAGTAACAAGTACAGACCAAACTAAAAGCAACACAACTAAGTAACAAGTACAGACCAAACTAAAAGCAACACAACTAAGTAACAAGTACAGACCAAACTAAAAGCAATACAAGTCAAACTCTGGAGCAATCCCAATAGGAGAAGAAACTGCAGTTCTAAATCTAGAGTAGACAGTGTTTGTTAATGTTAACTCTTTCCCTACCCAGCAATGTTCAGCCCACTGCAGTAATAAGTCCTAAGCTTTCCCTACCCAGCAATGTTCAGCCCACTGCAGTAATAGGTCCTAAGCTTTCCCTACCCAGCAATGTTTAGCCCACTGCAGTTGTAAGTCCTAAGCTTTCCCTACCCAGCAATGTTCAGCCCACTGCAGTAATAGGTCCTAAGCTTTCCCTACCCAGCAATGTTCAGCCCACTGCAGTAATAGGTCCTAAGCTTTCCCTACCCAGCAATGTTCGGCCCACTGCAGTAATAAGTCCTAAGCTTTCTCTACCCAGCAATGTTCGGCCCACTGCAGTAATAAGTCCTAAGCTTTCCCTACCCAGCAATGTTCAGACCACTGCAGTAATAAGTCCTAAGCTTTCTCTACCCAGCAATGTTCAGACCACTGCAGTTGTAAGTCCTAAGCTTTCTCTACCCAGCAATGTTCAGACCACTGCAGTAATAAATCCTAAGCTTTCTCTACCCAGCAATGTTCAGACCACTGCAGTAATAAATCCTAAGCTTTCTCTACCCATCAATGTTCAGCCCACTGCAGTAGTAGGTTCTAAGCTTTCTCTACCCAGCAATGTTCAGACCACTGCAGTAATAGGTCCTAAGCTTTCTCTACCCAGCAATGTTCAGACCACTGCAGTAATAAGTCCTAAGCTTTCCCTACCCAGCAATGTTCAGACCACTGCAGTAGGAGGTACTAAGTTTCCCAGCATACACTCTCTCTCTGTTGTAGACAGTCTGAATAATTTACCGTTTCTCTTTTTTGAAGTCTTACAGTATATTGTATAATAAGAGTTGTCTCCCCTGTGACATATTCACTTCTGAAACCTTTAAATAACCATATGTTGTTTATCAACTTTACCTCAGTTTGTGCGTGTTCTATGTCCTGTTAGTTCTATGTCCTGTTAGTTCTATGTCCTGTTATCATGACTTTTAAAGGAAAACAGGTGAAAGCCTAGTACCCCATAGATTATTTAAAACATTACAACAGCCTTGAAATGTAAATAAACTAAATTTCCATTGTAAATAGTATGTTTACATTATTATATTTTATTGTTTTGTGATCGAGGTGTCAATCTATTTTTCAACTTTCATTTTCCTCTTTCTTCAAATTTTAAATACTTACCAACATGATCTTATGTCATACAAAAATTATTTCCATTTTGTGCAATATTATTTTATCAGTTTTCACAAATTTAAGTCAGAGCAGTCTCAATCACGATAAACAAGACAACACAATGAAATAAAACATTTAAAAAAAAATTAGAGGCAGCTGAGATGTGGTTTATCAGAGGAATGCTATGAATTTCCAGGAAAGCAAAAATTACAAATGAAGAATGTTTAAAATGAGCTTGAGAAACCAGAAATGTCATAAGGTAGAGAGAAATCAGAAATGTCATAAGGAAGAGAGAAACCAGAAATGTCATAAGGAAGAGAGAAACCAGAAATGTCATAAGGAAGAGAGAAACCAGAAATGTCATAAGGAAGAGAAAAACCAGAAAAATAATCGGGAAGGGAAAGTCTTGTGATCATGCGAACTTGACCCTTTATTTTGTGTTTCATGATGGAAGGGTATGAACAAAATCATGATACGTGATGAACTGGTTGCATGGCCTATACTCATATATGTGTGTGTCCTGATTTTTCCCTTTAAACCTGCATCATGGCTGAACACTCTGCCTTTGGCAGGCTGGATCTAGGTTTGACGTAGAAGTTTTCCTTCTCGTAGGGTGGATGTCATTCAGGGCTGTTTGGCGCACCCTACCCGTGGCTTCTGTCTGAATGTTCTCCCCTAGCCTTTCCTTCTCCCGGTGGTAATTGCTCGCAGCAGTGCTTTATTTTCTGGGGCGCCCTCCCCTGTGGATAGAGCTTTGGAAGTGGCTCTTACTTGCACGGCCTGTCCTGTCATTGGACATATGATCAGTGAGCCAGTGGCAGAACAAGTTATATGGTGCAGCACTTAAAGAGTCCTGCCAGGTAAACCTACTGTTATGTAAGGTGGTACTTCTACCGCCAATTTGTAAAGCAGAAAAGTGAATGAAAAGGAAAAATTACTGGTTAAAAATGAAAAAAAGACAACAAGAAATTATTGGAAATACTGTTGTGTAATCCAGATTATGCATACAGCAAAATAATATAAAACATGCCATTATGTAAGGCAACAACAAAGAACTTCCTGACCTTAATTGTTCTATTACAATCCTTAACAGAACTCTAAGTCTGGTCCACACTGTCCATCTCTATCACCTCTGTTTTCTACCAGGTTGTCCCTCTTTCTTCTTCTTCTTCCTTTCAGCTCTCTGAGGAACATTTGGTCTTTAAAGAACACTTTTCCAGCCATCCTGTTTCTTGTCATCCTTTTAAGATCATTCCATATCTTCCCCATCATCATCCTCTCTGCTTCCACTTGTTTTCTTCAAGAATATTTTGGTCTTCCTCTTTGTCTCTTCCCCTGGAGATTTAAGGGCCTGTTGTGTAATACTTTCAGTTGGCATCAGCAGTGTGTGTCCTATCCAGTGCCAGCATCTTTGTTGTATCTCTTTATCCAATGGTATTTGACTGGTACATTTCCATAATTCTATGTAAGTAATTTTGTCCTGCCATTCCCATCCTTTTATTCTATGCAAGCATCCATTAATGAAGATCTGTATCTTTGTGATTGCCATTTTTGTTATGTTCTCATGATGTCCTTGACTGCCTCTTTTCACATTTTTCCCTCAAAGGTTCACGATGCAGCAGTTCTTGCCACTGTTTCAGGAGCTCTTCTCCTGACATGATCCATCGACATCAAACATCTGCCGACTATCAATGAGTTCAATTTCTCAGAATAAGTAGCACACCGTTACTCTTGTCTCTAAGTTCCTGCATGACATGGACAAGATAGAGTGTTCACTCACCTCATCTCAATACATCCCAGCTGTATGGCAACTTCTGGATCTATGTGATCAGCAAGCTCTTTGAGATAATCAGACCTCACCTAAAATGTCAATCGATGTTCCTGATTATTTATATCATCAATACTTTAGCTCTTTCACTAAACACAGCTGTGTATCTTCATCTAAAAGTAATATTTTAGTTCTAATCTTGTAAATTTAGCAACATTTATAGATGAAGATGTACTGAGCCTGCAGTTGTTAGTGAACTGGATTGCAAAGGATAAGAGTAAAGAATAAAAATTATGGTCACTAACACCATATTTCCTATACGCCACTTGGCATGACAGGGCTCTTTACTTTTTTTTTTATGTACTGAGCCTAGTACATTCCATTCATTTTTAAAACCGATATTTTGTGGAGGTGGTTCAAATTTGTGACATCACACATAAAATAAAAAACATGTTAGCTCAAGTCAATAATTAAGAATGATATTTTATTTGATGAATGCTCATAACTCTATATGGCCCTTTTCGTCTTGTCAGATTGTGTATTGCGGAGGCTATTGTATATTTTTTTTGTTTTTGAGGTGTTGTTTTTGTCGAACAGCTTCTCTTGTGACTAATTCTATCAATGTTTGACATACACACACAGCCACAGAATGAACAAGTCATTCCCACTGATCCACAGGGTTTTCCATCCTTTTCATGAGTCTTTTCTCTTCTAAGCGTTGCCTTAGCACAGTCCCAAATGACGTCATACCATTCCTTATACATGCTCTCCATGATGAGCTATCACTTGCTAGATGTTCCCAGTCATTTTCACAGATGGAAAAGTCATTACTCATAACTATAAGGTAAAAAAAAGTAACTTTAGTTAACACTGCACTAAAAATTATAAAGGCATTATCAGCATAGTTAAATCGGACATAATCAATAAACAATAAACCTCATCAATCTGTTACCTGATCATAAAGATAAAAGAATGTGACCTTGTCCTTTTGTAAGAGCTCATTGAAAGTTTTTGGCAAATAACGAATCCTCAGCTCATACCTGTTGAGAGTGAAATAGGGATTTCAAACACAAACCCATTGGATGAAGTATACATTTCTTATTTGAGAAAACAATATATGAATGTGCAAGTAATTTTTTTTTTTAAAAACTTCAAATAGGTGTTAATTAACTTTTTTTAAATTAGTTGTGTTAGTTATCTTCTGAGACAGCCTGACTGCAATTTAGGCTGGCCAAAAGCTGCTAGGTAATGTTCAGAAAATGGAATGGTTGAGGTGTACATGTTGAATAATACCAGCAAAAACTCTAACATTGAAGGTGACTAAATGCATGCATGCTGAATAATTATGTAATTAGGTGACATTCTGAAGGTGACTAAATGCATGCATGCTGAATAATTATGTAATTAGGTGACATTCTGAAAGTGACTAAATGCATGCATGCTGAATAATTATGTATTTAGGTGACATTCTGAATGTGACTAAATGCATGCATGCTGAATAATTATGTATTCAGGTAACCTTCTGAAGATGATTAAATGCATGCATGCTGATGAGTCCTGCATCTAGGTAACATTCTAAAGGTGCCTTAAGTGCATGCATGTTGGATGATTATGTAATTAGGTGACATTCTGATAATGACTAAATACACATTGCTGGATAATTATGTAACTAGATAACATTCTGAAGGTGGCTAAGTGCATGCATGCTGGATAATATGTAACTAGACATATATGCTGGATAATCTTGCAACGAGGGTAACATTCTGAAGGTGGCTAAATGCACAAACGCTGGATAATCCTGTAAGTAGATAACATTCTGAAAGTGGCTAAATGCATGCATGTTGGATAATCATGCAACTAGGTGTGTGTGTGTGTGTGTGTGTATATATATGTATATATATGCTGGAGTACGTTGTAATTAGGTATCTATCTATTGTCCTTTCGAGCCAAAGACAGCACATAGGGCAGAACCACAATCTCAAAAACAGAAACCTTGCGTGCCAAAATGGCACATATTGCAGAGATCACTGTTTCTAAAATATATGGTGCTTTTTCCATAACAATACTTTTTTACAATGACAGCTTGTCAAGCCATCGATCAACCTCCTTAGTCGCCTCTTACGACATGCCTGGAAGGTCACAGTGTCACTATTCTTTACTTCCCTCATAATGAGGCCCCGGTAACACACAGGAGTGTAATTAGGTATGCATGCTGAATAATCCTTTAACTGTATATTCATTCATCATCATTGAGTGCTGTCTCCGCATCAAAGGTTGGCTACCATGGAGCACCATTCCACTCTGGCTGTCTTGTCCATCTTTTGTTGTTACTCATCCAAGTTAGTCTTGGTCTGCCTCTTTTACCTTGTATTTTCCCTTCCAATATTACTGTTAGTAGGTCACTGTATCTTTTAACATACCTCAAAAAACTCATTTGTCTTGTTTGTATTGTGTTTAGTAGTTCTCTTTTCATTTTTAGTTATTTTAAGACTTCATCATTTGTTTTCTTTTCTTTCCATCTAATTTTTCCTATTCTATAAATCCACATTTCAAAGGTTTCAAATTTCTGCTTTGTTTTCTTGTCTAATATCCATGTTTCTGCACCATACAGGAATATTGAGAAGATATAAAATTTAGCTATTCTTAGTTTTAGCCCTGTTGTTTTTTGTTTTGTTAGTATATTTTTCAAGGCATTAAAATTACTTTTTGTCATCCCTATTCTTTTGTTTATTTCAGTTTTCCACTTTCCATCACTGGTTATAGTATGCCCAAGGTAGTTGTAGCTCTGAACTGTCTCCAGGTGTGTTTCCTTCAACTTTGTTATCCACATGTAGGTTTTGAGTATTATCTTTGTTTATGATTTTAGTCTTTTTGATATCTCCAGGGCTATTCCATGTGTGTAGTTTCCTTTCTTCTTGCTCAAAGTAAGTGTTACATAAGACTAAGTAAGTAACTAAGTATGTAAAATGAGTAATTCAATAAATACATAATTAAATCCATCTGTCTTTTTTGTTGCTCTCTACATATTTCATTTCAGCAATATAGTCAACTTATGTAATCCATTAAAAAATGTCATTTTGTATTTGACCAACAACTGCACTGGTAACCAACAACTCCACTGTTGACCAACAATTCAGCCAATGACCAACAACTCCACTGTTGACCAACAACTCGACCAATGACCAACAACTCCACTGCTGACCAACAAAACAGTTAATTGTCAATACTCCCTGCCTTCATGAAATACTAAACAACAACAACAATATCCATTCATCCATCACTATCTAATGTTGTCCTTTTCTGGGCACTCAAAACCCCTAGTCTGGCCCACTCTTTGTATCCTCCTCCACTGTTCTCCTTCACTTTTTCACTGGGTATGTCCTCCCTCTTTAACATTCCTTGTGAAGCCAAATGTATGACAATTTTTGTGCTTTCTGGTTCTCTTCTTACCACACAGCTTATTCAGCCCCATTTGATATCAGCCCCATTTGATATCACTGTGTTCATTTCTTGACTATGCCTCCTGGCAAATTTTCGTTAATAACCAAGCAAGCAAAAAAAAGAAAGGATGTAATGAATCATTACCACATACCGTAGATCTTCGGGCATGCATTTTGTCTCATATTTCTGCCGCACCTGGTACATGCTTAGGTCATTATGCAACCAATAGCTCTGGCGCTGAGACACCATGGCCAGTTTGAGGGCATAACATCGTGAAAAAAAGCGATCTCCGGCTGCCAGGCGTCCCACAACTAACTTAATTATATCCTGAAAGGAATTTGCAACAGTTAATTCAAATGACATTCGAAACAATTGATAAAACAATATATTTTAGTTTAGCTGGGTTTAGTTTAGTTTAGTTCATTTAGATAAATCTTCACAGACACCTTTATAGGACTTACATCCCTTCCCTGGCATCTCATTAAGTGTGTAGTACTCCTATCACACTATCGTAGGACTTAGATCACCACCCTAGCACCTCATTAAGTGTGTAGTACTGCTGTCACACTCTATCATAGGACTTACATCACCACCCTAGCATCTCACTCAGTGTGTAGAACTGTTGTCACACTCTATCATAGGACTTACATCACCACCCTAGCATCTCACTCAGTGTGCAGTACTGCTGTCACACAATATCATAGGACTTACATCACCACCCTAGTATCTCATTAAGTGTGCAGTACTGCTGGCACACTCTATCATAGGACTTACATCACCACCCTAGTATCTCATTAAGTGTGTAGTACTGCTGGCACACTCTATCATAGGACTTACATCACCACCCTAGCATCTCACTCAGTGTGCAGTACTGCTGTCACACTCTATCATAGGACTTACATCACCACCCTAGCATCTCACTCAGTGTGCAGTACTGCTGTCACACTCTATCATAGGACTTACATCACCACCCTAGTATCTCATTAAGTGTGCAGTACTGCTGGCACACTCTATCATAGGACTTACATCACCACCCTAGTATCTCATTAAGTGTGTAGTACTGCTGTCACACTCTATTGTAGGACTTACATCACCACCCATGCATCTCATTAAGTGTGTAGTACTGCTGTCACACTCTATCATAGGACTTACATCACCACCCTAGCATCTCACTCAGTGTGTAGTACTGCTGTCACACTCTATCATAGGACTTACATCACCACCTTAGCTTCTCACTCAGTGTGTAACACTGCTGTCACACTCTATCATAGGACTTACATCACCACCCTAGCATCTCATTAAGTGTGCAGTACTGCTGTCACACTCTATCATAGGACTTACATCACCACCCTAGCTTCTCACTCAGTGTGTAACACTGCTGTCACACTCTATCATAGGACTTACATCACCACCCTAGCTTCTCACTCAGTGTGTAACACTGCTGTCACACTCTATCATAGGACTTACATCACCACCCTAGCATTTCACTCAGTGTATAGTACTGCTGTCACACTCTATCATAGGACCCATTTCCTAATAGAAACCAGAATGGAATGTATGAAGATGCAGAAAGACAAAGAAATCAAGTTCTTTAAACTGAAGGCAACCACAACCTCCTCACAGTTCTTTAATCTGAAGGCAACCCCAACCTTCTCACAGTTCTTTAAACTGAAAGCAACCACTACCTTCTCGCAGTTCTTTAAACTGAAAACAGCATCAACCTCACAGTTCTTTAAACTGAAGGCAACCCCAACCTTCTCACAGTTCTTTAAACTGAAAGCAACCCCAACCTTCTCACAGTTCTTTAAACTGAAGGCAACCCCAACCTTCTCACAGTTCTTTAAACTGAAGGCAACCACAACCTCCTCGCAGTTCTTTAAACTGAAGGCAACCCCAACCTCCTCACAGTTCTTTAAACTGAAAACAGCATCAACCTCACAGTTCTTTAAACTGAAGGCAACCCCAACCTTCTCACAGTTCTTTAAACTGAAAGCAACCCCTACCATCCTCACAGTTCTTTAAACTGAAGGCAACCACAACCTCCTCGCAGGTCTTTAAACTGAAGGCAACCCCAACCTCCTCACAGTTCTTTAAACTGAAAACAGCATCAACCTCACAGTTCTTTAAACTGAAGGCAACCCCAACCTTCTCACAGTTCTTTAAACTGAAAGCAACCCCTACCATCCTCACAGTTCTTTAAACTGAAGGCAACCCCAACCTCCTCACAGTTCTTTAAACTGAAGGCAACCCCAACCTCCTCACAGTTCTTTAAACTGAAGGCAACCCCAACCTCCTCACAGTTCTTTAAACTGAAGGCAACCCCAACCTCCTCACAGTTCTTTAAACTGAAAACAGCATCAACCTCACAGTTCTTTAAACTGAAGGCAACCCCAACCTTCTCACAGTTCTTTAAACTGAAAGCAACCCCTACCTCCTCGCAGTTCTTTAAACTGAAGGCAACCCCAACCTCCTCACAGTTCTTTAAACTGAAAACAGCATCAACCTCACAGTTCTTTAAACTGAAGGCAACCCCAACCTTCTCACAGTTCTTTAAACTGAAAGCAACCCCTACCTCCTCACAGTTCTTTAAACTGAAGGCAACCCCAACCTCCTCACAGTTCTTTAAACTGAAGGCAACCCCAACCTCCTCACAGTTCTTTAAACTGAAGGCAACCCCAATCTCCTCACAGTTCTTTAAACTGAAAGCAACCCCTACCTCCTCACAGTTCTTTAAACTGAAGGCAACCCCAACCTCCTCACAGTTCTTTAAACTGAAGGCAACCCCAACCTCCTCACAGTTCTTTAAACTGAAAGCAACCCCTACCTCCTCACAGTTCTTTAAACTGAAGGCAACCCCAACCTCCTCACAGTTCTTTAAACTGAAAACAGCATCAACCTCACAGTTCTTTAAACTGAAGGCAACCCCAACCTTCTCACAGTTCTTTAAACTGAAGGCAACCCCTACCACCTCACAGTTCTTTAAACTGAAAACAGCATCAACCTCACAGTTCTTTAAACTGAAGGCAACCCCAACCTTCTCACAGTTCTTTAAACTGAAAGCAACCCAACCTCCTCACAGTTCTTTAAACTGAAGGCAATTCCTACCTCCTCACAGTTCACATAAACTAAAGGCAGCCCCAACCTCGTTATAGTTCACATAAACTGAAGGCAAACCCCAACCTCCTCACAGTTCACATAAACTGAAGGCAACCCCTACCTCCTCACAGTTCACATAAACTGAAGGCAACCCAACCTCCTCACAGTTCACATAAACTGAAGGCAACCCAACCTCCTCACAGTTCACATAAACTGAAGGCAACCCCTACCTCCTCACAGTTCACATAAACTAAAGGCAGCCCCAACCTCGTTATAGTTCACATAAACTGAAGGCAAACCCCAACCTCCTCACAGTTCACATAAACTGAAGGCAACCCCAACCTCCTCACAGTTCACATAAACTGAAGGCAACCCCAACCTCCTCACAGTTCACATAAACTGAAGGCAACCCCAACCTCCTCACAGTTCTTTAAACTGAAGGTAACCCCAACCTCCTACAGTTTACATAAACTGAAGGCAACCCCTACCTCCTCACAGTTCTTTAAACTGAAGGCAACCCCAACCTCCTCACAGTTCTTTAAACTGAAGGCAACCCCAACTTCCTCACAGTTCACATAAACTGAAGGCAACCCCAGCCTCTTCACAGTTCTTTAAACTGAAGGCAACCCCAACCTCCTCACAGTTCTTTAAACTGAAAGCAACCCCTACCTCCTTACAGTTCACATAAACTGAAGGCAACCCCAACCTCCTCACAGTTCAGATAAACTGAAGGCAACCCCTACCTCCTTACAGTTCACATAAACTGAAGGCAACCCCAACCTCCTCACAGTTCACATAAACTGAAGGCAACCCCTACCTCCTTACAGTTCTTTAAACTGAAGGCAACCCCAACCTCCTCACAGTTCACATAAACTGAAAGCAACCCCTACCTCCTCACAGTTCACATAAACTGAAGGCAACCCCAACCTCCTCACAGTTCAGATAAACTAAAGGCAACCCCAACCTCCTTACAGTTCACATAAACTGAAGGCAGCCCCAACCTCCTCAAAGTTCTTTAAACTGAAAGCAACCCCTACCTCCTCACAGTTTACATAAACTGAAAGCAACCCCTACCTCCTCACAGTTCACATAAACTGAAGGCAACCCCAACCTCCTTACAGTTCTTTAAACTGAAGGCAACCCCAACCTCCTCACAGTTCTTTAAACTGAAGGCAATCCCAACCTCCTCACAGTTCTTTAAACTGAAAGCAACCCCAACCTCCTCACAGTTCTTTAAACTGAAAGCAACCCCAACTTCCTCACAGTTCTTTAAACTGAAGGCAACCCCTACCTCCTTACAGTTCACATAAACTGAAGGCAACCCCAACCTCCTCACAGTTCAGATAAACTGAAGGCAACCCCAACCTCCTTACAGTTCACATAAACTGAAGGCAACCCCAACCTCCTCACAGTTCACATAAACTGAAGGCAACCCCTACCTCCTTACAGTTCACATAAACTGAAGGCAACCCCAACCTCCTCACAGTTCTTTAAACTGAAGGCAACCCCAACCTCCTCACAGTTCACATAAACTGAAAGCAACCCCTACCTCCTCACAGTTCACATAAACTGAAGGCAACCCCAACCTCCTCACAGTTCAGATAAACTGAAGGCAACCCCAACCTCCTTACAGTTCACATAAACTGAAGGCAGCCCCAACCTCCTCACAGTTCTTTAAACTGAAAGCAACCCCTACCTCCTCACAGTTTACATAAACTGAAAGCAACCCCAACCTCCTCACAGTTCACATAAACTGAAGGCAACCCCAACCTCCTTACAGTTCTTTAAACTGAAGGCAACCCCAACCTCCTCACAGTTCTTTAAACTGAAGGCAATCCCAACCTCCTCACAGTTCTTTAAACTGAAAGCAACCCCAACCTCCTCACAGTTCTTTAAACTGAAAGCAACCCCAACCTCCTCACAGTTCACATAAACTGAAAGCAACCCCAACCTCCTTATAGTTCACATAAACTGAAAGCAACCCCAACCTCCTCACAGTTCACATAAACTGAAGGCAACCCCAACCTCCTTACAGTTCTTTAAACTGAAGGCAACCCCAACCTCCTCACAGTTCACATAAACTGAAAGCAACCCCAACCTCCTCACAGTTCTTTAAACTGAAGGCAACCCCAACCTCCTCACAGTTCACATAAACTGAAGGCAACCCCAACCTCCTCACAGTTCTTTAAACTGAAGGCAACCCCAACCTCCTCACAGTTCTTTAAACTGAAGGCAATCCCAACCTCCTCACAGTTCTTTAAACTGAAAGCAACCCCAACCTCCTCACAGTTCTTTAAACTGAAAGCAACCCCAACCTCCTCACAGTTCACATAAACTGAAAGCAACCCCAACCTCCTTATAGTTCACATAAACTGAAAGCAACCCCAACCTCCTTATAGTTCACATAAACTGAAAGCAACCCCAACCTCCTTACAGTTCACATAAACTGAAAGCAACCCCAACCTCCTTATAGTTCACATAAACTGAAAGCAACCCCAACCTCCTTACAGTTCACATAAACTGAAGGCAACCCCAACCTCCTCACAGTTCTTTAAACTGAAAGCAACCCCAACCTCCTCACAAGTGGGGTCTCAAGCCCCTGAGCACATCAACAAAGCTGTAAGCTATTACAGAACACTATAAGGCCCAAAGTAAAAAACCCTAGAAAACAAAATATGGGGCAGCTATGAGAACTTCATGCTAACAATACAAATCGTGGGGTGTCTCAACCACAGTGTTAACTTTTGCTGAGCATGAGGGATTAGCCGAGTAGAATGTGCACGGAGCGACCTTGTCAACAGAATTTACCCATGCAACTTGGAAATTCTGTGTCAAATGGTGGAGCAGATATGGGAAATTCCTGATTGCAATGAAACTGGTTCCATGGATAATAGATTAGCATGAGAGACAGAAAGTAGCAGAAGAAGGGAAAAAATGAAGACTTTTTGAACATTATTTAAAATTTTTTTTATGGTGTAAGATAACTAATTTACAACTTTTGGACTATATCAGATACCTATTTATTTTTTTTTCACAAAGCAAAATCAAGATAGCAATTTAAATATTCGCAATAATTTATTATTGTCCTGTGTGTTACCAGGGCCTCATTATGAGTAAAGAATAGTGACATTGTGACCTTCCAAGCATGTCGTAAGAGGTGACTAAGGAGATTGATCGATAGCTTGACAAGCTGTCATTGTAAAAAGTATTGTTATGGAAACAGGGCCATAGATTTTAGAAGCAGTGATCTCTGCAATATGTGCCACTTTGGCATGCAAGATTTCTGTTTTTGAGATTGTGGTTCTGCCCTATGTGCCGTCTTCGGCTCGAAAGGACAGTAGATAGATAGAATAATTTATAAAATTTGAATAATACCAGGTAACACAGATTTTCTTCATGATCAAAACAGTCTGGGTTTGATCCCCAGCAGTGGCGGATTTTTTTTCCAGACAAGGTTCCAAGGTTCACCCAGCCTCTAAAATTGGGTACCAGAGATTTTTCTGGGAAGTAAAGACGGCCTGGCGTGATACCGACTACATCACCCAAAAATGTGCCATGAAAAATATGACTAACACCATATTCCTCATACACCTAGCAAGACGTGGAGGGAACCTTTTGATACAGACTTTGAACAAGACCAGATAATAATTTCGAATTTTAAAAAATATTTAATAATAATTCATAGTTTAAAAAATATCAAATAATAATTTAGTTTTTAAAAATATCAAATAATAATTTAGTTTTTAAAAATATCAAATAATAATTTCGAATTTTAAAAAATATTTAATAATAATTCATAGTTTTAAAAATATCAATAATAATTTAGTTTTAAAAAATATCAAATAATAATTTAGTTTTTAAAAATATCAAATAATAATTTAGTTTTAAAAAATATCAAATAATAATTTAGTTTTAAAAAAATATCAAATAATAATTTAGTTTTTAAAAATATCAAATAATAATTTATTTTAAAAATATCAAATAATAATTTAGTTTTTAAAAATATCAAATAATTTATTTTAAAAATATCAAATAATAATTTAGTTTTTAAAAATATCAAATAATAATTTAGAGATTTTAAGCATCACAAACTTAAGGACTGTATTTGAATATAAAGTGCTAGTTAACTCATTTCTGTTTTATTACATTGCTTTCTTAATAATCATGACTAACCTTGACGTCTGTAGCATCTCCATACTTGACCATATTAAACCCTCCATTTGGAAGATGCACCTTAAGAATTGAGCGATCATCAGCCACATCCATCATATGGCTGTCGTCATTTAATCCAAACAGATTCAGCTTAGGTTGTTTATGTATTGTGGCTTATTCAGAGACGCTGGCATTGTTGACCATGTTAGACTAATGAAGAAAAAAAAAGAGAAAAGTAGAAAAGTATATATTACTTTATTAACCTCAGACGGAAGATGTACAATAGAGGTGAGATACAGAATGGCTCAGGCAAAAGCAGTTTTCTAAAAAATGAGAATGATACTATGCAATCCATTTTTGACAATAGAAACAAGAAAAAGAGTTCTTAAATGTTATGTGGAGGCGAAGGCACGCCTGACAGCAACAGAGATGGAAGTTGTCAGCGACCCACAGCTGATGGCTTGCGCCAGGATCTGTGAACTAGAACCATCCAGACCCTGCTCCACCTCTCCGCTGTGCCTCTAGTAACAGACTAACCTGTCTAGTCTGGCCAAGCAAATAGGGATCGAAGAGGGAAGACAACCCAGTACTCAAAAATGTCATGCTGAAGTCGGATGTGTTAGGCTCAAAGTCGCAAATATTACAGTTATATTGCAAACTACAACACAACGCAGACATACCCACTTAACGTCCTTTTAAGGGCGGATGATGAAAAGGAATTTTACAGTCCATGAATACTCTAGAATACTTTAGTCATTTGATGAACGCAAGCAAGCAAATGTTATGTAAAGCCAGTCTTAACATATGGATGAGAATCATGGATAAATGGACAAAAGATGAGAAAATCACTGGAGGCTGTAGAAATGTGGTTTTACAGAAGAATGTTGAGAATACCATGGACAGATAAGAAGAGTAATGAAAACGTTCTGAAAGAGGCCAAAGCAAAAGGAGAGCTAATTTCCAATACTAGGAAAAAACAATCATCATTTTTTGGCCATGTAATGAGAAGAGAACAACTGGAATATATTGTAACAACTGGGAAGATTGAGGGACGAAGAGATAGAGGGAAGCAAAGAGAAAAGATACCAGACAGTCTAAGAGAATGGCTTGGCAGAAGGTCAACAATAGAAATGATAAATAACTGTCGAGATGTAAAGTTGTTGAGAGACATGATCACCTATGCCAGCAGGCACGGTACTTGATGATGATGATATATTATGTATATATTACATTAACGTCATAATTACACATTTGATTTTGTAATTTACTCACACAATAATTCATAAATATATAAATATTATTATTTATAATTATATTTATATATATTATATATACATATTTTCCTACTTCTGCAGTGATCAGTTTTTGCTATGCATTTAAACACTTAGACTAGCTTGGGTTACGAACAAGATGGTGTGTTTGAGGTATCACTAGTTCCCTATGGTTTGCCATGTAGGTTTGCTAGCTTGCGTTTGCCTGATGACTAAAGGAGTATACCTCTTCATCATTTGCCCTTAAAAGGATGTTACGTATGCATGTCTGTGTTGTGTTGTGTTGTGGTATGCAGTATAACTGTTATATTTGCACCTTTCGGCCCAACGCATCCGACTTCAGCATGACATTTTTGAGTACCGGGTTGTCTTCCCTCTTTGATCCCTACTCGCTTGGCCAGACTAGACAGGTTAGTCTGTTACCAGAGGCACCACAAAGAGGTGGACCCGGGTCTGGATGGTTCTAGTTCACAGATCCTGGCACAAGCCATCAGCTGTGGGTCGCTGACAACTTCCAGCTCTGGTGCTGTGAGGTGAGCCCTCGCTTCCGTCATGTAAGGTTGTTTCTGTGTCATATTTGTGTTCTTAGTTTGTTGAGAGTGCTGCGGTCCTGTAGAATATGCTCTGGAGTTTTTCTGGATGTTCCACAATCACATGTTGCAAAGTCACTGAATCCTATCTTGTGTAGATATGCTCTGAAACAACAGTGATCTGTTCTGAGTCTGAAGGTCTTTGGTCAGCTCATGTCTGTTGAGCTTATTTAAGCTGTCATGTTCTGGCTCATATTTACCAAATAACTCTTAACATTCTAGCTTATTTCAGGGTTGTCTTACTTTGAGGCTTTCCAGAGATGCCACAGTGTGCTGGTATCCACTGCAGGACTAGTTCTGTTTTTTTCCTGACAGTGAACATGTGTTGTTCCTTATTTCTTGAATGAGTCTGTCCTATTTCATGCTTGATATAGCTTGAAGGACCGACCTTTCATCACTGAGGATGACAAGTTTTGGAGTTAGGACCTCTTGTATATTGAGAGTTTGTATGGCTGTATGGACTTTGGGCATCTTGTATATTGAGAGTTTGTATGGCTGTATGGACTTTGGGCATCTTGTATATTGAGAGTTTGTATGGCTGTATGGACTTTGGGCATCTTGTATATTGAGAGTTTGTATGGCTGTATGAATTTTGGGCATCTTGTATATTGAGAGTTTGTATGGCCATATGAACTTTGGGCATCTTGTATATTGAGAGTTTGTATGGCCGTATGAACTTTGGGCATCTTGTATATTGAGAGTTTGTATGGTTGTGTGGACTTTGGGCATCTTGTATTTTGAGAGTTTGTATGGCTGTGTGGACTTTGGGCATCTTGTATTTTGAGAGTTTGTATGGCTGTGTGGACTTTGGGCATCTTGTATTTTGAGAGTTTGTATGGCTGTGTGGACTTTGGGCATCTTGTATTTTGAGAGTTTGTATGGCTGTATGAACTTTGGGCATCTTGTATATTGAGAGTTTGTATGGCCATATGAACTTTGGGCATCTTGTATATTGAGAGTTTGTATGGCCGTATGAACTTTGGGCATCTTGTATATTGAGAGTTTGTATGGCTGTGTGGACTTTGGGCATCTTGTATTTTGAGAGTTTGTATGGCTGTATGAACTTTGGGCATC
Source organism: Megaustenia siamemsis (assembly GCA_032433765.1). Taxonomy (NCBI): domain Eukaryota; kingdom Metazoa; phylum Mollusca; class Gastropoda; order Stylommatophora; family Ariophantidae; genus Megaustenia; species Megaustenia siamemsis. Next base: position 10,344,104 of record JAVIAB010000160.1, read on the forward strand.
TTGTATATTGAGAGTTTGTATGGCTGTGTGGACTTTGGGCATCTTGTATATTGAGAGTTTGTATGGTTGTGTGGACTTTGGGCATCTTGTATATTGAGAGTTTGTATGGTTGTGTGGACTTTGGGCATCTTGTATATTGAGAGTTTGTATGGTTGTGTGGACTTTGGGCATCTTGTATATTGAGAGTTTGTATGGTTGTGTGAACTTTGGGCATCTTGTATATTGAGAGTTTGTATGGCTGTGTGGACTTTGGGCATCTTGTATATTGAGAGTTTGTATGGTTGTGTGGACTTTGGGCATCTTGTATATTGAGAGTTTGTATGGTTGTGTGGACTTTGGGCATCTTGTATATTGAGAGTTTGTATGGCTGTATGGACTTTGGGCATCTTGTATATTGAGAGTTTGTATGGTTGTGTGAACTTTGGGCATCTTGTATATTGAGAGTTTGTATGGCTGTGTGGACTTTGGGCATCTTGTATATTGAGAGTTTGTATGGTTGTGTGGACTTTGGGCATCTTGTATATTGAGAGTTTGTATGGCCGTATGAACTTTGGGCATCTTGTATATTGAGTTTGTATGGCCGTATGAACTTTGGGCATCTTGTATATTGAGAGTTTGTATGGCCGTATGAACTTTGGGCATCTTGTATATTGAGAGTTTGTATGGTTGTGTGGACTTTGGGCATCTTGTATTTTGAGAGTTTGTATGGCCGTATGAACTTTGGGCATCTTGTATATTGAGAGTTTGTATGGTTGTGTGGACTTTGGGCATCTTGTATTTTGAGAGTTTGTATGGCTGTGTAGACTTTGGGCATCTTGTATATTAGGAGTGTGTATGGCTGTGTGGACTTTGGGCATCTTGTATTTTGAGAGTTTGTATGGCTGTATGAACTTTGGGCATCTTGTATATTGAGAGTTTGTATGGCTGTGTGGACTTTGGGCATCTTGTATATTGAGAGTTTGTATGGTTGTGTGGACTTTGGGCATCTTGTATATTGAGAGTTTGTATGGTTGTGTGGACTTTGGGCATCTTGTATATTGAGAGTTTGTATGGTTGTGTGGACTTTGGGCATCTTGTATATTGAGAGTTTGTATGGTTGTGTGAACTTTGGGCATCTTGTATATTGAGAGTTTGTATGGCTGTGTGGACTTTGGGCATCTTGTATATTGAGAGTTTGTATGGTTGTGTGGACTTTGGGCATCTTGTATATTGAGAGTTTGTATGGTTGTGTGGACTTTGGGCATCTTGTATTTTGAGAGTTTGTATGGTTGTGTGGACTTTGGGCATCTTGTATATTGAGAGTTTGTATGGCTGTATGGACTTGGGACCTCTTGTATATTGAAAGTTTGTATGGTTGTGTGGACTTTGGGCATCTTGTATATTGAGAGTTTGTATGGCTGTATGGACTTTGGGCATCTTGTATATTGAGAGTTTGTATGGCTGTATGGACTTGGGACCTCTTGTATATTGAAAGTTTGTATGGTTGTGTGGACTTTGGGCATCTTGTATATTGAGAGTTTGTATGGCCGTATGAACTTTGGGCATCTTGTATATTGAGAGTTTGTATGGTTGTGTGGACTTTGGGCATCTTGTATTTTGAGAGTTTGTATGGCTGTGTGGACTTTGGGCATCTTGTATTTTGAGACTTTGTATGGCTGTGTGGACTTTGGGCATCTTGTATTTTGAGAGTTTGTATGGCTGTGTGGACTTTGGGCATCTTGTATTTTGAGAGTTTGTATGGCTGTATGAACTTTGGGCATCTTGTATATTGAGAGTTTGTATGGCCATATGAACTTTGGGCATCTTGTATATTGAGAGTTTGTATGGCCGTATGAACTTTGGGCATCTTGTATATTGAGAGTTTGTATGGCTGTGTGGACTTTGGGCATCTTGTATTTTGAGAGTTTGTATGGCTGTATGAACTTTGGGCATCTTGTATATTGAGAGTTTGTATGGCTGTGTGGACTTTGGGCATCTTGTATATTGAGAGTTTGTATGGTTGTGTGGACTTTGGGCATCTTGTATATTGAGAGTTTGTATGGTTGTGTGGACTTTGGGCATCTTGTATATTGAGAGTTTGTATGGTTGTGTGGACTTTGGGCATCTTGTATATTGAGAGTTTGTATGGTTGTGTGAACTTTGGGCATCTTGTATATTGAGAGTTTGTATGGCTGTGTGGACTTTGGGCATCTTGTATATTGAGAGTTTGTATGGTTGTGTGGACTTTGGGCATCTTGTATATTGAGAGTTTGTATGGTTGTGTGGACTTTGGGCATCTTGTATATTGAGAGTTTGTATGGCTGTATGGACTTTGGGCATCTTGTATATTGAGAGTTTGTATGGTTGTGTGAACTTTGGGCATCTTGTATATTGAGAGTTTGTATGGCTGTGTGGACTTTGGGCATCTTGTATATTGAGAGTTTGTATGGTTGTGTGGACTTTGGGCATCTTGTATATTGAGAGTTTGTATGGCCGTATGAACTTTGGGCATCTTGTATATTGAGAGTTTGTATGGCCGTATGAACTTTGGGCATCTTGTATATTGAGAGTTTGTATGGCCGTATGAACTTTGGGCATCTTGTATATTGAGAGTTTGTATGGTTGTGTGGACTTTGGGCATCTTGTATTTTGAGAGTTTGTATGGCTGTGTGGACTTTGGGCATCTTGTATATTGAGAGTTTGTATGGCTGTGTGGACTTTGGGCATCTTGTATTTTGAGAGTTTGTATGGCTGTATGAACTTTGGGCATCTTGTATATTGAGAGTTTGTATGGCTGTGTGGACTTTGGGCATCTTGTATATTGAGAGTTTGTATGGTTGTGTGGACTTTGGGCATCTTGTATATTGAGAGTTTGTATGGTTGTGTGGACTTTGGGCATCTTGTATATTGAGAGTTTGTATGGTTGTGTGGACTTTGGGCATCTTGTATATTGAGAGTTTGTATGGTTGTGTGGACTTTGGGCATCTTGTATATTGAGAGTTTGTATGGTTGTGTGAACTTTGGGCATCTTGTATATTGAGAGTTTGTATGGCTGTGTGGACTTTGGGCATCTTGTATATTGAGAGTTTGTATGGTTGTGTGGACTTTGGGCATCTTGTATATTGAGAGTTTGTATGGTTGTGTGGACTTTGGGCATCTTGTATTTTGAGAGTTTGTATGGTTGTGTGGACTTTGGGCATCTTGTATATTGAGAGTTTGTATGGCTGTATGGACTTGGGACCTCTTGTATATTGAGAGTTTGTATGGTTGTGTGGACTTTGGGCATCTTGTATATTGAGAGTTTGTATGGCTGTATGGACTTTGGGCATCTTGTATATTGAGAGTTTGTATGGCTGTATGGACTTTGGGCATCTTGTATTTTGAGAGTTTGTATGGTTGTGTGGACTTTGGGCATCTTGTATTTTGAGAGTTTGTATGGTTGTGTGAACTTTGGGCATCTTGTATTTTGAGAGTTTGTATGGCTGTATGGACTTGGGACCTCTTGTATATTGAGAGTTTGTATGGCTGTATGGACTTGGGACCTCTTGTATATTGAGAGTTTGTATGGTTGTGTGGACTTTGGGCATCTTGTATATTGAGAGTTTGTATGGCTGTATGGACTTGGGACCTCTTGTATATTGAGAGTTTGTATGGCTGTGTGGACTTGGGACCTCTTGTATATTGAGAGTTTGTATGGCTGTGTGGACTTTGGGCATCTTGTATATTGAGAGTTTGTATGGCCGTGTGGACTTGGGACCTCTTGTATATTGAGAGTTTGTATGGCAGTATGGACTTGGGACCTCTTGTGTATTGAGAGTTTGTATGGCTGTATGGACTTTGGGCATCTTGTATATTGAGAGTGTGTGGCTGTATGGACTTTGGGCATCTTGTATATTGACAGTTTGTATGGCTGTATGAAATGTCACTGCCTCTGCTCTGAAATGTGTGCACCTTTCTCCAGCTGGAAGAGACAGTGCTTGTGTCTTTCTATTTGGTAGGTTATGTAGATACCACTGCCTCCCATCTTTGACGCTTCCGTTGAGGATCCATCTGTGAATACTCTTGTCCAGATATCTCTGGGGTATTTTTCTTGGAACATAATGAGTGACGGGGCTCTGTCTTGGGGTGCTCATTTTGAGGAGACCATTCCTGAACCATCTAGAATTGTTTTTGTCCTGTTTTCACATTTGGACTTTGGTTTAGGTGAAAGGGCTTCACATAGGTCTTTGTTTGGTTTTAATACATTTTCTTATTGTATGAAGGTTTCCTGTGCAAGATAATTTGGGCTTTTCCTTAAGAATCTTTTTTTTTTAATGGCTTGGGTGATATGGTAGCTTTTGAGCTTTTCAAACTGGACTATTATTCCAACTGGAAAATTATATATTATGATGGGAGTGCTTACATTGCCCCTAGGGTTGTTCTGAGCATCATGTTTCAGACCAATTTTCTCAGGTTTGTCTTAACTGCTGTTGCTAAGAAGCTTGAAGCACATTCCATGAAACCACAAATTAAAATAGCAAACTCGCAATTTCTGAAAGTGAAATTTGTTATTTAAAATTTAGCTATTGAGTTGTTTGTGGGTCACATCATTGCACTCCCGTGTCCATAGGTGCTCAGATCCCATTCTCAGCAAGTCCCGCTGTGTCCAAAGAATGACGACTCCAGTTCTGTGTTGGTTGATAAATCTTCTTAAATGCCCACTAGTTTTTAGTTTCTGGCTGTGCCCATCTTAACTCTTATCTCTTTTATTCAAAGGGGTGACGTGGACTCATGGTTGTTGAATCCCTGTGCCATTCACACATCTCGGAAAGCATTGATGATGTCAGCCTGATCCATTGGTTGACTGTCTTCAATGTCAGCACAGCTAGCCAACCTGTCTTCTCTATCATTTCCCCATACTCACATGTCCAGGGACATAGACAAAGGTGACCTTACGTATTTTTTACTTCTGCAATGACTCTACCCATTGCATGCGTACACAACCCACTTCAACTTTTCTTCTCATGCTCATCGAATCATTTAGTATGCAGGCATGGGTGTAGTCTTGTGACTCTAACCAGATGAATACCCTGGTAACTGCCATCACCTCCGAGAGGAAACTGAATGACCACATTGACAGTATTCTTGATTATTTGTCTTCTATCAGCCAGCGCAAACATATAAAGCAAACAAATTAAAAAATGAGCAAACAGGAACCAATCAAACTGTATTTGTAAATGTAGAACAATATTAATAGCAAGCCTTCTTATTTTTCACTTATTTTTTAAATGCTGAGGATGTCAAGAGAGAAAAAGTCTAGCACATCCTTGACTAGCTTGCTCAACCATTATGAAGTGATGATTTTGTAGACTTTCCTTGCTGCTATCTCTCCATTAATCAGCAATATAGAAATATTTCACACAAAGTAAAGATTGAATCACACAGGAAAGGGCAAACCTGCTCTATTTTAAATATTGATTAACATTGAAAAAGACAAACCTGCTCTATTTTATATATTGAATCACATGAGAAAAGACATTCAATATTTATAATAGAGGTTTGTCTTTTGTCTTTTCTTGTGTGATTCAATATTTATAATAGAGGTTTCACACAAGAAAAGACAAACCTGCTCTATTTTATATATTGAATAACATTGGAAAAGACAAACCAGCTCTATTTTATATATTGAATCATATGGGAAAAGACAAAACTCTATTTTATATATTGAATCACACAAGAAAAGACAAACCTGCTCTACTTTATAAAAAATGTTAACAATGCACCTACTGTTCTGCAACAGATTAAAGTTTGATGCAACACATTCCTGCAAAAGAAAAAACCCAGTGGTCGCACCAATGTTTTAAATATTTCATCATGTTATGAGCTGTTACTTTCAAACTTCCTCATATTTTGATAACCCTTCCCTGACTCTGCAAATAATGTCTCTATACATCACACATCTTGAGATCCACTCTTAAGCAAGCCCCCAACTGTGTCTCCACTCAGCTGTTGAAAATGTTTCCAGCCAGCCCCATAAGCCTCTTCTGCTGTGCCAGCCCTTGACATTGCTATCAGTGACAACACTTATACTCTGCACTGGTGGTAATTTGATGATTAATGCTTAGGTAATTATTTGATAATGGATGTAAATGCTGGTATGTTCAGTGTGCAACAACAGGCCCGTATTGATCACATACAGAGCCAACCAACTCCCATATAAGAACATTTACAAACAGAAAAATGGTGGATGTCCCAACAAGAGCATACTTTAGAGGACCTGAGCGCAGAAAGGTAAATCCAGGAAAATCGCTTGCGTGACGTTTTCAAGTTTTGTCAGCAGGAGTGGCCATGGTTAGAATGACATCAGCCCTCTATAGCTTGCATAGGTGAATACATCACACTAGTGGGGTTTTCCAGGGATCCCTTTTGTATACTCAGGCCTATCTAAAGTTGGCTACAACCATGTCACTGTAGAGAACAACTGTTCTAGGACAAAGTAGTAGACTATTACAGATTGTTGGAACATGCAGAATGTTCTAGACAAATAATGTAGCAGATGATTACAGATTGTTGGAACATGCAGAATGTTCTAGACAAATAATGTAGTAGATTATTACAAATTGTTGAAACATGCAGAATGTTCTAGACAAATAAAGTAGCAGATGATTACAGATTGTTGGAACATGCAGAATGTTCTAGACAAATAATGTAGTAGATGATTACAGATTGTTGGAACACGCAGAATGTTCTAGACAAATAAAGTAATAGATGATTACAGATTGTTGGACCTGCAGAATGTTCTAGAAAAATAATGTAGTAGATGATTACAGATTGTTGGAACATGCAGAATGTTCTAGAAAAAAAGTAGTAGGCGATTACAGATTGTTGGAACACACAGAATGTTCTAGAAAAAAGTAGTAGGAGATTACAGATTGTTGGAACATGCAGAATGTTCTAGAAAAAAAGTAGTAGGTGATTATAGATTGTTGGAATTTGCAGAATATTCTAGAAAAAAGTAGTAGGTTGTTACAGATTGTTGGAACATGCAGAGTGTTCTAAAGCAGAGTAGTAGGTTATTACATATCGGTGAGACATCCAGAGTGTTCTAGAAAAAAGTAGGCAGCTATTACAGATTGTTGAGACATGCAGAGTGTTCTAGAAAAAAGTAATAGGCTATTACAGATTGTTGAGACATACTGAATGTTCTAGAAAAAAGTAGGCAGCTATTACAGATTGTTGAGACATGCAGAGTGTTCTAGAAAAAAGTAGTAGGCTATTACAGATTGTTGAGACATGCAGAATGTTCTAGAGCAGAGTAGAAGGTTATTACAGATTGTTGAGACATGCAGAATGTTCTAGAAAAATGTAGTAGGCTATTACAGATTGTTGAGACATGCAGAATATTCTAGAAAAAAGTAGGCAGCTATTACAGATTGTTGAGACATGCAGAGTGTTCTAGAAAAAAGTAGTAGGCTATTACAGATTGTTGAGACATGCAGAATGTTCTAGAAAAAAGTAGGCAGCTATTACAGATTGTTGAGACATCAGAGTGTTCTAGAACAGAGACCATCATCCTAGAGGATACTTAGTGTTCTATATCAACAGACCATCATCCTAGAGGATACTTGGCGTTCTATAGCAACATACCATCATCCTAGAGGATCACCGGTGTTCTATAACAATGAACCATCATTCTAGAGGATAATTAGTGTTCTATATCAACAGACCATCATCACAGAGGATACTTAGTGTTCTAAATCAACAGACCATCATCCTAGAGGATACTTAGTGTTCTATATCAACAGACCATCATCCTAGAGGATAATTAGTGTTCTATATCAACAGACCATCATCCTAGAGGATACTTAGTGTTCTATATCAACAGACCATCATCCTAGAGGATACTTAGTGTTCTATATCAACACACCATCATCACAGAGGATACTTAGTGTTCTATATCAACAGACCATCATCCAGAGGATACTTAGTGTACTATATCAACAGACCATCACCTTAGAGAATACTTGGTGTTCTATATCAACAGACCATCATCCTAGAGGATACTTAGTGTTCTATATCAACACACCATCATCCAGAGGATACTTAGTGTACTATATCAACAGACCATCACCTTAGAGAATACTTGGTGCTCTATATCAACAGACCATCATCCTAGAGGATACTTAGTGTACTATATCAACAGACCATCACCTTAGAGAATACTTGGTGTTCTATATCAACAGACCATCATCCTAGAGGATACTTAGTAAAGGTAAAGGTAAAGTACGAGACTTGAACCGGCATCTAAGCACACGAGTTCACACCTATATGTGCTCGGCCGCCTATCCAGAAATGTTCGGAGATTTCTGCATAGTGTCGCCTCAAGCATCGAAACTCAGATGCGAGGCGACATTCCTCACCTTTCCAGGGTAATACCCTAGTACCCATTTCTGTCAACAGCTGGGTCGACCGTGGGGGAATTTTTTTTTCCAACCATGAGTACAATTCACACTGCTCCCAGCGGGAATCGAACACGCGTTGTCCAAACGTCGATAGTCAAGTCGGGTGGTTTTCCCAACTAGGCTACCGAGGCCTCCGGGGGATACTTAGTGTTCTATATCAACAGACCATCACCTAAGAGAATACTTGGTGTTCTATATCAACAGACCATCACCCTAGAGGATACTTAGTGTTCTATATCAACAGACCATCATCCTAGAGGATACTTGGTGTTCTATATCAAAAGACCATCACCTTAGAGAATACTTGGTGTTCTATATCACTGACCATCATCATCGAGGATACTTATTGTTCTATATCAACAGACCATCATCCTAGAGGATACTTAGTGTTCTATATCAACAGACCATCGTCCTAGAGGATACTTAGTGTTCTATATCAACAGACCATCATCCAGAGGATACTTAGTGTACTATATCAACAGACCATCACCTTAGAGAATACTTGGTGTTCTATATCAACACACCATCATCCTAGAGGACACTTAGTGTTCTATATCAACAGACCATCATCCTAGAGGATACTTAGTGTTCTATATCAACAGACCATCATCCTAGAGGATACTTAGTGTTCTATATCAACAGACCATCATCCAGAGGATACTTAGTGTACTATATCAACAGACCATCACCTTACAGAATACTTGGTGTTCTATATCAACAGACCATCATCCTAGAGGATACTTAGTGTACTATATCAACAGACCATCACCTTAGAGAATACTTGGTGTTCTATATCAACAGACCATCATCCTAGAGGACACTTAGTGTTCTATATCAACAGACCATCATCCTAGAGGATACTTAGTGTTCTATATCAACAGACCATCATCCTAGAGGATACTTAGTGTTCTATATCAACAGACCATCATCCAGAGGATACTTAGTGTACTATATCAACAGACCATCACCTTAGAGAATACTTGGTGTTCTATATCAACAGACCATCATCCTAGAGGATACTTAGTAAAGGTAAAGGTAAAGTACGAGACTTGAACCGGCATCTAAGCACACGAGTTCACACCTATATGTGCTCGGCCGCCTATCCAGAAATGTTCGGAGATTTCTGCATAGTGTCGCCTCAAGCATCGAAACTCAGATGCGAGGCGACATTCCTCACCTTTCCAGGGTAATACCCTAGTACCCATTTCTGTCAACAGCTGGGTCGACCGTGTGGGAATTTTTTTTTTTCCAACCATGAGTACAATTCACACTGCTCCCAGCGGGAATCGAACACGCATTGTCCGAACATCGGTAGTCAAGTCGGGTGGTTTTCCCAACTAGGCTACCGAGGCCTCCGGGGGATACTTAGTGTTCTATATCAACAGACCATCACCTAAGAGAATACTTGGTGTTCTATATCAACAGACCATCACCATAGAGGATACTTAGTGTTCTATATCAACAGACCATCATCCTAGAGGATACTTGGTGTTCTATATCAACAGACCATCACCTTAGAGAATACTTGGTGTTCTATATCACTGACCATCATCATCGAGGATACTTATTGTTCTATATCAACAGACCATCATCCTAGAGGATACTTAGTGTTCTATATCAACAGACCATCGTCCTAGAGGATACTTGGTGATCTATATCAACAGACCATCATCCTAGAGGATACTTGGTGTTCTATATCAACACACCATCATCCTAGAGGATACTTAGTGTTCTATATCAACACACCATCATCCTAGAGGATACTTAGTGTTCTATATCAACAAATCATCATCACAGAGGCTACTTAGTGTTCTATATCAACAGACCATCATCGCAGAGGATACTTAGTGTTCTATATCAACAGACCATCATCCAGAGGATACTTAGTGTTCTATATCAACAGACCATCATCACAGAGGATACTTAGTGTTCTATATCAACAAACCATCATCACAGAGGATACTTAGTGTTCTATATCAACAAACCATCATCACAGAGGATACTTAGTGTTCTATATCAACAGACCATCATCACAGAGGATACTTAGTGTTCTATATCAACACACCATCATCACAGAGGATACTTAGTGTTCTATATCAACAGACCATCATCACAGAGGATACTTAGTGTTCTATATCAACAGACCATCATCACAGAGGATACTTAGTGTTCTATATCAACAGACCATCACCTAAGAGAATACTTGGTGTTCTATATCAACACAACATCATCCTAAAGGATACTTGGTGTTCTATATCAACAGATCTTCACCTTAGAGAATACTTGGTGTTCTATATCAACAGACCATCACCTTAAAGAATACTTGGTGTTCTATATCAACACACCATCATCCTAGAGGATACTTAGTGTACTATATCAACAGACCATCATCACAGAGGATACTTAGTGTTCTATATCAACACACCATCATCACAGAGGATACTTAGTGTTCTATATCAACAGACCATCATCCAGAGGATACTTAGTGTACTATATCAACAGACCATCACCTTAGAGAATACTTGGTGTTCTATATCAACAGACCATCGTCCTAGAGGATATTTAGTGTTCTATATCAACAGACCATCATCCTAGAGGATACTTAGTGTTCTATATCAACAGACCATCATCCTAGAGGATACTTGGTGTTCTATATCAACAGACCATCATCCAGAGGATACTTAGTGTACTATATCAACAGACCATCACCTTAGAGAATACTTGGTGTTCTATATCAACAGACCATCATCCTAGAGGATACTTAGTGTACTATATCAACAGACCACCTTAGAGAATACTTGGTGTTCTATATCAACAGACCATCATCCTAGAGGATACTTAGTAAAGGTAAAGGTAAATTACGAGACTTGAACCGGCATCTAAGCACACGAGTTCACACCTATATGTGCTCGGCCGCCTATCCAGAAATGTTCGGAGATTTCTGCATAGTGTCGCCTCAAGCATCGAAACTCAGATGCGAGGTGACATTCCTCACCTTTCCAGGGTAATACCCTAGTACCCATTTCTGTCAACAGCTGGGTCGACCGTGGGGGGATTTTTTTTTCCAACCATGAGTACAATTCACACTGCTCCCAGCGGTAATCGAACACGCGTTGTCCGAACGTCGGTAGTCAAGTCGGGTGGTTTTCCCAACTAGGCTACCGAGGCCTCCGGGGGATACTTAGTGTTCTATATCAACAGACCATCACCTAAGAGAATACTTGGTGTTCTATATCAACAGACCATCACCCTAGAGGATACTTAGTGTTCTATATCAACAGACCATCATCCTAGAGGATACTTAGTGTTCTATATCAACAGACCATCACCTTAGAGAATACTTGGTGTTCTATATCACTGACCATCATCATCGAGGATACTTATTGTTCTATATCAACAGACCATCGTCCTAGAGGATACTTGGTGTTCTATATCAACAGACCATCATCCTAGAGGATACTTGGTGTTCTATATCAACACACCATCATCCTAGAGGATACTTAGTGTTCTATATCAACAAATCATCATCACAGAGGATACTTAGTGTTCTATATCAACAGACCATCATCGCAGAGGATACTTAGTGTTCTATATCAACAGACCATCATCCAGAGGATACTTAGTGTTCTATATCAACAGACCATAATCACAGAGGATACTTAGTGTTCTATATCAACAAACCATCATCACAGAGGATACTTAGTGTTCTATATCAACAAACCATCATCACAGAGGATACTTAGTGTTCTATATCAACAAACCATCATCACAGAGGATACTTAGTGTTCTATATCAACACACCATCATCACATAGGATACTTGGTGTTCTATATCAACACAACATCATCCTAAAGGATACTTGGTGTTCTATATCAACAGACCATCACCTTAGAGAATACTTGGTGTTCTATATCAACAGACCATCACCTTAAAGAATACTTGGTGTTCTATATCAACACACCATCATCCTAGAGGATACTTAGTGTACTATATCAACAGACCATCATCACAGAGGATACTTAGTGTTTTATATCAACACACCATCATCACAGAGGATACTTAGTGTTCTATATCAACAGACCATCATCCTAGAGGATACTTTGTGTTCTATATCAAACACCATCATCCTAGGGGATAGTTGGTGTTCTATATCAACAGACCATCATCCTGGAGGATACTTAGTGTTCTATATCAACAGACCATCATCCTAGAGGATACTTGGTGTTCTATATCAACAGACCATCATCCTAGAGGATACTTGGTGTTCTATATCAACAGACCATCATCCTAGAGGATACTTGGTGTTCTATATCAACAGACCATCATCCTAGGGGATAGTTGGTGTTCTATATCAATAGACCATCATCCTAGAGGATACTTGGTGTTCTATATCAACAGACCATCATCCTAGAGGATACTTAGTGTTCAGACCCTCACCAATGTGGGGACTACTTTATGCAGCGATCTGGCCATGGTAGATTGAATATTTTGGCTGGCTATTACAGGAACATTAACTACGAGGAGAAATAATGCTTTGGTCAGCTATGAGTCACTGATTGAGTCACTGATTTTGTCATGGTGACCATCATACTCTTTGAGATAGACCTATTGACAAATAAAGACTTTGGCCAGTACATACAGACAGACAAGCAGGTAAATATACACACTGGCGGGCTCACAGATACAAAAGGCAAAGAGACTTGACAGAGAGAGCTGTGTGTGAACAGGTTGGCAGGTAGTTGGGCGGAGCTACGGTGACAGACATGTGTAATTAAATGAACGCGAAGGGCAGGCTTGGTATGGAGATGGAATAATGAGCTCTGGCTAAAATATAAAAACAGCCTGACAATGGTTGCGTGCCCACGAAGAAAGATGACCACAGACGATTAAAGTGGACATTGATTGTGGTGGGAATCCTTTAATATAAATGCCACGTGACGTCGACGATGTTCGTTAATTATACCAGTTTGCGTTGGAGAAGACAAAAAAAAAGAAGATAAAAATAAAAAAAAGTTATTTTGGCACACGCATTCCCTCTCGAACTTCCTTTTTCCTTTCTGGAAGCTGTAGCTATATTGATACAGTGCATTGTCGACAAAATATGTGACTGCAAAAGACAGTCCTATTTTCGTTGAATGCTTTATTGATTATTTTAACCTGTGTTTTCTTCTAGACATTTATTACTTTATCGCGACACAATGCAACCTATATCTATTGTCCTTTCGAGCTGAAGACGGCACATATGGCAGAACCACAATCTCAAAATCAGAAACCTTGCGTGCCAAAATGGCACATATTACAGAGATCACTGCTACTAAAATCTATGGTTCTGTTTCCATAACAACACTTTTTACAATGACAGCTTGTCAAGCCATCGATCCATCTCCTTAGTCGCCTCTTACGGCATGCCTGGGAGGTCACGGTGTCACTATTCTTTACTTTCCTTATAATGAGATCCCGGTAACACACGGGAAAATGCAACCTATAGAAATAGCCAAAACCATGACTCTGGAGATGAAATAACCGCTGGTGTATAAAGGGAAGTAATCAGCCCGCAAATATCAGATAAGACGAGCGGGATTAACATACTCTTACTATCAAGCGGACGAGGCTGGCGAGAGGATTTGGAAAATGTCGAGAGTTTGGGTTTGACATAACCGCGTGCCAGAACTGACATAAAATGTTACCAAAAGTTCACTGATGGAGAAAGGGTAGCCGTGCACAATAGCAGCATTTGGTTTTTTTAATAGCACAAATAGCGATCCCAGAAGACTGGAAACAGGCAATCATCGTACAAATATGGAAAAAGAAAGTCAACAAAAGAGACTGCTATCAATATAGAGGTATATCTCTTCTCAGTCATGTCGGAGAGCCAAAATCTTAGAAAAACGATTGAGACCATTAATAGAACTACAGTTAAGCTATTCTCAAATGGGGTTCCGAAAAAAAACAGAGGATGTACCGACGCACTATTCACATTAAAACAACTTGTAGAAAAAACGACAGAACACAATCAAAACTTATACATAGCCTTCATTGACCAGGAAAAAGCATTTGACAGAGTAAACAGAGAACAACTGTGGGAGATACAACATACGGAGTAAGCCAACATCTAACCAACCTTATTAAAAGTCTCTACATCAACAGCTGCAGGGTCAAAACAGCAGCAGGCTACACAGCCCACTTTAAGTTAGATCAGGTGTAAGACAGGGGTGCGTACTATCCACCCTACTGTTTATTACATACATGGACTATATATGCAAGCTAGCCAACCCATCAGAGACAAAGGAGATCAACGAGCCTTTATTTGCAGACGATCAGGCACTAATACATGAAACAATAGAAGACCTACAAGAACACTTTAACAAACTCAACAGCTCAGGCACAAAATACAACATGAAAATCAACATCAACAAAACATAAGTCATGAATGTCGCCAAAAATAAACAGAACATCAACATAACTAAAGAAGGCAGGCAACTAAAACAAGTAGAGGAATTCAAATACCTAGGAAGTTTAATGACAAACGATAATTCCCAAACAGCAGTGACAGAATCAAGATGCAACAAAGCTTGTCAAATCATTGGACAGTTATCACCACTATTGTCCAACAAGGAAATAACTCTGGAGGCAAAACGAGCACTATACAATACAATCTTCATCCCAACGTTGTGCTACCAATGCCAGACCTGGACCCTAGATGCAAGAACAATAAGAAAAATAACCTCTACAAAGATTAAATGTGTTAGACGAATGACAGGAAACAGTCTGAGAGATAAGATCAGAAATGAAGAACTGAGAAAAAAAGCTAGGAATAGCCCCCGCCATAGAATATATAAGGAAACAACAAATGAAATGGTTTGGCCACGTGACAATGTAGAAAGAACAAAACACAACACAACGAGCCTTCAACAAACGTTGTGAGAACACCAGACCCAAGGGTCGACCACGAAAAAGATGGGTCGATGGAATATTAGAAGCACTAGGAAACATAACAGCAGCAGAGGCGAACAGAAGAGCAAAAGACCGCAAATTATATCTCCCCTCGACGCTAAAAGGCAGATGAGGAAGGAAAGAAGAAGACAAATAGTGACATATATGTTCAACTTATGGTAATTTACGACTTTGGCGTCACAAATTATTTCTGCTAAACGAGTGCTCTCCCCTGATTGACTGCACGTATTTGAATGTATCAACTGTTTCTAGTTTTTGTGCATTTATATTATATTTTTTGTTTCAACAAGGCTTTATGTCTAGAGTATTCTCCTAACCCTAACAATGTAACCAACACAACAACAACAACAAAAAACAATATAAGGGGAATAAATAAGGCAATAACAATGACACGATAAACATAAAAATAACAGTAGCAGCAGTTATCGTAGTAACGTCCATCTTATTAGCGGTAGTGTGTTGATGGTTGCGTTAGCTCATTAAAAGTAAAAAAGTAAAGTACCCCCGTCACGCCAAGTGGCGTATAGGGAAATATGGTGTTAGTGACCCTATATTTTACAGACCTTCAGCACATGATTTTTGGGGTAATGTGGTCAGTATTACGCCCGTGCTGCTTTACTTTCCCAGAAAAAAATCCGGTACCCATTTAAGGCTGGGTGAACCCGGAAGCCGTTGGTTGGGATCGAACCCTACCCCTTGTCCGTGGTAGTCCAGTTCACTAACCACTGAGCGTTAGCTCATTGCTTCGGGAAATTACTGAAGAAAGGTGCCACAACACGGTGCCAGGTACACAGCCATAGCTATAATTATAGTTAGCCGAAGGTACCAGTATACTGCAAACGAATTAAAATCCATAATTGCTCAATCGCCCGTGCCAGTGGAATCGTCCGAATTAACATGTCATCTCACTGAAGGATCCAAACAAAGAAGGGCAGCGTCAGTCCTCATCATGGCAGCCACGGCACACGTCAAACGATATAAGGCGTGGCCGCACCGAAAGTGAACGCAACCGAACTGTCCTTCGTTATACGGTTTCATCATTCATCGTAAGCAATCGGAATATCGAAACACGATCCGGATGAAAAACACAGCTCACGGTGTGTATTGAACACTAAACTCAGTAGCCCCGGCAGCAAGCTGGACTTGGAATAAGAGGAAACTGCAACAAGGAATACTTTTTCAGACAGAGCCTCAAGTATTCCTGCCGCATATCCGCCATATTGACCGGAAGTCCAGGCACATACCCGAAGTAACAATTCGGCATGTTAAAATCACAAACTCGATGCGTGAATCACATCTTATTTTATAATCACACACTCAGCGATGCGTGAATCACATCTCATTTTATAATCACACACTCAGCGATGCGTGAATCACATCTCATTTTATAATCACGCACTTAGCGATGCGTGAATCACATCTCATTTTATAATCACGCACTTAGCGATGCGTGAATCACATCTCATTTTATAATCACGCACTTAGCGATGCGTGAATCACATCTCATTGTATAATCACACACTTAGCGATGCGTGAATCACATCTCATTTTATAATCACGCACTCAGCGATGCGTGAATCACATCTCATTTTATAATCACGCACTCAGCGATGCGTGAATCACATCTCATTTTATAATCACGCACTTAGCGATGTGTGAATCACATCTCATTTTATAATCACGCACTTAGCGATGCGTGAATCACATCTCATTTTATAATCACGCACTTAGCGATGCGTGAATCACATCTCATTTTATAATCACGCACTCAGCGATGCGTGAATCACATCTCATTTTATAATCACACTTAGCGATGCGTGAATCACATCTCATTTTATAATCACGCACTCAGCGATGTGTGAATCACATCTCATTTTATAATCACGCACTCAGCGATGCGTGAATCACATCTCATTTAAAATCATGCACTTAAAGTGTGAATCACATCTCATTTTATAATCACACACTCAGCGATGCGTGAATCACATCTCATTTTATAATCACACACTCAGCGATGCGTGAATCACATCTCATTTTATAATCACACTCAGCGATGCATGAATCACATCTCATTTTATAATCACACACTCAGCGATGCGTGAATCACATCTCATTTTATAATCACACACTCAGCGATGCGTGAATCACATCTCATTTTATAATCACACACTCAGCGATGCGTGAATCACATCTCATTTTATAATCACACACTCAGCGATGCGTGAATCACATCTCATTTTATAATCATACACTCGGCGATGCGTAAATCACATCTCATTTAAAATCACACACTCAGCGATGCGTGAATCACATCTCATTTTATAATCACACACTTAGCGATGCGTGAATCTCACCTCATTTTATAATCACGCACTCAGTGATGCGTGAATCACATCTCATTTTATAATCATACACTCGGCGATGCGTAAATCACATCTCATTTAAAATCACACACTCAGCGATGCGTGAATCACATCTCATTTTATAATCACACACTTAGCGATGCGTGAATCACATCTCATTTTATAATCACGCACTCAGTGATGCGTGAATCACATCTCATTTTATAATCACGCACTTAGCGATGTGTGAATCACATCTCATTTTATAATCACGCACTTAGCGATGCGTGAATCACATCTCATTTTATAATCACGCACTTAGCGATGCGTGAATCACATCTCATTTTATAATCACGCACTCAGCGATGCGTGAATCACATCTCATTTTATAATCACACTTAGCGATGCGTGAATCACATCTCATTTTATAATCACGCACTCAGCGATGTGTGAATCACATCTCATTTTATAATCACGCACTCAGCGATGCGTGAATCACATCTCATTTAAAATCATGCACTTAAAGTGTGAATCACATCTCATTTTATAATCACACACTCAGCGATGCGTGAATCACATCTCATTTTATAATCACACACTCAGCGATGCGTGAATCACATCTCATTTTATAATCACACTCAGCGATGCATGAATCACATCTCATTTTATAATCACACACTCAGCGATGCGTGAATCACATCTCATTTTATAATCACACACTCAGCGATGCGTGAATCACATCTCATTTTATAATCACACACTCAGCGATGCGTGAATCACATCTCATTTTATAATCACACACTCAGCGATGCGTGAATCACATCTCATTTTATAATCATACACTCGGCGATGCGTAAATCACATCTCATTTAAAATCACACACTCAGCGATGCGTGAATCACATCTCATTTTATAATCACACACTTAGCGATGCGTGAATCTCACCTCATTTTATAATCACGCACTCAGTGATGCGTGAATCACATCTCATTTTATAATCACGCACTCAAAGTGTGAATCACATGTAGTTGGGATCGTTGGCTTGCCACATAAACGCCTATAAAGACTGATCTATGGGTAGCTCCAATGTCAATGAAATACTGAACACAACAATCAGATGTATTACTCAACCTTACTTCTACTTACGCGAACTGGAAAACTAATCATCATCATCATCATCATCGAGTGCCTTCTCCGCAACGAAGGTTGGCTACCATGGATCGCCATTCTACTCTGTTTCTTGCTTTGATGGTGCAGGCTGTCATAGATTGACTTGTCCATCTTTTGATGTTACTCGTCCATGTTAGAGGAAAATGTTAGGAAAACTAAAGAAATAGACAATAAATGAGATGCTTCTAAAAACAAGTACCTCAAGAAACTACTTTGTATACTATTGAATGAATACAAGACTAGCGGAGAAGTAAAAGAAATGGCTATGTGCCCAACAGTACCATCCATAATCAGGAGAAGAAGATTAGACTATGTTTGTCATGTAAAAAGAAGAGATAAAAATGGAAAGCAGAGGGTGAAAGAAATAGAGGTCGACCTAGAGGAACACTAAAAAGAACACAAGCGAAAAGTAACAACAGTAGGCGTCAGCTTCCTTTGCGTGGGATGAAAGGCTCGCACAGAGCAGGGCCGTGTGGTGAGATACAACGTGGGGCCCATGTCAGACACTTAAAAGCAAAGACTGGCGGACGTGGTGAGTCTAGAATTTCGCTCTCAGTGACGTCTTCGGCTCGAAAGTACAACAGACAGACATCAGACATGCTGACAGACAGAGAGTCAGACATACAAATGGTCGGGCTCAGTGCCGGTCGAAGTCTCTCTGGTTCACCCAGCCGCAACCGGGAACCGGATTTTTCTGGTAAAGGTAAGGCGGCATGTCGCTAACATCATGAAGTGTCATACCAGTTGGCTAGGCGATCATGTCATTCCACAATGCATCGTATCAATTATGTTGTTGATTGTTTTCCGTACACACTAAGCCATCTAGTATCTTCTCACTTTGTCGTCCGCGATCTCTCTTTCTCTGTACTTTGTCAGCTGCAACAAACTACTCCAACTTTCATCTTCTCACGATGTGAACGAAAAATGGCAATTGTTTCATTCTGATGTTTTTAGGAGCTTTCTTTCTATGTTGGCCTATTTGAGAATGTTCTCGTTGGTCTTTTTAGCTGTCCAGGGAACTATCAATATTCTTCTGAGAAATCTAATTTTTGTGGCCTCTAATCGTCTTTACACTTGTTTTTTTCTACTGTCCATGATTCGCTTCCATATGTCAAAATTCACTCTATATAGCACAGATGAACTTTCTTTTTCACTTCTATTGATTTACATAGACTTGTTGCACAAGACTTGTTTCATTTTATGAAACGTTATTTTGAGCTGAGCTATTCTGTCGTTATACTGACTATATTACTCATAAATGTGCCCGTGGCCGTTTGCAGAATATTAGCATCATATTGTCTCATTTGTCTATGATTTGGAGGGAACTTTGTAGAAGAGCAGAAAGTGAGCGAAAGAAATGAGTCAACGACACGCTAAAGTTGTTACCAACAAAAACACAGCAATCTCTCGTTTTAATACAGTCAGCGAACCGAGAGGGCAATCCTGGAATCACCTAAAATTTGTGGCGGCTTCAGCTTTGTAAGTTATAGACGACTGCTGTCATTTTACTAACAACCTCGCCCCTGCTCTATAAAAAAAAAGCTGAAAACGTCAAACATTTTGGATTTTTCCTGTCAGACCGCGGACCTTATTAATACAATCGTTGTCTGTAACCAAAACACTTGAGCATGAACCCTGATGTTTGTTAAGAACACTGCAGCACAACATGGTCAAGCAAGATTTCTAGGAGCACGGTAATCTACGGAAAAGAACAAAATATATGACTATATATCCAGGTGCTCACTTCGCAAGTGAAACCGTAACAGACGATCATCCTCCTCGACTGTCAACATTTCCCACAGCAGTCTATACTTCAAAGCTCGCTTCGTCCACGGGCCCCCTTCGCTCGACTACCAGCCCATTCTAAAAATAAACGCAGCATGGACCTCGTCCCTGTCGATGGACGAACAAAGCAACATAAAAGGAATGATGACATGCAACATAAAAGGAATGATGGCATTCAACATAAAAGGGATGATGGCAAGCAATATAAAAGGGATGATGGCAAGCAACATAAAAGGAATGATGGCATGCAACATAAAAGGGATGATGGCAAGCAACATAAAAGGGATGATGGCAAGCAACATAAAAGGGGTGATGGCAAGCAACATAAAAGGGATGATGGCATGTAACATAAAAGGGATGATGGCAAGCAACATAAAAGGGATGATGGCAAGCAACATAAAAGGGATGATGGCATGCAACATAAAAGGGATGATGGCAAGCAACATAAAAGGGATGATGGCAAGCAACATAAAAGGGATGATGGCAAGCAACATAAAAGGGATGATGGCAAGCAACATAAAAGGGATGATGGCAAGCAACATAAAAGGGATGATGGCAAGCAACATAAAAGGGATGATGGCAAGCAACATAAAAGGGATGATGGCAAGCAACATAAAAGGGATGATGGCATGCAACATAAAAGGGATGATGGCAAGCAACATAAAAGGGATGATGGCAAGCAACATAAAAGGGATGATGGCAAGCAACATAAAAGGGATGATGGCAGTCTGTGCAGTGATGACAGTTTCAGTATGATTGCTCTTGTATATAGAATTTATTACATGATTGTTCTTATACGAAACAAAACTATCACATAATTGTTCTTAAGCTATATATAACTAACACATGATTGCTCTTGTATATAGAATTATTACATGATTGTTCTTGTATATAGAATTATTACATGATTGTTCTTGTATATAGAATTATTACATGATTGTTCTTGTATATAGAATTATTACATGATTGTTCTTGTATATAGAATTATTACATGATTGTTCTTGTATATAGAATTATTACATGATTGTTCTTGTATATAGAATTATTACATGATTGTTCTTGTATATAGAATTATTACATGATTGTTCTTGTATATAGAATTATTACATGATTGTTCTTGTATATAGAATTATTACATGATTGTTCTTGTATATAGAATTATTACATGATTGTTCTTGTATACAGAACAATTTCTAACAAGACCAACGAGGACATTCTTAAAGAGGCTAACACAAAAAGGGAGCTCCTAAAATCATAGAAACAATCGGATTTTTTCAGGCACATCATGAGAAGAGGAAAGTTGTGGAATATTTGGTTACCCACAGCCAAATACAGGGAAAGAGAGATCGCGGACAACAAAGAAAGAAGATACTAGATAGCCTGGTAACATGGAATATAAAACGTTCAACAACATATACGATGCACTGTGGACAGAAGATTGTGGAAGGACATGGTCGCCGACGCCAACCGGTATGGCACATGATGATGATATAAAACAATTATAATCGCACTCAGTGGTAAATGTTCTTGATTGTCTTATAGAAGTACAACAAAATATAACTAGCTCTTTTTGTTTGCTAAAAGTAAGGAATTATGTGTGTGTCTTGCGCTCAGCTTGTATCAACAACATGTGTATGCATACTCATATCATTTTTTTTTATAAATAAACAAATAAGAAACGTAAACAAATTACTAGTGTTTTTAACCAAAAGAAAATATAAACGAAAAAAAAATCAAATTAACATGTTTTTTTAACCAGAAAAAAAAACGTAAACGAATAAGAAAACAAAATACAGAAGTTTCAAATAGCAGAATCGTGGTATGAGAGAAAAATGTTTGTACTAGCAGCTGGTTTATATGAAAATATCACGACCAAATAACAAACAAATGGATGGGAAAAGGGGGGCAATACTTACAACTTTCGGGCAACAATCAAATATAATACATTCCCAGTCTGACGAAACACCTAGTCCTGAGCTCAACAGATGACAATAAGAGATCATGAATCGTAAAGGCAACTGACAACGTGAAGTCAACGAGGACAGCTTAAACAAACATCGGGTAGTCCTGAAAGTGCTCTTTTCCTCCCTGTACGCATCTCATGGTTTCAATAACTCACTGGCGGAACACGCCCTCCCCTTAATTGATCTGTCCTACGTGCGTGTGTTAAGCTATCCTTATTGTATTTGTCCACTACTTGGGTCTGCCGAGGGGGATTTGTAGGACTGGAGAATAACGGTCGCTTGTACAGTGCAGTCGCCGCGAGGTTGTCGGGTCTAAGTTTTTATTTCACCCTCGATAGAACAAAAAAACTTGTTGACCCAACCGAGATTCGAACCAACGTCCTCCTGGTTTGGAGCTCGACGAGCTATCGATTCTACCACCCGCTCTCCACGTTTGTGTGCGATTTGCAATATTTGTCTTTGTTCGGTTACTAGCAGCTTGCGTTACACTGTTTCACCTTGCGGTTCCATGCATCAGGTTTCAGCACGTATTTGGGATGGATTCACACAGAAAATAAAGAACAACATATGTTCGCTGTCAGAAAAGACAGAACTAGTCCTGCAGTGGATACCAGAACATTGTGGCATCCCTGGAAACGAGAAAGCAGAGGAACTCGTAAAAACAGGCGTGAGCCTTCAACAGCCCAACCAACCCCATACCCTCAAAGAAGTAACGGCAATTATGAAATAAGCTATGAAAACAGAATGGAGAGAGTTGTAGAGTAAATATGAGCAAAAACATGACAGCGTAAACAAGCTCAGCAAACATGAGCAGACCAAGATACTTAGTACAAACCAGTGTAGCGGCAGCGCACACCTACATAAGATAGGACTCTGTCACTTTGCAACATGCTACTACAGAGCATCGAAACAGACACCAGATGCTATATGACTGCAGCACCTTGAACACCTTAAGATCACAAAAACGGCACACAGAAGCCTGCATAACAAACTATGGGGAACCGGTGAAGACCTCAGTATTGCTCGCGGCCCAAGCTGGTCTGGATGTATATGAGTAGATGATCGCTAATAAGTACGCACTTGTTCGGGACTGCTTCCCTAGCCGTTGGTTTGCTTGAAAAAGCCCACTGTGCGGGCAGTGCAGTCATTGAATGTCGTGACCTTACCTAAGTGGCGATAATAAGTTTGTCTTTCTCGTTCACAGTTTATGACCTCACGGCTGAAGGTCTTAAATAGAACATAGAGGGATACGTCGTTGGTCAGCGACTCATAGCTGACAGTGGGAGCCAGGATCCGTGAAATAGGAATTATCAATCCCATGAGTCCTCAAAAACCAGATTAATTAGTTTAAAAAGAGAGTAATAATTGAAGAGGTCACGTAGCCAAAAGATGCAGCGCTGAAGTCGGATGTATTGGGCCGGAAACGTGGTTATTGCCGAGCTTGTTGCACGACACGACAAAGTCAACTGATGCCCTTTAAAGGCCGCAAGAGGAAGTGAAGTAATCGATAGACCCCTGCGAACAGCGCAAAACATGGAGACACTTAACTATAACTATTAGCTTTCAACAAATACTGGATTTATTGGGTTGTCAGCTATTGAGCAGACCACTTGAGGTGACCACATATAGAAAATGATCTATGGTTACTTAAGTGCACATTAAGAAACTAACGGTGACTGTGTCGTCTAAGACGTCGGCCTCTGCACAGAATGATCCCGAGTTCGATTTCCACCACACACAGGGAATTTTTCAAAAATCAAACCCGTGGTTTTACCCTCCACCGGTCTCTGGGTAGTGATGTCTAGCCCTCTCGGATAACGGCAAAAAACAGGAGGTCCCGTGTGTGCGTGCGCACGTTAAAGAACCATTGACAGTTTAAAGTCGAAAAGTGTATGCCAAAATATGTCCGCTGTCCGGGCAACAATTGTTTAGCAAATCTATCCATGCCGAAAACGGATATGTGTCGGGCCGGAAGGCGCAGATGTCGCGCGGCGTTGCCGTAAACTAGCGACCACGCCCACTTTACGTGTATCCGATAAGAAGAAGAGTAACTCAGAAACAACAAATCAAATGGTTTGGACATACGATCTTCACAAAGTACATTCCTCAAACAGCAAGAGCTCACAGCTTGGTTATCTGGAAGGCTTCAAGGAGGGACCAACAGCTCAACACAGTTGACCACCCGCCATGATGGATGTTTCTAGACAACAGTCGCCTACTCAACACAATTGACCACCCGCTATGATGGATGTTTCTAGACAACAGTCTCCTACTCAACACAATTGACCACCCGTCATGATGGATGTTTCTAGACAACAGTCTCCTACTCAACACAATTGACCACCCGTCATGATGGATGTTTCTAGACAATATTCTCTTACTCAACACAGTTGACCACCCGCCATGATGGATGTTTCTAGACAATATTCACCTACTCAACACAGTTGACCACCCGCCATGATGGATGTTTCTAGACAATATTCACCTACTCAACACAGTTGACCACCCGCCATGATGGATGTTTCTAGACAATATTCACCTACTCAACACAGTTGACCACCCGCCATGATGGATGTTTCTAGACAATATTCACCTACTCAACACAGTTGACCACCCGCCATGATGGATGTTTCTAGACAATATTCACCTACTCAACACAGTTGACCACCCGCCATGATGGATGTTTCTAGACAATATTCACCTACTCAACACAGTTGACCACCCGCCATGATGGATGTTTCTAGACAATATTCACCTACTCAACACAGTTGACCACCCGCCATGATGGATGTTTCTAGACAATATTCACCTACTCAACACAGTTGACCACCTGCCATGATGGATGTTTCTAGCCAATCACTGCAATACAATTAGCTATTTGTTTACCAGACAAATAACAGTCTCGTATATGAATCTTCAAATGAGATTGAGGGAAAAACTTAAAGAATTTGTCAATGAAAGATACCTTGCATTAAATGGAATGAATTCAAAACTAATGCTGCAATAAGAGAAATGGCAATGAAATCATTTATCTCATCTACTATTAAGAAAAGAAGATGGACAAACATCGGGCATGTAGAAGAAACGACCAGAGAATTACCAAGCAGCTCTCAAATGGGAAACATCAGGTCAGAGAAAAAGAGGACGACCTCGAGAAACACTGAAAAGAACTCTAACAAAAGAGGCAAGGTTGACAGGCATAGGCTCTCTATAATGAAACAGTTTGCACAGAATAGAGACAATTGACGGGAGAGTTTACGAGCCACATGTGCCGGCTAACGGCACTGGCAGGATCTCGATAATCAATCTTCTGTCATAAACAAAGCCGGCGACAAAATGTCTATATCCATAATAATTCACATGCTGGAGATATGATTAAAGAAGACACACGTAGTCATTGCCTGTGTTATCCAAGACAAATTTATAGCAATGTCACCAACCTTCAGCTGACTAATGTTTCAATTTAACCCGTTTATCCCTAGTTTTTTTGTTTTTTTTTCTGTTGCGATTTTTTTAAAACATATTTTATGATTCAATCGCAGTAGCGACCCCTAACAACAATACAACATGCATCATCCGGTAACAATTATCTACAATTTATTTTATTTTTTGTTGAAATATAAGACGAGACTCACAAATCCAGACAGGCTTTTATTATCTTATAAATCCTGTATAAATATATCATCATCATCATCATCGAGTGTCATCTCCACAACGAAGGTTGGCTACCATGGAGCGCCATTCTGCCCTGTCTCTTGCTCTTTGATGGTGCAGGTTGTCATAGGCTGATTTGTCCATCTTTTGATGTTACGCGTCGGTGTTAGTCTTGGTCTGCCTCTTTTACCTTGTATTTTTCCCTCCAGGTTTACTTTTAGTAGGCTGTTGTGTCTTAACATGGCCCAAAAATCGCACCTGTCTTGCTATATATATATATATATATACGTCTTGCTTGTATAAATATAAACGGACCAAAAACGAGTTAGACAATTTCAAAAAATGATATTACGTAAACAACCCCTTCTGGAAGGTCAAGCTACCAACGCCACCTGTTGGCGATTCCCAGTGATATAGTCTGCTGGACCTATAAGTCCGGCCAGGAAACAACGATTGTTGACTGAAATAATATAGCAAATCTGAAGTGGAACTTTTAGGTCCCATCAAGACTGAAAGGGATACAAATTGAAATCTGAAAACGTAAGCAGAGAGAAGCGTAGGAGAAATATGACTCGTTCAATGAATTATAAAGCGTGATCATTCAATATCTACAGCTTTTTGTATTATGGGGGCTGGGTACGCATGTCTGAGCGCAAATATTTTAATTCATTACCTGTTTGCGGCATTGACTTGTGTTACAAGTGAGCAAATTATTCACGGGCGTTTATTACTAACAGTATGACATTCCACAGCTGTTTCATCGCCGTCGCTATGCTGCTGCCTTTATTGTATCGTAAGAGATCGATTCCTACTTCAGCCATCTGTACTTTCTGTACGTTATTACACTTCACTATCCTTGTTTGCTCAACCACTTTATCATAACATTCCACAATCCTTTTCTCAACCTCCTCATCCTTACACCTCACAATCCTTTTCTTAACCTCCTCATCCTTACGCCTCAAAATCCTTTTCTCAACCTCCTCATCCTTACAGCTCACAATCCTTTTCTCAACCTCCTCATCCTTACAGCTCACAATCCTTTTCTCAAGGCTTTTCATCCTCACAATCCTTTTCTCAACCTCCTCATCCGTACACCTCACAACCCTTTTATCAACCTCTTCATCCTCATAATCCTTTTCTCAACCTCCTCCTCGGCGCTACATGGATCTCGCCTCTCTACATAACTCCATATCTCTGGTCTACAAGCCGCCCTGCTTACCCCCTATCTTATAAGCCTTCCTCCCTTTGAATATCGACAATTGTATTCATACTCTTCTTCCGCTCCTTTGTTTACCCCCTATTTTCTTTTGTAGCGCCAGAGACACAACCTCTGGACCTTACATGAGGCAGACAGTCTTTCTTGAAGGGGTACCCTCCACTCACAGCTGGTCAACATCAAGATGTATTCTGATGTCATTCCTCTTCACACAGCTGGTCAACATCAAGATGTATTCTGATGTCATTCCTCTTCACACAGATGGTCAACATCAAGATGTATTGTGATGTCATTCTTCTTCACACAGCTGGTCAACATCAAGATGTATTCTGATGCCATTCTTCTTCACACAGCTGGTCAACATCAAGATGTATTGTGATATCATTCTTCTTCACACAGCTGGTCAACATCAAGATGTATTCTGATGTCATTCTTCTTCACACTGCTGGTCAACATCAAGATGTATTCTGATGTCATTCTTCTTCACACAGCTGGTCAACATCAAGATGTATTCTGATGTCATTCTTCTTCACACAGCTGGTCAACATCAAGATGTATTGTGATGTCATTCCTCTTCACGCAGCTGGTCAACATCAAGATGTATTGTAAGCCCTTATTTCCCTTCAGAGTTCCCCCATATGTTATCATGAATATGATAATGTACGCATCAAAATTACAGAATTAGATCGTTCAAACAGTATCTCCTACAATATACAGGGGGCACAGCTGGACAAGAGCATTCGTGTTTCTTCTTTAAAGAACTAATCACGGTTGTTTGCTTTTATCACAGAGTAGCATTTTAGTTATGCCGAGTGACGAGACACAATGCAGGTACTGTGCAAGGTCTGACATATGAAAGATCGTTCGTCAGAACATTTCTCCCCTACATGCCGTCTTCGGCCCGAAATGACAATGGGTGGATGGACCGATGTGTGGATGGGTGAATTGATTGATAGATGGATGGATGGATGGATAGATGGATGTGTGGATTGATTGATAGATGGGTGGACTGATTGATAGGTAGGTGGATGGGTGAATTGATGGGTGGATGGGTGAATTGATTGATAGATGGATGGATGGATGGATGTGTGGATTGACTGATAGATGGGTGGATTGATTGATAGATGGGTGGACTGATTGATAGGTAGGTGGATGGGTGAATTGATGGGTGGATGGATTGATAGATGGGTGGATTGATTGATAGGTAGGTGGATGGGTGAATGGATTAATGGATGGGTGGATTGATTGATAGATGGGTGGACTGATTGATAGGTAGGTGAATGGGTGAATGGATTAATGGATGGGTGGATGGATTAATGGATGGGTGGATGTATGGATTGATGGGTGGATGGATTGATAGATGGGTGGACTGATTGATAGGTAGGTAGATGGATGGGTGTGTGGATTGACTGATGGATGGGTGGATTGATTGATTGATAGATGGGTGGACTGATTGATTGGTAGGTGGATGGATGGGTGGGTGGATTGATTGATTGATGGATTGATTGATGGATGGGCGGATGGAATGATGGATGGGTGTATGGGTGGATTTATTGATGGATTGATGGATGTATGTATGGATTGATGGATGGGTGTATGGATGGATTTATTGATGGATTGATGGATGTATGGATGGATTAATGGGTGAATGGATTGATGGATGTATGGAAGTTTGGATAGTATTTTAACTATAATCATAGAAACATCGCTACATGTACGACTGAAGCTAGTGCTAGGAAACTACATTTCACTCATTCTTGAGATTGATAATATATTGGAGTGCTTCTAATTCGGGACATTGGACAACAATATGAACATTCTAGAATAGTTTATGTTGTTGGTGTTTTAGTCCAAAAACGTCAAAATTTGACACGTTCTGGTGCAAAATAACCTTCATTTAACCACAAATGTTCGAAAAATTAAACTGATAGCGTCTATTATGAACATTGCTAAAGTACTTTAGCAGAATTTTAGTCAAATCATGTTTCAGAACTGACAAAAAAATGTCCCAAGATTACAAAAATATCATCATCAAACAGCTGTGTAATATTACACATTTACTCATGACATTTATTCCATTACTGAGGTCACAGGGTCAAAAAGTTGTTGTTATCTTTTTTAACTATTTTTAAAATAACGATTTTGAGAGAAAAAGAAAAAAAAATCATATTTGTTTTTGTAGATTCATAAATATAACCCGGGCTTTTGGGTTGCCAGGCAACGAAAAACATGGTGGATTCAGTATATCAGAAACAAACGTCACGCTTTTTATAATATTAGAATGGGTGGTGCTGAGTAACACACTCATTTAAACAGAAATAGAGGAACAACAAAATGGTATGTATGTCTGGAACTACCATAACCACTGACTGTACCCGGAAATTCCTCATTAATACTCTCGGCTCCTGTGTGATCGCAAAGGAAGATCTCTATATAGTACACGAAACCCGCAACACCCGCGACGATCACCGAAAATGCGAAAAAACATAATTAAAAGAACGGTATAACACAAAATTAGATCAACTGAAGCGATAACTTTGTTGTTGGTGCCAAAACTAGATCAACTGAAGCGATAACTTTGCTGGTGTTAAAACTAGATCAACTGGAGCGATAACTTTGCTGGTGTTAAAACTAGATCAACTGAAGCGATAACTTTGCTGGTGTTAAAACTAGATCAACTGGAGCGATAACTTTTGCTGGTGTTAAGACTAGATCAACTGAAGCGATAACTTTTGCTGGTGTTAAGACTAGATCAACTGAAGCGATAACTTTGCTGGTGTTAAAACTAGATCAACTGGAGCGATAACTTTGCTTGTGTTAAAACTAGATCAACTGGAGCGATAACTTTTGCTGGTGTTAAGACTAGATCAACTGAAGCGATAACTTTGTTGTTGGTGTCAAGACTAGATCAACTGGAGCGATAACTTTGCTGGTGTTAAAACTAGATCAACTGAAGCGATAACTTTGTTGTTGGTGTCAAGACTAGATCAACTGGAGCGATAACTTTGCTGGTGTTAAAACTAGATCAACTGAAGCGATAACTTTGTTGTTGGTGTCAATACTAGATCAACTGGAGCGATAACTTTTGCTGGTGTTAAAACTAGATCAACTGAAGCGATAACTTTTGCTGGTGTTAAAACTAGATCAACTGAAGCGATAACTTTGCTGGTGTTAAAACTAGATCAACTGGAGCGATAACTTTGTTGTTGGTGTCAAGACTAGATCAACTGGAGCGATAACTTTGTTGTTGGTGCCAAAACTAGAACAACTGAAGCGATAACTTTTACTGGTGTTAAAACTAGATCAACTGAAGCGATAACTTTGCTGGTGTTAAAACTAGATCAACTGGAGCGATAACTTTGTTGTTGGTGTCAAGACTAGATCAACTGGAGCGATAACTTTGTTGTTGGTGTCAAGACTAGATCAACTGGAGCGATAACTTTGCTGGTGTTAAAACTAGATCAACTGAAGCGATAACTTTTGCTGGTATTAAAACTAGATCAACTGAAGCGATAACTTTGCTGGTGTTAAAACTAGATCAACTGGAGCGATAACTTTGTTGTTGGTGTCAAGACTAGATCAACTGGAGCGATAACTTTGTTGTTGGTGCCAAAACTAGATCAACTGAAGCGATAACTTAGCTGGTGTTAAAACTAGATCAAATGAAGCGATAAATTTGCTGGTGTTAAGACTAGATCAACTGAAGCGATAACTTTGCTGGTGTTAAAACTAGATCAACTGAAGCGATAACTTTGCTGGTGTTAAGACTAGATCAACTGAAGCGATAACTTTTGCTGATGTTAAGACTAGATCAACTGAAGCGATAACTTTGCTGGTGTTAAAACTTGATCAACTGGAGCGATAACTTTGCTGGTGTTAAAACTAGATCAACTGGAGCGATAACTTTTGCTGGTGTTAAAACTAGATCAACTGAAGCGATAACATTGCTGGTGTCAAAACTAGATCAACTGGAGCGATAACTTAGCTGAAGTTAAAACTAGATCAACTGGAGCGATAACTTTGCTGGTGTTAAAACTAGATCAACTGGAGCGATAACTTTGCTGGTGCCAAAACTAGATCAACTGAAGCGATAACTTTGCTGGTGTTAAAACTAGATCAACTGGAGCGATAACTTTGCTGGTGTTAAAACTAGATCAACTGAAGCGATAACTTTGCTGGTGTTAAAACTAGATCAACTGGAGCGATAACTTTTGCTGGTGTTAAGACTAGATCAACTGAAGCGATAACTTTTGCTGGTGTTAAGACTAGATCAACTGAAGCGATAACTTTGCTGGTGTTAAAACTAGATCAACTGGAGCGATAACTTTGCTTGTGTTAAAACTAGATCAACTGGAGCGATAACTTTTGCTGGTGTTAAGACTAGATCAACTGAAGCGATAACTTTGTTGTTGGTGTCAAGACTAGATCAACTGGAGCGATAACTTTGCTGGTGTTAAAACTAGATCAACTGAAGCGATAACTTTGTTGTTGGTGTCAAGACTAGATCAACTGGAGCGATAACTTTGCTGGTGTTAAAACTAGATCAACTGAAGCGATAACTTTGTTGTTGGTGTCAATACTAGATCAACTGGAGCGATAACTTTTGCTGGTGTTAAAACTAGATCAACTGAAGCGATAACTTTTGCTGGTGTTAAAACTAGATCAACTGAAGCGATAACTTTGCTGGTGTTAAAACTAGATCAATTGGAGCGATAACTTTGTTGTTGGTGTCGAGACTAGATCAACTGGAGCGATAACTTTGTTGTTGGTGCCAAAACTAGAACAACTGAAGCGATAACTTTTGCTGGTGTTAAAACTAGATCAACTGAAGCGATAACTTTTGCTGGTGTTAAAACTAGATCAACTGAAGCGATAACTTTGCTGGTGTTAAAACTAGATCAACTGGAGCGATAACTTTGTTGTTGGTGTCAAGACTAGATCAACTGGAGCGATAACTTTGTTGTTGGTGTCAAGACTAGATCAACTGGAGCGATAACTTTGCTGGTGTTAAAACTAGATCAACTGAAGCGATAACTTTTGCTGGTATTAAAACTAGATCAACTGAAGCAATAACTTTGCTGGTGTTAAAACTAGATCAACTGGAGCGATAACTTTGTTGTTGGTGTCAAGACTAGATCAACTGGAGCGATAACTTAGCTGGTGTTAAAACTAGATCAACTGAAGCGATAAATTTGCTGGTGTTAAGACTAGATCAACTGAAGCGATAACTTTGCTGGTGTTAAAACTAGATCAACTGAAGCGATAACTTTGCTGGTGTTAAGACTAGATCAACTGAAGCGATAACTTTGCTGGTGTTAAAACTAGATCAACTGGAGCGATAACTTTGTTGTTGGTGTCAAGACTAGATCAACTGGAGCGATAACTTTGTTGTTGGTGCCAAAACTAGATCAACTGAAGCGATAACTTAGCTGGTGTTAAAACTAGATCAACTGAAGCGATAAATTTGCTGGTGTTAAGACTAGATCAACTGAAGCGATAACTTTGCTGGTGTTAAAACTAGATCAACTGAAGCGATAACTTTGCTGGTGTTAAGACTAGATCAACTGAAGCGATAACTTTGCTGGTGTTAAAACTAGATCAACTGGAGCGATAACTTTGCTGGTGTTAAAACTAGATCAACTGGAGCGATAACTTTGCTGGTGTCAAAACTAGATCAACTGGAGCGATAACTTTGTTGTTGGTGTCAAGACTAGATCAACTGGAGCGATAAATTTGCTGGTGTTAAAACTAGATCAACTGAAGCGATAACTTTGTTGTTGGTGTCAAGACTAGATCAACTGGAGTGATAACTTTTGCTGGTATTAAAACTAGATCAACTGAAGCGATAACTTTGCTGGTGTTAAAACTAGATCAACTGGAGCGATAACTTTGTTGTTGGTGTCAAGACTAGATCAACTGGAGCGATAACTTTGTTGTTGGTGCCAAAACTAGATCAACTGAAGCGATAACTTAGCTGGTGTTAAAACTAGATCAACTGAAGCGATAAATTTGCTGGTGTTAAGACTAGATCAACTGAAGCGATAACTTTGCTGGTGTTAAAACTAGATCAACTGAAGCGATAACTTTGCTGGTGTTAAGACTAGATCAACTGAAGCGATAACTTTGCTGGTGTTAAACTAGATCAACTGGAGCGATAACTTTGTTGTTGGTGTCAAGACTAGATCAACTGGAGCGATAACTTTGTTGTTGGTGCCAAAACTAGATCAACTGAAGCAATAACTTAGCTGGTGTTAAAACTAGATCAACTGAAGCGATAAATTTGCTGGTGTTAAGACTAGATCAACTGAAGCGATAACTTTGCTGGTGTTAAAACTAGATCAACTGAAGCGATAACTTTGCTGGTGTTAAGACTAGATCAACTGAAGCGATAACTTTGCTGGTGTTAAAACTAGATCAACTGGAGCGATAACTTTGCTGGTGTTAAAACTAGATCAACTGGAGCGATAACTTTGTTGTTGGTGCCAAAACTAGAACAACTGAAGCGATAACTTTTGCTGGTGTTAAAACTAGATCAACTGAAGCGATAACTTTGCTGGTGTTAAACTAGATCAACTGAAGCGATAACATTGCTGGTGTCAAAACTAGATCAACTGGAGCGATAACTTAGCTGAAGTTAAAACTAGATCAACTGAAGCGATAACTTTGCTGGTGTTAAAACTAGATCAACTGGAGCGATAACTTTGCTGGTGTTAAAACTAGATCAACTGGAGCGATAACTTTGCTGGTGCCAAAACTAGATCAACTGAAGCGATAACTTTGCTGGTGTTAAAACTAGATCAACTGGAGCGATAACTTTGCTGGTGTTAAAACTAGATCAACTGAAGCGATAACTTTGCTGGTGTTAAAACTAGATCAACTGGAGCGATAACTTTTGCTGGTGTTAAGACTAGATCAACTGAAGCAATAACTTTTGCTGGTGTTAAGACTAGATCAACTGAAGCGATAACTTTGCTGGTGTTAAAACTAGATCAACTGGAGCGATAACTTTGCTTGTGTTAAAACTAGATCAACTGGAGCGATAACTTTTGCTGGTGTTAAGACTAGATCAACTGAAGCGATAACTTTGTTGTTGGTGTCAAGACTAGATCAACTGGAGCGATAACTTTGCTGGTGTTAAAACTAGATCAACTGAAGCGATAACTTTGTTGTTGGTGTCAAGACTAGATCAACTGGAGCGATAACTTTGCTGGTGTTAAAACTAGATCAACTGAAGCGATAACTTTGTTGTTGGTGTCAATACTAGATCAAATGGAGCGATAACTTTTGCTGGTGTTAAAACTAGATCAACTGAAGCGATAACTTTTGCTGGTGTTAAAACTAGATCAACTGAAGCGATAACTTTGCTGGTGTTAAAACTAGATCAACTGGAGCGATAACTTTGTTGTTGGTGTCAAGACTAGATCAACTGGAGCGATAACTTTGTTGTTGGTGCCAAAACTAGATCAACTGAAGCGATAACTTAGCTGGTGTTAAAACTAGATCAACTGAAGCGATAAATTTGCTGGTGTTAAGACTAGATCAACTGAAGCGATAACTTTGCTGGTGTTAAAACTAGATCAACTGAAGCGATAACTTTGCTGGTGTTAAGACTAGATCAACTGAAGCGATAACTTTGCTGGTGTTAAAACTAGATCAACTGGAGCGATAACTTTGTTGTTGGTGTCAAGACTAGATCAACTGGAGCGATAACTTTGTTGTTGGTGCCAAAACTAGATCAACTGAAGCGATAACTTAGCTGGTGTTAAAACTAGATCAACTGAAGCGATAAATTTGCTGGTGTTAAGACTAGATCAACTGAAGCGATAACTTTGCTGGTGTTAAAACTAGATCAACTGAAGCGATAACTTTGCTGGTGTTAAGACTAGATCAACTGAAGCGATAACTTTGCTGGTGTTAAGACTAGATCAACTGAAGCGATAACTTTGCTGGTGTTAAAACTAGATCAACTGAAGCGATAACTTTGCTGGTGTTAAGACTAGATCAACTGAAGCGATAACTTTGCTGGTGTTAAAACTAGATCAACTGGAGCGATAACTTTGCTGGTGTTAAAACTAGATCAACTGGAGCGATAACTTTGCTGGTGTTAAAACTAGATCAACTGAAGTGATAACTTTGTTGTTGGTGTCAAGACTAGATCAACTGGAGCGATAACTTTGCTGGTGTTAAAACTAGATCAACTGAAGCGATAACTTTGTTGTTGGTGTCAAGACTAGATCAACTGGAGCGATAACTTTATTGTTGGTGTCAAGACTAGATCAACTGGAGCGATAACTTTGCTGGTGTTAAAACTAGATCAACTGAAGCGATAACTTTTGCTGGTGTTAAAACTAGATCAACTGAAGCGATAACTTTGCTGGTGTCAAAACTAGATCAACTGGAGCGATAACTTTGTTGTTGGTGTCAAGACTAGATCAACTGGAGCGATAACTTTGCTGGTGTTAAAACTAGATCAACTGAAGCGATAACTTTGTTGTTGGTGTCAAGACTAGATCAACTGGAGCGATAAATTTGCTGGTGTTAAAACTAGATCAACTGAAGCGATAACTTTGTTGTTGGTGTCAAGACTAGATCAACTGGAGCGATAACTTTGCTGGTGTTAAAACCAGATCAACTGAAGCGATAACTTTTGCTGGTGTTAAAACTAGATCAACTGAAGCGATAACTTTGCTGGTGTTAAAACTAGATCAACTGGAGCGACAACTTTGTTGTTGGTGTCAAGACTAGATCAACTGGAGCGATAACTTTGTTGTTGGTGTCAAGACTAGATCAACTGGAGCGATAACTTTGCTGGTGTTAAAACTTGATCAACTGGAGCGATAACTTTGCTGGTGTTAAAACTAGATCAACTGGAGCGATAACTTTTGCTGGTGTTAAAACTAGATCAACTGAAGCGATAACATTGCTGGTGTCAAAACTAGATCAACTGGAGCGATAACTTAGCTGATGTTAAAACTAGATCAACTGAAGCGATAACTTTGCTGGTGTTAAAACTAGATCAACTGGAGCGATAACTTTGCTGGTGTTAAAACTAGATCAACTGGAGCGATAACTTTTGATGGTGTTAAGACTAGATCAACTGGAGCGATAACTTTTGCTGGTGTTAAAACTAGATCAACTGGAGCGATAACTTTTGCTGGTGTTAAGACTAGATCAACTGAAGCGATAACTTTTGCTGGTGTTAAGACTAGATCAACTGAAGCGATAACTTTCCTGGTGTTAAAACTAGATCAACTGGAGCGATAACTTTGCTGGTGTTAAAACTAGATCAACTGGAGCGATAACTTTTGCTGGTGTTAAGACTAGATCAACTGAAGCGATAACTTTGTTGTTGGTGTCAAGACTAGATCAACTGGAGCGATAACTTTGCTGGTGTTAAAACTAGATCAACTGAAGCGATAACTTTGTTTTTGGTGTCAAGACTAGATCAACTGGAGCGATAACTTTGCTGGTGTTAAAACTAGATCAACTGAAGCGATAACTTTGTTGTTGGTGTCAAGACTAGATCAACTGGAGCGATAACTTTGCTGGTGTTAAAACTAGATCAACTGAAGCGATAACTTTTGCTGGTGTTAAAACTAGATCAACTGGAGCGATAACTTTGTTGTTGGTGCCAAAACTAGAACAACTGAAGCGATAACTTAGCTGGTGTTAAAACTAGATCAACTGAAGCGATAACTTTGCTGGTGTTAAAACTAGATCAACTGGAGCGATAACTTTGTTGTTGGTGTCAAGACTAGATCAACTGGAGCGATAACTTTGCTGGTGTTAAAACTAGATCAACTGAAGCGATAAATTTTGCTGGTGTTAAAACTAGATCAACTGAAGCGATAACTTTGCTGGTGTTAAAACTAGATCAACTGGAGCGATAACTTTGTTGCTGGTGTCAAGACTAGATCAACTGGAGCGATAACTTTGTTGTTGGTGTCAAAACTAGATCAACTGAAGCGATAACTTAGCTGGTGTTAAAACTAGATCAACTGGAGCGATAACTTTGCTGGTGTTAAAACTAGATCAACTGGAGCGATAACTTTGCTGGTGTTAAAACTAGATCAACTGGAGCGATAACTTTTGATGGTGTTAAGACTAGATCAACTGGAGCGATAACTTTTGCTGGTGTTAAAACTAGATCAACTGGAGCGATAACTTTTGCTGGTGTTAAGACTAGATCAACTGAAGCGATAACTTTTGCTGGTGTTAAGACTAGATCAACTGAAGCGATAACTTTGCTGGTGTTAAAACTAGATCAACTGGAGCGATAACTTTGCTGGTGTTAAAACTAGATCAACTGGAGCGATAACTTTTGCTGGTGTTAAGACTAGATCAACTGAAGCGATAACTTTGTTGTTGGTGTCAAGACTAGATCAACTGGAGCGATAACTTTGCTGGTGTTAAAACTAGATCAACTGAAGCGATAACTTTGTTGTTGGTGTCAAGACTAGATCAACTGGAGCGATAACTTTGCTGGTGTTAAAACTAGATCAACTGAAGCGATAACTTTGTTGTTGGTGTCAAAACTAGATCAACTGGAGCGATAACTTTGCTGGTGTTAAAACTAGATCAACTGAAGCGATAACTTTTGCTGGTGTTAAAACTAGATCAACTGAAGCGATAACTTTGCTGGTGTTAAAACTAGATCAACTGGAGCGATAACTTTGTTGTTGGTGTCAAGACTAGATCAACTGGAGCGATAACTTTGTTGTTGGTGCCAAAACTAGAACAACTGAAGCGATAACTTAGCTGGTGTTAAAACTAGATCAACTGAAGCGATAACTTTGCTGGTGTTAAAACTAGATCAACTGGAGCGATAACTTTGTTGTTGGTGTCAAGACTAGATCAACTGGAGCGATAACTTTGTTGTTGGTGTCAAGACTAGATCAACTGGAGCGATAACTTTGCTGGTGTTAAAACTAGATCAACTGAAGCGATAACTTTTGCTGGTGTTAAAACTAGATCAACTGAAGCGATAACTTTGCTGGTGTTAAAACTAGATCAACTGGAGCGATAACTTTGTTGCTGGTGTCAAGACTAGATCAAATGGAGCGATAACTTTGTTGTTGGTGCCAAAACTAGATCAACTGAAGCGATAACTTAGCTGGTGTTAAAACTAGATCAACTGAAGCGATAACTTTGCTGGTGTTAAGACTAGATCAACTGAAGCGATAACTTTTGCTGGTGTTAAGACTAGATCAACTGAAGCGATAACTTTGCTGGTGTTAAAACTAGATCAACTGGAGCGATAACTTTGCTGGTGTTAAAACTAGATCAACTGAAGCGATAACTTTTGCTGGTGTTAAAACTAGATCAACTGAAGCGATAACTTTGCTGGTGTCAAAACTAGATCAACTGGAGCGATAACTTTGTTGTTGGTGTCAAGACTAGATCAACTGTAGCGATAACTTTGTTGTTGGTGTCAAGACTAGATCAACTGGAGCGATAAGTTTGCTGGTGTTAAAACTAGATCAACTGAAGCGATAACTTTGTTGTTGGTGTCAAGACTAGATCAACTGGAGCGATAACTTTGCTGGTGTTAAAACCAGATCAACTGAAGCGATAACTTTTGCTGGTGTTAAAACTAGATCAACTGAAGCGATAACTTTGCTGGTGTTAAAACTAGATCAACTGGAGTGATAACTTTGTTGTTGGTGTCAAGACTAGATCAACTGGAGCGATAACTTAGCTGATGTTAAAACTAGATCAACTGAAGCGATAACTTTGCTGGTGTTAAAACTAGATCAACTGGAGCGATAACTTTGCTGGTGTTAAAACTAGATCAACTGGAGCGATAACTTTGCTGGTGTTAAAACTAGATCAACTGGAGCGATAACTTTTGCTGGTGTTAAAACTAGATCAACTGGAGCGATAACTTTGCTGGTGTTAAAACTAGATCAACTGGAGCGATAACTTTTGCTGGTGTTAAAACTAGATCAACTGGAGTGATAACTTTTGCTGGTGTTAAAACTAGATCAACTGAAGTGATAACTTTTGTTGGTGTCAAGACTAGATCAACTGAAGCGATAACTTTGCTGGTGTTAAAACTAGATCAACTGAAGTGATAACTTTGCTGGTGTCAAAACTTGATCAACTGAAGCGATAACTTTGCTGGTGTTAAAACTAGATCAACTGAAGCGATAACATTGCTGATGTCAAAAATAGATCAATTTAAGTGATAACTTTGTTGTTGGTGTCAAAACTAGATCAACTGGAGCGATAACTTTGTTGGTGTCAAAACCGTCACGTTCTCAAAAAAGGCCTGTAAGTGTTCAGAGCACCCCAAAAGATGGCGCACTGATAGTTCCTACCTCTCGCTGGTTATCCACATCCATCCTCTCAATCATCCCTTCCTACCTGTGCCAAGCTTGGCTCCCACTCCTCGGATTTTTATATCCGCATCCTCATTAATCAGTGATTGTGTCATCAATTAACTCATTTCCAGTAAATGTTAATTTATGGCTGTAATAATTGCTGACTTAGCACGTGATCGTATGTCATATTTCTGAGAGCATAACTCAAATGCCATTTCAAGACGGTGCAAGACACACTTGTGAAGATGTGATCCACTGCACATCATCAGTAGCCCTAGGCAGCCGCTACAACAGCAACAAAACTACTGCTACTTCCACTGTTTTCTCAGTTGTCATATCAAGCTAAATCTGAGGTCTACACAGTACACGTATTATGACTGGTCCTATTTACCTTCCCCTTCTGCGATCTGGCATCAAATCCGACACACAAAATACACGAGTGAATTCCGACAAGAAATGTTCCTCGCCAGCGGTCTCGGGGTTTGGAATGTGCGAGAATCGTGTACGTAATATAAGCAAAACGTGAGTTCTGACTTTATCGTGTTTGTTGGTAGGTAGTCTGTGATGGGAGGACAGGGTGAGGGCGTGTTCTGATTGCCGGCAGAGACAAGGCTGGCAGAGTGTGCCGTCGTGTCAGGATATGAAAAATTATGAGCATAATGCCAGCAATTTACATGACGCGCGTTGTGTAACGATGACTCAAAGTGCGCACTGGTGACTCGGACTCCACCTGGGGCCAACGTGGTCAACGGTCACCGCTTGTGTCAGGATCAGTGAACAAAAACTGGTCAAGATATCGTTAGATATTGGCTAATCCGTTGCAGTACCCCTGAAACAGATTAGCCAGTGTGGCCAAACGGATAGTGGTCGAAGAGGGAAGGCAACACAGCACCTAAAAATGTTGTGCTAACGTCGGATGATTGGCACAATGTATCACATCTTGTTAACGAGCCTATTTAACGTCCAACAACGAAGAATAGACGTCGTCGGGTCAAAAGCAGCAGCACAAGAAGAAATAGATGGTAGTTACAATAACAAATAACACAAATTTGATATCACATCGTGACAATATAAACACTGACATGTACAACAGAGAATTGTCGTGTAATAAAGAGTCTGTAAACTTCACTGTGCTGTTCGACACACAATCAACGTTTCAATAGCATGTCATAAAACGTGTATATAGATGTGGCTTGCAGTCTCATCATTACCAAGTACCGTGCCTGCTGGCTCCGGCGATCATGTCACTTTCTATCTCTTTAGTCTATTATTGTTTACCAATTGTGCCGTTATTCCTTCGCTAAATCATTTTTTTAAACTGCCTGGTATCTTTCTCTTTGTTCATCTCTACCTCTCTTCCTCTTCTTTTTTTTTTAACCTGTTGTTACAAAATATGTCATGATGTACACCTCTAACCAAGAGATATTTTTATTCTTCTTTCCTTCCTCATTTGCCTTCTAGCGTCGAGGGTATATAATTTGCAGTCTTTTGCTCTTTCAATTACCTCTATTTC
This sequence comes from Megaustenia siamemsis, assembly GCA_032433765.1. Taxonomy (NCBI): domain Eukaryota; kingdom Metazoa; phylum Mollusca; class Gastropoda; order Stylommatophora; family Ariophantidae; genus Megaustenia; species Megaustenia siamemsis. The sequence continues at coordinate 10,385,445 of JAVIAB010000160.1, forward strand.
TGCTATATTTCCTAGAGTTTCTAATATTTTATCAATCCATTTTTTTCGTGGTCGGCCATTGGATCTGGTGTTCTGGCAACGTTTAATGAAGCCCCAATTGTATTATGTCTTGATCTTTCTGCCTTGTCACGTGGCCACGCCAGTTTATCTGTTGCTTCTTAACGTACTCTATGGCGCGGATTATTCCTAGCTTTTTTCCTCTGTTCTTCATTTCTGATCTTATCTCTCAGGCTGTTTCCTGTCATTCGTCTAACATATTTCATCTCGATAGTGGTTATTTTTCTTATTGTTCTTGCATCTAGGTCCAGGCCTGGCAATGATAGCACAACGTTGGTATGAAGATTGTAGATCAGGTGATGATCTCACCATATGATACATGTCTCCTTGTGTAATTATTCAGAATCGTTGGTCCACCCTGACCTGCTCCTCTCGTTAAAGCTAACAGCCTTCAAGGGCAAGTCGCATTATTAGACACTTCTAGATGAGCACATCAGTTTGTTCCACTTTTAGTTTGCGTTATGTGGGGCAGTTGAGTCCCGAGTGTTTCTTTCCGTAATCAAATGTTAAATGCTCTTGTCACATTCTATTTCTATAGAACTATATGTTAACTGACCGTATGTCTACTCAACTGAAGACAATAGTTTGATTTTTTTTTCAAGTGCTCTATAATATTTTTTTCCTGTGTGCTTTTTATTTGATTCATCTTTTATAACAACGAGTCGCCTTGTATTCTCATTTCTGTACTACATGCTTGCAGAAAAAACGACAGAACACAATCATAATTTGTACATAGCTTTCATTGACCAGGAAAATGCATTCGACAGAGTAAACAGAGAACAACTGTGGGAGATACTAACAACATACGGAGTAAGCCAACATCTAACCAACCTTATTAAAAGTCTCCACATCAACAGTAGCATCACAGTCAGAACAGCAGCAGGCTACACAGACCACTTTGAAGTTAGATCAGGTGTAAGACAGGGGTGCGTTCTATCCCCCCTACTGTTTATTACATACATGGACCATATATGCAGGCTAGCCAACCCATCAGATACAGAGAAGATCAACGAGCTTCTATTTGCAGACGACCAAGCACTAATACATGAAACAATAGAAGACCTACAAGAACACTTAAACAAACTCAACAGCTCAGGCACAAAATACAACATGAAAATCAACAAAGCAGAAGTCATGAATGTCGCCAAAAATAAACAGAACATCAACATAACTAAAGAAGGCAGGCAACTAAAACAAGTAGAGGAATTCAAATACCTAGGAAGTTTAATCAAACGATAATTCTCAAACAGCAGAGATAGAATCAAGATGCAACAAAGTTTGTCAAATCATTGGACAGTTATCACCACTATTGTCCAACAAGGAAATAACTCTGGAGACAAAACGAGCACTATACAATATAATCTTCATCCCAACATGCTACCAATGTCAGACCTGGACCCTTGATGCAAGAACAACAAGACAAAAAAAAACCTCTGTTGAGATGAAGTGTGCTAGACGAATGCCAGGAAACAGCATGAGAGATAAGATCTGAAATAAAGAAGTGAGAAAAAAGCTAGGACTAACTCCCACCCCAGAATATATAAAGAAACAACAGATAAAATGGTTAGGCCACGTGACAAGGCAGAGTGATAAAAACACAACACAGCGAGCCCTCAATAAACACTGCGGGAACACCAGACCCAAAGGCCGACCACGAAAAAGATGGATTGACGGAATATTAGAAGCACTAGGAAACTTAACAGCAGCAGAGGCGAACAGAAGAACAAAAGACCGCAAATTATGTCTCCCTTGACGCGGAAAGGCAAATGAGGAAAGAAAGAAGTACTACATGAAATAGGAAAAGGTTCGCTGCACTTGTATCTTTCTTCTTTAGCCCATTTCCAAAGATTTTTCTGCCAGTTTGAATATTTAGTAGTTTTCTGCTGCCCGTCAGACTTTCAGTTGCCCTTTATTCTCATTTCTGTACTACTTGAAATATGAAAAGGTTCACTGCACTTGTAACTTTTTTCATCAACTCATAGCTATTTTCCTGTCAGATGACGATCAGACTTCCAGTTGCCCAGCAATGCTGGCATCTCGCGCCAACCTAGAGTTACATAAAACCAATCACAATATCGCTGCTAAACAAAAACCTATGACGGACTTAGCAAGTCGGCAGGGGATGAGTATTTTACTCAGTGAAACTACAAACTATGGACAAAAAATACAAGACTGTTTGGCCGCGTGATAAAGAAAGATCAAAATACAACACAACGAGACTACTATGAAAATATTGACAGATGGAATATTAGACACACTAAGAAACATAACAGCACGAGAGATCAACAGATGAGCACAGACCAGAAATTATATCTCCCGTTGAGAGGTAAATGAGGAAGGAAAGAAGAATTAGAAGACACTTAAATAAATGTCTACAGCGTAGTGTCCTTAGGAGATTCGGTGGCTGAGAGGTTAGTGTGCTCACTTCCCGATCATAAGGGTCGATCTCCAGAAGTGGCGGATTTTTTTTGGTCGGAGTGACAAGGCTCCAGGGTTCACCCAGCCTCTAAAAGTGGGTATCAGAGATTTTTCTGGGAAGTAAAGTCGGCCTGGCGTAATACCGCCCACATCATCAAAAATGTGTCGTGGTCATGGAAACAAATATGGTCACTATCACCATATTTCTCATACGTCTAGCACACCATATTTCTCATACGTCTAGCATACTATATTTCTCATACGTCTAGCACACCATATTTCTCATACGTCTAGCAATTGTAGTAATAGTCACGTGCGTTTGATTGTAGTAATAGTCACGTGTGTTTGATTGTATGAATAGTCGCGCGTGTTTGATTGTAGTAATAGTCACGCGTGTTTGATTGTATGAATAGTCACGTGTGTTTGATTGTAGTAATAGTCACGTGTGTTTGATTGTAGTAATAGTCACGTGTGTTTGATTGTATCAATAGTCGCGCGTGTTTGATTGTAGTAATAGTCACGCGTGTTTGATTGTATGAATAGTCACGTGTGTTTGATTGTAGTAATAGTCACGTGTGTTTGATTGTATAAATAGTCACGTGTGTTTGATTGTATGAATAATCGCGAGTGTTTGATTGTATGAATAGTCACGTGTGTTTGATTGTATGAATAGTCATGTGTGTTTGATTGTATGAATAGTCATGTGTGTTTAAGTGTATGAATAGTCACGTGTGTTTGATTGTATGAATAGCCACGTGTATTTGATTGTATGTATAGTCACGTGTGTTTGAGTGTATGAATAGTCATGTGTGTTTGATTGTATGAATAGTTACGTGTCTTTGGAAATTAAATTGCATTAACCTTGTGTAGTAACCTGGGAAGAGCTCATATGGGAACATCTGGAGTGCTGCGATGTCAATTCTAGCAACAAACATATATGAAGTGCATGCACTTTTATAATTATTTCAAAAAAAAAAAAGATGGCTTGTTTTAACCGAGGGGTCTTTTCTTTCCTATCCACCAACAACGTACTGTCACAAATCCCCACCCAACAACTATGTACTCTCACAACAACTCCCCACCCAACAACTATGTACTCTCACAACTCCCCACCCAACAACTATGTACTCTAACAACTCCATACCCAACAACTATGTACTCTCACAACTCCCCACCCAACAACTATGTACTCTAACAACAACTCCCCGCCCAACAACTATGTACTCTAACAACAACTCCCCACCCAACAACTATGTACTCTCACAACTCCCCACCCAACAACTATGTACTCTCACAACTCCCCACCCAACAACTATGTACTCTAACAACAACTCCCCACCCAACAACTATGTACTCTCACAACTCCCCACCCAACAACTATGTACTCTCACAACTTCCCACCCAACAACTATGTACTCTCACAACTCCCCACCCAACAACTATGTACTCTCACAACTCCCCACCCAACAACTATGTACTCTCACAACTCCCCACCCAACAAAATTATGTACTCTCACAACTCCCCACCCAACAATTATGTACTCTCACAACTCCCCACCCAACAACTATGTACTCTCACAACTCCCCACCCAACAACTACATACTCTCACAACTCCATACCCAACAACTACGTATCTCACAACTCCATACCCAACAACTATGTACTCTCACAACTCCATACCAACAACTATGTACTCTCACAACTCCCCACCCAACAACTACGTACTCTCACAACTCCATACCCAACAACTACGTACTTTCACAACTCCATACTCAACAACTATGTACTCTCACAACTCCATACCCAACAACTATGTACTCTCACAACTCCCCACCCAACAACTATGTACTCTAACAACAACTCCCCACCCAACAACTACGTACTCTCACAACTCCCCACCCAACAACTATGCACTCTCACAACTCCCCACCCAACAACTATGTACTCTAACAACAACTCCCCACCCAACAACTACGTACTCTCACAACTCCATACCCAACAACTATGTACTCTCACAACTCCCCACCCAACAACTATGTACTCTAACAACAACTCCCCACCCAACAACTATGTACTCTCACAACTCCCCACCCAACAATTATGTACTCTAACAACAACTCCCCACCCAACAACTACGTACTCTCACAACTCCCCACCCAACAACTACGTACTCTCACAACAACTCCCCACCCAACAACTACGTACTCTCACAACTCCCCACCCAACAACTACGTACTCTCACAACAACTCCCCACCCAACAACTACGTACTCTTACAACTCCCCACCCAACAACTACGTACTCTAACAACAACTCCCCACCCAACAACTATGTACTCTAACAACAACTTCCCACCCAACAACTATGTACTCTCACAACTCCCCACCCAACAACTATGTACTCTCACAACAACTCCCCACCCAACAACTATGTACTCTCACAACAACTCCCACCCAACAACTATGTACTCTCACAACAACTTCCCACCCAAAAACTATGTACTCTCACAACAACTCCCCACCAACAACTATGTACTCTCACAACAACTCCCCACCCAACAACTATGTACTCTCACAACAACTGTATACTCTCACAACAAGTATGCACTCTCACAACAACTATGCACTCTCACAACAACTGTATACTCTCACAACAACTGTATACTCTCACAACAACTATGCACTCTCACAACAAATCCTAATCCACAAACAAGATAGTCATAACACTCAGCTCAAAGTGGCCACTTCCTGTCCCATGGCCAAGATGTCAAAATCTACAAGACACTGCTGTATCTGTACTATCTCTCACAAATGTATGTATAACACACAATAGCACACAAGTATGAAAGATTTCATCAGAAAGTGTTGAGCAATTAAATTTTGAAGAAGAAAAAAGTTAAGATAGCAACTCAACTTTCCTACAAACATGACCTAGTTCTCCAAATGAATCATTTTAAATAAAAACATGAATTCAAATATGTAGCCTTCAAAAACTAGATGGTCACAACTTAATAAAAGTAAATTCGTGCTAAATAGAACAATCCATTTAATGATAGAGAAAGCAACATCTAATGATAGAGAAAGCAACATCTAATGATAAGGAAAGCAACATTTCATGATAAAGAAAACAACATTTCATGATAAAGAAAGCAGCATTTCATGATAAAGAAAGCAACATTTCATTATAAAGGAAACAACATTTCATGATAAAGAAAGAAACATTTCATGATAAAGAAACAAACATTTCATGATAAAGAAAGCAACATTTCATGATAAAGGAAACAACATTTCATGATAAAGAAAGCAGCATTTCATGATAAAGAAAGCAACATTTCATGATAAAGAAAGCAACATTTCATTATAAAGAAAGCAACTTTTCATGATAAAGAAAGCAACATTTCATTATAAAGGAAACAACATTTCATGATAAAGAAAGCAACATTTCATTATAAAGAAAGCAACATTTCATGATAAAGAAAGCAGCATTTCATTATAAAGAAAGCAACATTTCATGATAAAGAAAGCAACATTTCATTATAAAGAAAGCAACATTTCATGATAAAGAAAGCAACATTTCATTATAAAGAAAGCAACATTTCATGATAAAGAAAGCAACATTTCATGATAAAGAAAGCAGCATTTCATGATAAAGGAAACAACATTTCATGATAAAGGAAACAACATTTCATGATAAAGAAAGCAACATTTCATGATAAAGAAAGAAACATTTCATGATAAAGAAAGCAACATTTCATGATAAAGGAAACAACATTTCATGATAAAGGAAACAACATTTCATGATAAAGAAAGCAACATTTCATGATAAAGAAAACAACATTTCACGATAAAGAAAGCAACATTCATTATAAAGGAAACAACATTTCATTATAAAGAAAGCAACATTTCATGATAAAGGAAACAACATTTCATGATAAAGAAAGCAACATTTCATTATAAAGGAAACAACATTTCATGATAAAGAAAGCAACATTTCATGATAAAGAAAGCAACATTTCATGATAAAGGAAACAACATTTCATGATAAAGAAAGCAACTTTTCATGATAAAGAAAGCAACATTTCATTATAAAGGAAACAACATTTCATGATAAAGGAAACAACATTTCATGATAAAGAAAGAAACATTTCATGATAAAGAAAGCAACATTTCATTATAAAGGAAACAACATTTCATGATAAAGAAAGCAGCATTTCATTATAAAGAAAGCAACATTTCATGATAAAGAAAGCAACATTTCATTATAAAGAAAGCAACTTTCATGATAAAGAAAGCAACATTTCATTATAAAGGAAACAACATTTCATGATAAAGAAAGCAACATTTCATTATAAAGAAAGCAACATTTCATGATAAAGAAAGCAGCATTTCATTATAAAGAAAGCAACATTCATGATAAAGAAAGCAACATTTCATTATAAAGAAAGCAACATTTCATGATAAAGAAAGCAACATTTCATTATAAAGAAAGCAACATTTCATGATAAAGAAAGCAACATTTCATTATAAAGAAAGCAACTTTTCATGATAAAGAAAGCAACATTTCATTATAAAGGAAACAACATTTCATGATAAAGAAAGCAACATTTCATTATAAAGAAAGCAACATTTCATGATAAAGAAAGCAACATTCATGAAGCTGACCCGATTGTTCTCTTATACAAGAGACAAGAGGTTACCTAGAAGATTTAAAACTTTGATTTCAGTATGTCTAGGACATTGTAAACTGAAGTCTACTTCTACAGACTACAAATTACAACACATACACATAGTCTACACATCAAGTCAACCTACAGACTACAAATTACTACACACAGTCTACACATCAAGTCAACCTACAGACTACAAATTACTACACACAGTCTACACATCAAGTCAACCTACAGACTACAAGTTACTACACACAGTCTACACATCAAGTCAACCTACAGACTACAAATTACTACACACAGTCTACACATCAAGTCAACCTACAGACTACAAGTTACTACACACAGTCTACACATCAAGTCAACCTACAGACTACAAATTACTACACACAGTCTACACATCAAGTCAACCTACAGACTACAAGTTACTACACACAGTCTACACATCAAGTCAACCTACAGAATACAAATTACTACACACAGTCTACACATCAAGTCAACCTACAGACTACAAGTTACTACACACAGTCTACACATCAAGTCAACCTACAGACTACAAATTACTACACACAGTCTACACATCAAGTCAACCTACAGACTACAAGTTACTACACACAGTCTAAACATCAAGTCAACCTACAGACTACAAATTACTACACACAGTCTACACATCGAGTCAACCTACAGACTACAAATTACTACACAAAGTTTACACATCAAGTCAACCTACAGACTACAAATTACTACACACAGTCTACACATTAAGTCAACCTACAGACTACAAATTACTACACACAGTCTACACATCAAGTCAACCTAAGATTACAAATTACTACACACAGTCTACACATCAAGTCAACCTACAGACTACAAATTACTACACACAGTCTACACATCAAGTCAACCTACAGACTACAAATAACACACACAGTCTACACATCAAGTCAACCTACAGACTACAAATAACACACACAGTCTACACATCAAGTCAACCTACAGACTAGAAATAACACACACAGTCTACACATTAAGTCAACCTACAGTCTACAAATAACACACAAAGTCTACACATTAAGTCAACATACAGACTACAAATAACACACACAGTCTACACATCAAGTCAACCTACAGACTACAAATAACACACACAGTCTACACATCAAGTCAACCTACAGACTACAAGTAACACACACAGTCTACACATCAAGTCAACCTACAGACTACCAATAATACACACACAGAACATACAGGTCAAGCCAACCTACACCTCAAAACATGTCTTACAAACACGTGAACTGTACAAATACCTAGGCACTAATATGTGGCCTCCCAAAAACATCAACTGACAGACAAATCACCATGTACCTGTAACCAGACTAATGAATGCAACTCAGCTCTCTTTGAGTATAGAAAACTGAGCACAGAAGAAAATGAATGCCACACCTTTAGCCGATAGGAGTGGTTTTGGCAGGAAATCCTGAGAATAAATTGGGGGTAGAATTATTTTTTTAAAATACTTGTTCCTCTGAAACTAACAGTCAGTTTGCTTTGGAGAACTGACTCATAGCCCATTTTGGTGCTCTCCATCCTAGAGGTTTAAACTCTTTTCTTTAATCACTGGTCTCCCTTCCATTCTTTCCTGTGTCCTATTTTATTCCTCCATGCATTATCTTTGTTACCTCTCCTATCTTCTTCCTCCTTGCCACTCCTGTCTTCTCCTTTTTCCTCTTTCGCCATGCCCTTTTCAACACCTTTCATCCATCCTCATGTGACCATGACCCCCTTTCTAATTTTTCATTGTTTGGCTCCTCTTGGTCGAATTAAATCTTATCTGCCCTATTGTCTATTAATCATGTAACCAGTCACATAAATCCTGGCCACTGTTTCTTTCTGCCATTTTTCAGTTTAAATTTCTTTGTTTATTTTAAAATAGTATTTGCCTATCATGTTGATTTTTTTTGGTGTTGTACCTGATGAGGCTTTTGCCAAAACATTATTGTTTGTTTTGACTCTCTAATAATTTAGTTGCTAGATACAATTTCACATTTATTTAACACTATCTTGTCACTGATCTCAATACCAAACTGGCAACTACTGTGCGGTCATCAATGACAAGCTGTATCATTCAAGTCATTTCCTTATTTCCACAAGGTGAGTCTGTTGCAGGACCAACAGTGATCCTCCATTTAATTTGGTATGAGTATGTTCCTTGAGGATGAAAACTTGCGGACAGTTCCAGCTAGAAATAATCTACCTGATCTGGTCTGTGAATTAGTGGCCAAAACAGATTTCTAAATTAAACAGACAGACAAATAAAACAACACTGATAGAAATGCACTATCAAGACTAATTTGATGCAATCGTTATATCTAATTCACAAAACGACAGTTTCTCAAGACTATGCATTACAAAAAAATGAAAGTACTCCATCCACGATTCATCAAATTTATGTTATCATAGTAACAAGGAAGCAACTTCTGGAATGGCCTAACTATAGTTCCCATATACATTACAAGGTCAATATATATCATTGTGAGGGTGATGTAGATTTCACTTCCATAGACATTGAAGCCTATACATTAGTAACGGCTCAAATTACTTGAGCTACATCACTGCTGACTGAACTACGGTGGCTAGATATACACAGAGATTTAACTTATTAAGCTGGAGTGTGATTGTGTTATGTATTCTGATAAAATAGAGGAATCATAGTTCTGTTGCCTCCTCTTAATATCCACTGCTAGTGCAATTGGAGGTCATAATATAAATAATTTAAGGTATGATGATGATACAATCTTAATCGCTAAGAGCGAAAATGAGTTACAAGAAATGTTAGACATTATAGTGAAAGAAAGCAAAAATAAAGGACTCAGCTTTAATAGCAAAAAGACAGCAGAAGTAATGGTAGAAACAAAGAAAAATACATCACCACAATGCACAATAAAGACAAGTGGAACAATATTAAAACAGGTAAATGAAAGTAAATATCTGGGAACAATGTTAACCTCAGACAGTAGATTTACAAAAGAGGTGAGATACAGAATTGCTCAGGCAAAAGCAGCTTTCCAAAACATGAGGAAGATACTGTGCAATTCATTTTTGATAATAGAAACAAGAAAAAGAGTTCTTAAATGTTATGTAGAGCCAGTCTTAACATATGGATGTGAATCATAGACAATGGGACAACAGACAAGAAAATCACTGGAGTCTATAGAAATGTGGTTTTACGGAAGAATGTTGAGAATACCATGGACAGCTAAAAAGAGTAGCGAAAATATTCTGAAAGAGGCCAAAGCAAAGAGAGTGCTAATTTCCAATATTAGGAAAAAATAACCATCATTTTTTGGCCATGTAATGAGAAGGAAACAGCTGGAATATATTGTAACAACTGGGAAAATTGATAAAAGAAGAGATAAGAGGGAAGCAAAGAGAAAAGATACCAGACAGCTTAAAAGAATGGCTTGGCCTTGTACCAGGGTAGTAGTACTCTGGGAAGGTAAGGAATGCCACCCCACATCATAAGTTTTGATGCCTGAAGTGACACTATCTAGAAATCTCCTAACACTTCTGGATAGGTGGCCGATCACATATGGGTGAAAACTTGTGTGCTAAGATACAGATTCAAGTCTCGTACTTTACCTTTATCTATCCTTAGCATTAAATTGGACACACTGCTTTAGAAATAGATCCTTGCTGTTCTAAAAATGGATGACAGGATTGCCAGAAATGTATACGAGAGTGGGAGAATGAGGGGTTGGTTATCAGAATCAATCTTGTGAGTTCTTAAAGACAAGTACATTGACTATCTATTTATATATAGCCCTTTCAACTCCAAGATGGCACATAGGGTAGAAATTCCTGACTCTCTGAGTGTCACAATCTATATTATCAATTATTAATCAAGTATCATATCTTGCTTGCAATGCACAGGACAGGTATTGTATTTTGCCTGTTATTACTGCTCCAGGTGAGTCACTCAATCTCTGCAAAGGAGCTGATGTCTGCTCAGGCTGTTGTCTTTTGCCTCAGTGTGTTTTTTTAGTCTCTAATTCAGTTTTTTTTTTTCTGTTACTCCTTAGGTTCCAGTTTGAGCTCCTGCAGTAGAGTAACTACTGTTTGCAAATGACAAGACAACAGCTTTGGACTTTTGGTTACTAGATAACACTAACTTTAAATGTGATGTTTTATTGTTTTGCTGCTGGTAGAGTGCTGTTCTGCTGTTTGTGTTTATTTGAAACTTAGCATCATCATCGATTGATTCGGTAGTGTTACTGTTAGTAACTATCTTACTTATATAATTATAGCAAGCAAGTATGGATGAAATAGATTAACACAGTCAATGAGTGAATATACCAACTAAAAAAAAAGAAATGATTTTATTAATTTATTTGATATGAGAAGCCATTGGGCATTGGGATCATATTCATAATGCATAATAAAAGCGTATGTGATCAAACGGTGGTGAATGACCAACAGTTGTCAACAGTGACTAACGATATGAATTTCCAGCCCAAACAAAGTTAACAACCAATAACAGAACATGATTAAGACTTAAGACAAGGAAGATTAGAATTATTAGAAGCATCTGACTGACTCATTCATCACTGACAAAAAAAAAAACATTTGGGTTGTGATTTCAAGTTTACCTCTTCACTGATTTCACTTCAGACTTCAGTTTCACATTATTAACTCTTCACGAATCACTTTCAGTCCCTGACTCAGTCTAGCTGTCTCAACTGTTGATATAGCACTAGTGTAGTTACAGTAGCGAGTAGCTAGCAGTTATGAGTCAAAAGTAACTTAAGACTTAAGACAAGAGAAGCAAGGCAGTGAGTGAATATTATTTGAAGTAAATTAAAACTATTAAAAGTTTATCTCTTCAATTGAATGCATTTATTGTATACTACATGAACTAATTTGTTAACATTCTTACCTGCTAACATATGAACGAAGAGCGTGATATGTATTCCAAGAATTGTAAGTAAACTTGAAACAGTAAGCAGACACTTCCCCAACAACAACCACAACGATGAGTCGGAAGTAGGAGAATGGCACTTCCAAATCACAAGCTCAAGTGTCGCCTATAAACAGTTCAAAATAACACTTCGGGCTATTAGATCCACCTTAGTAAATTATTAAACAAGTCATTTTAAAATGTTTAAATATTAGAATATTTAAATTCGGTCTTTATATTTATTTTCGGTAACGTAGTCCCACTGCAATGATTGCCGTCGCCGACAAGAGCATGGGGGAAACACGAACAATATTTTTACCTTACTGGGATGTATTGCCACAGTGGCATTTATGGAGCCAAAACAATATACAAAATTAAAATATTTCAGTACTTTAAACATTGTCTTTTCTTCTTCTATGCTAACAATTGATCCTATATATTTAAATATGTAAACTGTTTCTCGCTCTTGTTCAATTTTAAATATTGTAATGAAACAAAATGTACATTAAAATTAAAGATTTCTTCTGTTGATCGCATCTCACTGAGGAATACCAGGAAACGAGAAGACAAATAACCACATGCACCAGTTGCATACCAGCAGGAGAACAGATAATCAAATCAATCAGAAGACCACAAGATCCAAATCAAGACGCGTTTCATAATATGAATTGATCTGAACAAGTTATCATTACACGCATCAGAAAAGGGCACAATCGACTCCTTAGTCACAGGTACACACAATTCAGGATTGGCACCTCAGCCACACGTACATGTGAATAGGCGCCCCAGACTGCTGAACACATACTTCAAGACTGTACTATAGCAGACGGGAAAATTATTGGCCCATAGATGCAGTACTACAGACAAAACTATAAGTTTGATATAGCTTTACCTGTGTGTTATATATGGGCCACTGCAAAAATTACAACAACAAAAAAACAGTAAAATGTATACAAGAAAGAAATGACACTGCAGATAAAACATACTCGAGGCGAACGAAAGATAGAAAGAGTTTTGTTTCAGCATTTTATTTATTTTAATGGCTCGGCAATTTATATTTTTGCCTTCTAATCTTATACTTTATGCAGTAGATGAGGCGAAAGAGTCAGAAATGACCAACGGCACAGAAATCGAAAATGGCAAAGTGCTTGGTGCACAAGAAGCAAATTCAGGACATGGAAGACGAATATGGCTGACCACCGTAAAAGAGATTGGAGCCTCATCACGTACTATTCCAAATAAATCCATGGCTGCACCATAAAAGCAAGAGACAGAGCAGAATGACGCTCCATTTTAGCCAACCTTCGATTCGGAGACGGCACTCAATGATGAATATTGTACTTGACGAACCATAATTATTTTCATCAGCGTTAACAATGATCTTCATCATAACAGTGTTAACAATATAGACTTGGCGCTAAACCCAGGAACTATTTTTAAACAATACCAAGAACATACAATGTGTTAGACGTATAACATATTTTGGCTATTAGCTTCACCATAGTAAATTATTCAACTAGTCATTTTAGAATGTTTAAATTGATAGATACGTCCAAGAGATAAGATGTGGAGAATTAAGAAAACAGCGCTAGAAATATTATATGCTATTGACTGCCTAACGATGCAGCAAATAAAATTATTCGGCCGCGTGATAACACTAAAGAGCTAAATGTACCCCAAGAGTAAACAATATTTGTGATTTGAACATATATTATAGCATAAATGGCCAATCACGGAAAAGATGGAATATTAAAGACAACAGGAAATAGCAGGACATGCTAGCAGAAAAATAAAATACCTCAAACTATACATCTCTCTCGATGCTGAAAAGTAAAGGAGGAAGAAAAGAAAAACCGTAGCCCGACGATTATTCCTTTTTATTTTCTTTTGCCTCCGATTCGTTAATTTACTTTTAAGTAAATGGACTTCCGGTCAATATGGCGTATAGGAGGCATTGAATCGATGAGACACTGTCCGAAAAGCTATATATATTCCTCATATTCCGAGTGCGGCTTGCTGCAGGAGCTACTGAGATTAGTGCTCTGTGCACACCGTGAGCTGTGTGTTTCACCTGATGGTATTTCTATATTCAGATTACTTACGATGAATGATGATATCGTATGACGAAGGATAGCTTAGTTGCCTTGACTATCGGTGTTACTATGCCTTATGTCTTTTGACGTGTGCTATGTTTGCTACGATGGGGACTGCACCTTCTTTTTTTTTTTTTTTTTGGATATTCGATGAAATGTTAATTCTGATGATTCCACTGGCACGGGCGGTTGATCAATTATGGATTGAATTCGCTTGCAGTGATACCGGGGCCTTTGAATAACTATAACTATAATGCACCATCTCGATTTTGTTGAGATACAAGGGAACTCATAAATATCTTCAGCTGTCATTACACTGGGCCAAGAGCGTCAACTCTCAGGTTTCTGAATCCATAACAACTCTGTTGAGATAAGCAATACATCGCTGGTAATCCACATGTATCCTCTGTTTTTTTTTTAGCTCGTGCAGTCGCTTGAAGTTCTGTCAATGTGTATGTCTACTGAAGACAACTTTATAGTAAAAACATTTGTACATTTAGTTTTGTCTTATATTCATAAAAGTTCCAGCGTATGATTTGTATGTGTTTATTTTGTTTCTCCGTTACTAATCATGACGACAACAGTCAGCTACACATCGCTATGATGTCTCGCGAACGGTAAAATGATTGTCTTGATAACCAACCATCGATGAGGAGAATGGGGTTCCGAAAAAACAGAGGATGTACCGACGCACTATTCACATTAAAGCAGCTTGCAGAAAAAAACGACAGAACACAATCAAAACTTATACATAGCCTTCATTGACCAGGAAAAAGCATTCGACAGAGTAAACAGAGAGCAACTGTGGGAGATACTAACAACATGCGGAGCAATCCAACATCTAACCAAACTTATTAAAAGTCTCTACGTCAACAGCAGCTGCAGGGTCAGAACAGCAGCAAGCTACACAGACCACTTTGAAGTTAGATCAGATGTAAGACAGGGGTGCGTATTATCCCCCCTACTGTTTATTACATACATGGACCATATATGCAAGCTACCCAACCCATTAGAGACAGAGGAGATCAACAAGCTTCTATTTGCAGACGATCAGGCACTAATACATGAAACAATAGAAGACCTAAAAGAACACGTAAACAAACTCAACATCTCAGTCACAAAATACAACATGAAAATCAACATCAACAAAACAGAAGTCATGAATGTCACCAAAAATAAACAGAACATCAACATAACTATAGAAGGCAGACAACTAAAACAAGTATAGGAATTCAAATAACTAGGAAGTCTAATGACAAACGATAATTCTCAAACAGCAGAGATAGAACCAAGATGCAACAAAGCTTGTCAAATCATCGGACAGTTATCACCACTATTGTCCAACAAGGAAATAACTCTGGAGGCAAAACGAGCACTCTACAATACAATCTTAATCCCAACGGTGTGCTACCAATGCCAGACCTGGACCCTAGATGCAAGAACAGTAAGAAAATTAACCTCTACAGAGATGAAATGTGTTAGACGAATGACAGGAAACAGTCTGAGAGATAAGATCTGAAATGAAGAACTGAGAATAAAGCTAGGAATAGCCCCAGTCAAAGAATATATAAAGAAACAACAGATAAAATGGTTTGGCCACGTGGCAAGTAGAAAGAACAAAACACAACACAACGAGCCTTCAACAAACGTTGTGAGAACACCAGACCCAAGGGTCGACCACGAAAAAGATGGGTCGATGGAATATTAGAAGCACTAGGAAACATAACAGCAGCAGAGGCAAACAGAAGAGCAAAATACCGCAAATTATATCTCCCCTCGACGCTGAAAGGCAGATGAGGAAGGAAATAAGAAGAAGAAGATGAGGATAATTCATGTTATTTCCGACAATAAAACAATATTAAATGCTGTAAACTAGACACGCGAAAATTAGACACAAAGAGAAAGTGTTAAGTTAACCCCCAAAACTTAAAACAAAAAAGGAGATACAACATCATAAGCACAATAGTGTTTAGAGAACTAATGTACAGAGGACAAGAGGTTGGGTTAAATGTCGATTAATAGCTTGTAAGCAATGTCGACTTTCCAACCATGGATGACAGGATCAAGATCTGGAGGGCACGAGCATACCTAAAGATAAGTGCAGATAAAGATCATCCATTGCATCATGAGCTCAACACAGGGAAGAGCGTCAGGCTAAAAATAGGCAAATCATGAGTGGGCCGAGCTGAAGATGTCATCAAACAGGTCTGTGGGCTTACCAATATCAGCGCTGGTGAGGAGTGGATACCGGTGCCTACCTCATTCAAGGGAAGATTCTCATGTATTGCATATGACAACCTGCACTATCAAAGCAAGAGACAGAGCAGAATGACGCTCCATGGTAGCCAACCCTCAGTGCGGAGACGCCACTTGATGATGATTAGATGATCGAAAGGTCATCTTCACAACGGACAACACCAAAGTGCTCAGACACCTCCCCAACATATTTCCCAGTACACAGACCCCCCCCCCCCACCCCCAATCATATTCCCAAGTACTCCTCAGACACCCCCGAGCATATTCCCCAGTACTCAAACACCCCCTCCCCAGCATTTTCCCCTGTACTCAGGCACCCCCCAGCATAATCCCCAGTACTCAGACACCTCCCCAGCATATTCCCCAGTACTCAGACCCCCCCCCCCCAGCATATTCCCCAGTGCTCAGACACCTCCCCCCAGCATATTCCCCAGTACTCAGAGACCCCCAAGCATATTCCCCAGTACTCAGACACCTCCCCAGCATGTTCCCAGTACGAACTACACCCCCCAAACACTATGACAATAGCACTGAAGATCTTGATGATTTTACCCGTTACCAGGGAAGACCGTTATGGCGTTAGGAGATTGAGACTAGGTCCTAGTTAAGTGATGGACCGCTTTCTATTTTTTTTTTCAGTTATCCCTCACATTAGCTTTACTGCAGCTCCGCATTTTTATCTATTCATTTGCATTTCTTTGCCTTGACCCCTTCCGTTAGCGAGTCTGTTTTGACGCACGCTGTTACCATGTGAGTGAAAAGATATTTAAAAAAAGGAAAAAGTGGTATGATAACTGCTTTACGTGGGTGAGGAACACAACAAGAGTAGGACGACGCTTCGGCCAAGTATGCCTTCAGCTGAAACAATAAACAACACAAACGTGTATAAGGGTATACACAGAAATGTAACTACGTATCGAAAATATGTTAGACTCAAAAAGGGAAATAAGTCACTTCCCTGTGGTCCGGAGCCAACTGGACTGTAACTGATATGCGGACACAGGTGTGGAATACAGTAAAAGGGAAAGGTTAAAATAATGTAGTTGAGTACAAGATCCCAGACTATATTAATACTAGACGGACTGAAGCCAGATGTGTTGGACTGAACGACGCAAATATCACAGTTATACTGCAAACCACAAAATAACGCAGACACGCCCACTTAATGTCCTTTTAAGGGCCAATGACGAAGAGGTATATTGCTTTAGTCATCGGACGAACACAAGCAAGCAACTATCACTAGAAATGTTGATATAAGTGTGATTCTCAATAAGTGGTTTTTTTTAATGTATCCAAGCGAACACATAAATCTGTGTATGTCTGCAACTATGGATGTACACACGAAAAGATGTGCTCAATCGCATGCGTACATAACCAAACATTCATAAACGCATTAAACACACATACATATTACCACAAAGCTCATCCCAAAACATAAATAAGTGTCCTTTGGTCGCCTTTAAAAGCGATAGGAGTCTGAGAGACATTCTTGTCAAGAGCCGCCTCCCCGTCCAAACCACAAACACCTAGGCACCGATCGATGTGGACGTCGAGTCTGCAACACTTGCGACCATGTGCTTTGGACCGATTCCATCTTGTTATCAATAGGCGATTTGATATCAAGGAAGGTTTTCAATGCGTATCACAGAATATCATTAACGCCATAATATGTCAGCTATGCCAGATGAGTTATATAGGCGAGTCTGTACGACGCCTGGTTCACAGGTTTTGTGAGCAATTTCGTAATGTTGAGCAGAAGACTGGCATCCCGGTGTCGTTCCATTTCAATTCACTAGACCATATTGATAAACCAGACACGCAAGTCACTGGCATTGTTTCATGTCACTCCAACAATCGTAACCGGTTCGCCCTTGAGAATCGTCTCATAGCACCTATACATGTGTGTATTTGTCTGCATGTGTACTTACACATTTAGGCACCTATGGGTGTTTTTATATGTACTTTGTGGTTATATATACAGAAATATGAGTTTATGAATGTATGCTTATGTACGCATAATATGTTTGGGCATATCTGTTCGGAGTTGCACACCCACAGTTGCAGATATACGCAGATTTAGTTGTTCGCTTGAGTATGTTACATAAAAAAAACATAAACACTAATTGGGAACCAACTCATATAAACGCTTCCAGCAATAGTAGAGTCTGGGATCTTGTACCCAACTACATATTTTTGGAACCCTTCCCTTTTACTGTATTTCATACCTGTGTCCGCTATGTCAACCGGCCTTATCAATTACACTCCAGCCGGTGCCTGATCAAGCTCTGGACCACAGGGAAGTAACTTAATTTCCTTTTTTGAGAGTCTAGCATATTTTCGTCATGATGCAGTTAGATTTGTGTGTATATCCTTATACATTTTTGTGTCGTTTATTATTCCCGCTGAAGGCCTTTTGGAACCGTCGTTCTACTTTTGTTTTGTTTCTCACCTAGGTAAACCTGTTACCATAGCACATTTTCATGTTTTAAAACTTGTATTCTCATCATCAACTTTACAGCAGCTCCGCCCTTCTATGCATCTTTATGCGTTTACCCCAATTACCAGGGGAGACCGTTATGGCGTTAGAAAATTGAGACTAAGGTCCTAGTTAAGTGATGGACCGCTGACTCTGTTCCGACCGCATGTCGCTTCTGAGCAATAAAGAAAATGGTTAATCAGACTGGCTTAATTTTTTATTACCGTCCTAGTTATCGATAGAGAAGTTCGTGAACTGAAATGTGTCCCTTAATGAATGCACCGCATGACTGCTGTAACATAAAATCGATTCAATAAAGGCTGAAGGTGAACGGCAGTGAAAACCGGTTTCCTGAATATAATAGAATTATTCAGTAGCTACATTATTATGCACATCGC
Organism: Megaustenia siamemsis; assembly: GCA_032433765.1. Lineage (NCBI taxonomy): Eukaryota > Metazoa > Mollusca > Gastropoda > Stylommatophora > Ariophantidae > Megaustenia > Megaustenia siamemsis. The sequence continues at coordinate 10,404,763 of JAVIAB010000160.1, forward strand.
ACATAAATACAACTTCTACTTACATTCGCATTTATTTGTTTTTAATAAAGTTAGTACTTTTGACTGAAACATTTATTTTACATCATAAAACAGCAATCAGTTGTTGAAGATTTCACCTGCAGCTGCCATGCAGAACTTGGCAGTCAGCGAACAAAACCCTGGCCAAGCTCGTCCGCCCTTGACGAAAACAAAAAAGTGAACAAGCAGAAGCGAAACATTGGGCTCCCTAGTCGGTGATCTTGTCTCGGGCTCGTTCCTTCTTCATACTTTCTAGCAATGGTGGTCGCTGGAGGAATATTGCAGCGTTCACTTTACCCTTTTAACATACTCTAGAAGAAAGAAAACAGTGAGTACAATAATGCAGATAATTTGATTAATTTTAACTTGGAACTGGCGAAACTAAGTAAGAAAAGATGTGTCGCCGGCATCTGGTTTTATATTTTATTTATGAGTTCGTTCACCGTTTAGAGACAGACTACAATACAATCATTTATAACTACTACTACATCTTACTACTCAGCGAGTTGTAATATACATTAAATAAATATGAAACTGATTAACATGTCACAAAAAACAACAATTATTAAATTAATTATTGAAGTAATAACTATTGACGTGACTGTCGTAACACTGGCAGCGACTGGCTTGACTACTTGACTGCCGCGAGTGACAGGAGTATCATGGACAAGACCGAGTCAATGAATGACAAGGAGGATAGTAATATTAACAGTAAATTTACATTTTAATATTTGATTTATAAATTTATTTGTACCTTAATATTTAGATTTATTTAAGAAATTCAGACATTATTAATTATATTATTTTGTTATATATATATTATATATTATCAAATTATTTTTTAATCAAATTAATCCCAGAATCATCTGGAGAGGTATTTATTTTGTTTAAAGCAATTAATGACTATGACTATATAATACTCAACTATTGTATTATATATATATGATGCTATTGTGTATATTATAAATATATTATGTACATATTATATGTATATATTATTTATATAATGATGATGAGGTATAGATATGACTTTGGGTATATTATAGACTAGTTATAATTAATAAAGTAAAGAACATATTTCAAAATGCAAAATTATCAGTAAAGTAAAGGTCGAGTTTAGTGTCCCAAATTATTTCTGGTAAACGTGCGATCTCCCCTCACTGACTGGACATACTTGAATTATCTGCTGTTTCTAGTTTTTGTGCATTTATTTTTTTTAATTTAATTTTTTTTACAAGGTTAGGTTTTGTAGGCTATTCCAAACCCTAAACTTAACCCATGGTCTTCTAATGATAGATTCAAGAGCAACTGAATAAAATACAAGGGGACTTTACTCTAAGCAGATATAATTTGGGACAGTAAACTCGGACCTTTACCCAGCTGTCATTATTTGTTTATTTTTTGCATGTGTGATTATGGGGTCATCATTTATCTATTCTTTGTGTATGAATGAATGTTGAGAATTAGATTTAGATAGTATTATGAATAATTACATCAGTGATTTTGCAGAAATAATACAAATAATTATTCATTAATTAAAGAAAGATGTAAACTGGACAAGCAGAAGACAACCATTATACTCAATTGATAAAAAAAAAAAAATTAGATTTAGGACCAGATTAATTTTCATTTTCTGAAAAATATCATCACAAGCCTTTTGCCTTTTTCATGTTACCATTTCACACTGCAAGGAACTGTTAAAAGCAACAAGAAGGGGAGTAGACAGAGAAAGAGAGGAGAGGTTGACATCAGAGAATGGACAGGCCTAGATATAGCCCTAAAGTTGCTAAATAATGACTTCAGATAGGGACAAAATGGTGAAAGTTGATGAAGTCTGTCAGTGGTGCTCCAATGACCCACAGGATTAAGGGATGAAGAAGGGATTAAGAGATTTTCATGTAATATTGTCTTTATGGTGGAATAAGGTATTTGCTATAATGTGATTTGATAGTTCTCAGACCTCAACTAGTTTCTCTCCACTTTGATTAATGGTCCTTAAACCCTCGATGCAAAAAGACAAATGAGGATGGAAATAAGAAGTCATGCTTATTGTTACATTTATCAAGTTTTCTTTATGATCCTATATGTATATGGCCTTGATGTCTTGACAGATGGTTGGTAGCATACAATCATGATAAATCAATAGTTTGGTAAAATGTTAGTGTCTTATGCTGTTTTACTAAACAGCCACTCTCATGACTGAATCTGCCAATATTGGATAGACAGATCAAATCACAGAATGAAGAAGATACATTTGTGGTGCCTGACCTCATCTCCCTTATCCTGCACCTTTTATTTTATGACTTTGACATCAATGTTTTCTCTATTATTACTATGCCTTTTTGTTCTTTATGTGCTACGATCTGATGCCAGATTTTCCCAGTTTCTTTTGTTGATTTGTGGTCTGCCCTTTGGCCTTTTTCTGTCCCTAAGGCCACCATATAATAATTGTTTGAGAATACAGTTGTTTTCCATTCTTACATGATCCAGCCACCTTAGTCTCTGATTCCTAAGGGCGTTGCCATGATGGATGGGAGTTTGGCTTGTTGCAAGACGTTAGAGTTGGTTACTTTGTCCTGCTATTTGATGTTCATTATCTTGTGAAGGCAACACATATGAAAACTGTTTAACTTTTTCTCATACCCTGCATAGGTAGTCCAAGTTTCTGATCCATATAAGAGTAAACTAAGCACATAAAAAAAAAGTAAAGTACCCCCGTCACGCCAAGTGGCGTATAGGGAATATGGTGTTAGTGACCATAAATTTTACAGACCTTCGGCACATGATTTTTGGGGTAATGTGGTCGGTATTACGCCTGTGCCGCTTTACTTTCCCAGAAAAAAATCCGGTACCTATTAAAGGCTGGATGGACCGGGAAGCCATTGGTTGGGATCGAACCCTACCTCTTGTCCTTTGTAGTCCAGTTCACTAACCACTGAGCTATCGCAGCTCCCAAACTAAGCACATAACTTTGGTAAATTAAAATTCTAGTCCTGAGTGTTAGTTAAGTGTTGGCATTTGCTCTACCTTGAAGTTTACACAAATGTTGAAGCTGCCTTTCCAATTCAGGAATTTATCTCTTCTTTAAGTGAAATGGTGGTTGTGACAATAGAGGTGGGATAGGTGAACTTATACAATTATAGTAATTAATTAACCATTCATTTTATGTGTGTGTAAAAGTAATGCACAAATACTGCACTAAAATGTTTATAATTCTAATTTTAGCTGTATATTCTTCCTCTGTCTACTTGTTACTGCAGTACAGAAAAAATGAACCGCCCTTTAGCCACCCTAAGCAAGGATGAAGTTCCATTACTGTTCCATGAGCCACATGTTAAAGCTGGCTTCAGGCCACTGCACCAGCCATGGTCTAGTTACTGCCTCAGCATCTTCCAGGTTGGATTTTTTCCCTTATTTAATTGGTTGTTGACAGGTAGTTTTATACACAGTTACATAAATGCAAGTGATGGGTTAGTTAGCTCATTTGTTTAGTGGTGGGTTAGTTAGCTCACTTGTTTAGTGGTGGATTAGTTAGCTCACTTGTTTAGTGGTGGGTTAGTTAGCTCACTTGTTTAGTGGTGGGTTAGTTAGCTCACTTGTTTAGTGGTGGATTAGTTAGCTCGCTTGTTTAGTGATGGGTTAGCTAGCTCGCTTGCTTAGTGGTGGGTTAGTTAGCTCACTTGTATAGTGGTGGGCTAGTTAGCTCACTTGTATAGTGGTGGGTTAGTTAGCTCACTTGTTTAGTGGTGGATTAGTTAGCTCGCTTATTTAGTGGTGGATTAGTTAGCTCGCTTGTTAAGTGGTGGATTAGTTAGCTCGCTTGTTAAGTGGTGGGTTAGTTAGCTTGCTTGTTTAGTGGTGGGTTAGTTAACTCACTTGTTTAGTGGTGGATTAGTTAGCTTACTTGTGTAATGGTAAAGTTAGTTAGCTCACTTGTATAGTGGTGGGTTAGTTAGCTCGCTTGTTTAGTGGTGGGTTAGTTAGCTCACTTGTATAGTGGTGGGTTAGTTAGCTCACTTGTATAGTGGTGGGTTAGTTAGCTCACTTGTTTAGTGGTGGGTTAGTTAACTCGCTTGTTTAGTAGTGGATTAGTTAGCTTACTTGTGTAATGGTAAAGTTAGTTAGCTCACTTGTATAGTGGTGGGTTAGTTAGCTCACTTGTTTAGTGGTGGGTTAGTTAACTCGCTTGTTTAGTGGTGGATTAGTTAGCTTACTTGTAATGGTAAAGTTAGTTAGCTCACTTGTATAGTGGTGGATTAGTTAGCTTACTTGTAATGGTAAAGTTAGTTAGCTCACTTGTATAGTGGTGGATTAGTTAGCTTACTTGTAATGGTAAAGTTAGTTAGCTCACTTGTATAGTGGTGGATTAGTTAGCTTACTTGTAATGGTAAAGTTAGTTAGCTCACTTGTTTAGTGGTGGATTAGTTAGCTCACTTGTTTAGTGGTGGGTTAGTTAACTCGCTTGTTTAGTGGTGGATTAGTTAGCTCACTTGTTTAGTGGTGGATTAGTTAGCTCACTTGTTTAGTGGTGGATTAGTTAGCTCACTTGTTTAGTGGTGGGTTAGTTAGCTCACTTGTTTAGTGGTGGGTTAGTTAACTCGCTTGTTTAGTAGTGGATTAGTTAGCTTACTTGTGTAATGGTAAAGTTAGTTAGCTCACTTGTATAGTGGTGGGTTAGTTAGCTCACTTGTTTAGTGGTGGGTTAGTTAACTCGCTTGTTTAGTGGTGGATTAGTTAGCTTACTTGTGTAATGGTAAAGTTAGTTAGCTCACTTGTATAGTGGCAGGGTTAGGCATCACCACTGTGTGCCCTGCCCCAGGGTAAAGGTTGGAATCCTGGCATTGACTACTTATTATTTATTTTTGAGGCTCTCAGTCACAGATTTGCCAAGCTTCACATAAAGTTGACACAAATTCATCATTAGAATTTCTCAGGGATTCAAGATACGTGTCCTGCAACAGAGATGAGTGTAGTCAACAACCCATAACTGACTGTGTACATCAGGATCTAGACTTTGCTCCACCTCCCAGTGGTGCTGCTTGAAACAGCCTATCCTGTATGGTCAAGCGAGTAAGGAATTGAAGAGGTAGACAACTCAAAGACACTGTGCTGCAAGTCAGTTGTATTGGGCCAAAAGACACAAATAAATCGCAACACAATGCACCTATGCCCACTTAACATCCTTTTATGGTTGGATGGTGAAGAGTTAATCAATTAATTAGTAGTCATCGGGTATGTGCTAGAAAGAAAACATGTACCCTTATGAAGATAGCAAACAAACTGTATAACATGACATCTAGGATCTTCACTAATAGTGTAGAAGGGGGAGGAGTGGAGAGAGTAGAGAGGAAACAAAAATGAGAGAACAAGGTCAAGGAGGAAAAATAAGGAGAGGATGGGTCGAAATGCACGGGGAAAACGTGAAGACCATGTGGGCAGACAGATGCGTAGGTGTAGAAGTGGGAGGAAGGAGAGAATAGAGGAGTAAATAGATGAGAGAACAAGGTCAAGGAGAAAAAAAGGAAAAAGACAGTAAGACGAAGTCAGGAGAAAAATGAGACTGTGGGTCGAATGCACATGAAAAATGTAAAGACCATGTTCAGAAGTGAGTGGGCAGACAGACGGGTAGGAAGTCAATTTTGATTGGCTGACAAGATCCAAATTTAAGAGGTAAACACAAAAGATTGAGAAGCACTTGGAGACCAGACACTTGGAAAAATGTGGTCGGCCCATAGGGAGGCTAACCTTAGCCTAGTAGAATTAGATTAGAACGTGAGTTAGACTAATAGTGAAAACACTTTTTGATACCGAACACTGGAAGAGACTGAGTTGGCAGGGAGTGACGATCTAGAGTCATAACACCAAGCAAGTGTAATAGAATTTTAGCCAGCAAAGAACACGCGGTAGTTAGGAGATGCAGAGACCAGTGAAGAACAGTAGGCGGACAGATTAGTAAGTAGCACTATTAAGAGACAGTTAGTAGCGAGTACCAAGAGACAGCCAGGCCGGTAGAAGTAGCTTTAGGGCGGGCCATCAATGGGGACGGTCCACATATATTGTAGATGAGAGTATGAATGCGGTGGAGAGTATGAAACGGCACTTTGGATGTTAACATTGAGAAACAATATTTGTTTATACAACAATACAATTTTATATTTTCTGTGAGTAAAAGTGAAAATCTTAATTTTTTTTAGTGTTTCACTTAATCGTTTTCTTGTTCTTGCCAAGAAACTCAAAGTGTGATACATGTCACATGAAGAGAAAGTTAATGGATCAGTGAATTGTCTTCTGTTGTCAAGAACCTCAAAGTGTGATACATGTCACATGAAGAGAAAGTTAATGGATCAGTGAATTGTCTTCTGTTGTCAAGAACCTCAAAGTGTGATACATGTCACATGAAGAGAAAGTTAATGGATCAGTGAATTGTCTTCTGTTGTCAAGAACCTCAAAGTGTGATACATGTCACATGAAGAGAAAGTTAATGGATCAGTGAATTGTCTTCTGTTGTCAAGAACCTCAAAGTGTGATACATGTCACATGAAGAGAAAGTTAATGGATCAGTGAATTGTCTTCTGTTGTCAAGAACCTCAAAGTAAGATTTATGCCACACCAAGGAGAAATTAAGGGGACATTATGCGAACTTTATTAATATTCAGAGAATAAAGCGAATAGAGCAAAATAGGCATACGAATTGATTGTGTAGCTTCAAGTAAGGATAATATATTCAGCAGTTTATTTCAATGACATATACAACTTCCATTCAGGTTCCTTGCAGTAATAAAATGATTTACAAAAACAGATGAATTATTAATTTGTGTTAGATTTTGATGTTGTGTCTGTTAAGCATAAAACAGTGGGTTAGATTACAAGAATTTGAGGTTTCTATAACACTGGGCTAAACACATTATTGGTTGTTATTTTATAAAATTTGTGAGATGAACCGAAACAACAAGGACAGAAGCACAAAGATTAGATTGTAGTCAAATATGTGATTAGTTTAGATTACCCGGCATCATATATAAACAGTAACTGTTTAGATTACCCAGCATCATATATAAACAGTAACTGTTTTGATAGAGCGACAACTCTTTGATGGCAGGAAAATTTAATGATAGCATGTGTAGACAGCAGTGCTGAATGTAGGTTAGAAACACTGGCCTAGAGACCTTCTAGACTGGCAGCGGAAGTGCCTCATTTGGGTCTTCATGATTTAGGTAATCCCAACTAAAGAGCATACCATGAATAGTTGGAAAGAAGGTAATTTTCCTTCTCTTTTTTTAGTAGCTGATTTATCCTTGTAATGTGTTGTTGATTTATTCTTGTAATGTGTTGTTGTTGATTTATCCTTGTAATGTATTGTTGTTGATTTTTCCCTGTAATGTGTTTGTTGATTTGTATAAAAAATGTGCTTCAATTAAATCATGATTTTTCTATGTCCTTTATTGCGTTTAGTGGCATAATGAGCTGCTGAATACATGGACTCACTTGGTAGCTCTGATTATGGTACTAATATGGACGTCCATATTCTGGGAGGAGTTCAGGCTCATTACAGATCCCTACATGTGGCCCCTGGCTGTTGGTATTTTTACAATGGTCTCACTCTACATCTGCAGTACCAGTGCTCACTGCTTTCAGAACAGGTTAGATTTGTTATCATTTTATGTTAAATGAGTTATTTCCAAACTGAGATTTGTCTGCCTATCTTTTGTTTGGTTGAAGTATTCTCTGTATCTGCAATGTTGTTTCTTGTTTAAATTTTACCCAAACTGAGATCTGTCTGTATATCTTTCATTTGGCTGAAGTATTCTCTGTATCTGCAATGTTGTTTCTTGTATAAATTTTACCCAAACTGAGATCCATCCATCCAGGACCCACCCACCTGAAAATACCATTTTTAGTGCTGTTAATGTTACAATTAAGTTGTAGCAATTTGTATTCTAGAATGCAAAGAAGCGTGCAACATGTAGGTATCGTAATTAAGGATTTAGGGAACTGAAAATTCATTAATTTAAAATATGCTGGTGATGCTGATCAAATGCCTCTGGGTCACCAAGAGTTGCTTAATCTTCAACGCACAAAGTTGTGACTTTTAATTGACTTTCCTGATTTCTGGATTTCTGCTTGATAAATTTGAATTTGTACGTCCTAGAGGTATTACAATACTAGGTCTTCTGTATCAACAAAGCCTCATCACTGAGATATGAGACCTTCTGTATCAACAAAGCCTCATCACTGAAATACTACATATTCTGTATCAACAAAGCCTTGCCATTGAAATACAAAGTCTTCTGTATCAACAAAGCCTTGCCACTGAAATACGAGGTCTTCTGTATCAACAAAGCCTTGCCACTGAAATACGAGGTCTTCTGTATCGACAAAGCTTCATCACTGAACTAACTAGGTCTTCTGTATCAACAAAGTCTCACCACTGCAGTACTAGGTCTTCTGTATCAGCAAAGCTTCATCACTGAACTAACTAGGTCTTCTGTATCAACAAAGTCTCACCACTGCAATACTAGGTCTTCTCTATCAACAAAGTCTCACCACTGCAATACTAGGTCTTCTGTATCAAGAAAGCCACACCGCTGCAATACTAGGTCTTGTCTTCTCTATCAACAAAGTCTCACCACTACAATACAAGGTCTTCTGCATCAACAAAGTCTCACCACTACAATACTAGGTCTTCTGTATCAAGAAAGCCACACCGCTGCAATACTAGGTCTTCTCTATCAACAAAGTCTCACCACTACAATACTGGTCTTCTGTATCAAGAAAGCCACACCGCTGCAATACTAGGTCTTGTCTTCTCTATCAACAAAGTCTCACCACTGAAATACTAGGTCTTCTGTATCAACAAAATCTCACCACTGCAATACTAGGTCTTCTGTATCAACAAAGTCTCACCACTGCAATACTAGGTCTTCTGTATCAACAAAGCCACACCACTGCAATACTAGGTCTTGTCTTCTCTATCAACAAAGTCTCACCACTGAAATACTAGGTCTTCTGTATCAACAAAGCCACACCGCTGCAATACTAGGTCTTGTCTTCTCTATCAACAAAGTCTCACCACTGAAATACTAGGTCTTCTGTATCAACAAAGCCACACCGCTGCAATACTAGGTCATGTCTTCTCTATCAACAAAGTCTCACCACTGAAATACTAGGTCATCTGTATCAACAGAGCCCAACCACTGCAATCCTAGATCTTCTGTATCAACAGAGCCTGACCACTGCAGTGCAATAATAGGTCTTTTGTATCAACAGAACCTCACTGCAATCCTAGGTTTTCTGTATCAAGAGAGCTCACCATGCACAGACTGTGATGATTCTTACTTCATGAGGCAGTCTGTTATGACACTGTTACCAGGGAGCCCAGCTTGGAGGTAAAGTGAGATCTTTGTCAGCTGTGGGCTGCTGACCCTTTTGTGGCAGTCACAGATCACCTACCTCATGCTTCTCTGGTTGCTGATAGACTTGCTTCATGGGCACTAGAAGGAGGCATTTTGGATGTGAACACGCACAAAAAATATAATGATAGCTCTCTGTGATAGTTTCTTTGCATAGTGCCATGATGATTAATAAGAGTCTAGTTATTGGCGGAAAACAACATATTGCTGGAAAACAACAAGAGATATAGAAACAAAGTTGAACGCATTCGAAAATAAATGTCTAAGGAAAATACTTGGTATAGCGTGGAACGAATTCAAAACAAACGAGGAAATTAGAGAAATCACCAATCAACCACTAATATCTTCAGTAATAAAGAAAAGACGATGGGCATATGTTGGACATGTGATGAGAAGAGATAATAACCGAATAGCAAAGCAGGCCCTCATATGGGAAACAACAGGTAAGAGAAAAAGAGGAAGACCCAGGGAGACACTGAGAAGAACATTGATGAGAGAGGCAAGAGCAACAGGATTCGGCTCCCTCAATGAGATAGAGCTGCTTGCACAGAACAGAGACAGATAGCGAGATTTGATAAAATATCTTTAAAAGAAAACTGCTAGAACAAAAATTCAGATATGAGAAGGTGTATCTTGGTCTACGCCCTATGGGCCGGCAACGGCTCGAAAGGTCAATAGATAGATAGTTATTGGCGAGCGTAGACTCATTTGATAAGCCTTAACATCTAGCCCACATTAGAGATGGATAGTGGAAATCACTATGAGCCCAATGTGACATCTATCAGAGCTGGAAAAATCAAGATATCAGGAATCAGGAATAAAGCTGGGCGGGAGTAGGATGAAGTGACTGAAACAACGAAGTAAAGAGAGAAAAAAAATATGTGTATATAACCAACAAGGTATAGGAATGATCTCAAGGCATAATGTGCATCATCTTTTGGGAAACCCAGAGCATAGGTGGGTCCGTCTGGAGTGCAGTGAGTTATGTTCAAGTAGTCATTACATTTTCTTATATTTTGATGGTTTATATTTTATCTATAATTTATGACAAAATGCAAATTAACATAAGCAAAACAAGTAATGAACCTAGCAAAAGAACAAAATATCAGCCTAACAATAGATGGGAGACAGTTAAAGGAGGTGGAAGAATTTAAATAGTTAAGATGTACAATAACACACAAACAACAGAAATAGATTCAAGATGCAACAAAAGCTTGCAGAATCATCAGATATAACTGTTGCTAAAACAAGGAAATAACCCTAGAGGAAACAATGTGCAATCAGTGAAGAGAAATCATCAATATACTAAAATGAAATGTTCTAGAAGCGTAACAGGAAACAGCCAGAGAGAATCAAACATGCAGAATTCAGAAAACAGCTAGGAATAATCTATCTATCTATCTATCTATCTATCTATCTATCTATCTATCTATCTATCTATCTATCTATCTATCTATCTATCTATCTATCTATCTATCTATCTATCTATCTATCTATCTATTGTCCTTTCGAGCTGAAGACAGCACATAGGGCAGAACCACAATCTCAAAAACAGAAACCTTGCGTGCCAAAATGGCACATATTGCAGAGATCACTGCTCTAAAATCTATGGTGCTGTTTCCATAACAATACTTTTTACAATGACAACTTGTCAAGCCATCAATCAACCTCCTTAGTCGCCTCTTACGACACGTCTCGAAGGTCACAGTGTCACTATTCTTTACCTCCTTCCTCATAATGAGGCCCCGATAACACACGGGATAGGAATAATGCCAACTGTTTAATACATAATGAAGCAATCAAAAAATAATTTGGCCATGTGGTAACTGAGAAGGAAACATGACCCAGTAAGCCATCAACAACACCATTAGTACCCCAGAGGCACTAAATATAAGAAAGTTAGATTGATAGAATATTTTCTTTCTTTCTGGTGTCTACTCGATGACTACTAAAGAAATTGATTAACCTTTTTTTCACCTCTACTAAAAAGGACATTAAAGTGGGTGTGGGTGCGCTGTGTTGACGATTGCAGTAGAGCTGTGATATTTGAGCCCTCTGGCCCAACACAACCGACTTCAGCACAGCATTTTTTAGTACCTTGTTCCATTGCCTCTTTGATCCCTATTCACTTGGCCAGACTAAGCTCTTCTCACAAAGAAGTGCATGGGCATTTACAGCACGCTCGGCAGGCAAAATAGTTAAAGAAGACAGTGGTGCATACGTTATGACCACGAGTAGCATGACAATGGAGGTGATGGCAGTGACTAAGGCATTCAACTGGTTAGAGTCTTGGGTGTACTACACCCACGCCTGTATACTGAGTGATTCGATGAGCATGATAAAAAAAGTAGAGGCGGGCTCTGTACACATGCAATGGGTAGAGTCATTGCAGAAGTAAAAAATACGTAAGATCACCTTTGTCTATGTCCCTGGGCATGCGGGAGTATGGGGAAATGAAAGAACGGACAGGTTGGCTAGCTGCGCTATTGTTGAGGATGGTCAACCAATGGATCGGGCGGACGCCATCAATGCCCTCCGAGATGTGGGAAGAGCACAGGACTTCGACAAACTCAAATCCACGTCACTTCTTCGGATGATAGAGATGGGAGTTAAGATGGGCACAGTCAGAAATGAGAAACTTGGAGGGCGTGTAAGAAGACTTTCCTCCTCATGGAATATTAGAAACACAAGTAAGCATAACAACAAAAGAGGCCAACAAAAGAGCAAAAGACTTCAAACTGTATCACCCCTCAAAGCTGAAAGGCAGATGAGGAAGAAAATAATAAGAAGAATATATTCTATGGTTTAGCTATATATTTTATGTTTTACTTCAACATTTTGATGTTCTTGCAAAATGTTTGATCAGTTTCATTACATTCTAATTTGTTCAGGTCTGAGCTAGTACATTATACATGTTTCATGATAGACTATGCTGGCATTGGCTTGTATGGGTTTGGTAGCAACATGCTGCATTGGTGGTACTGCCTGCATGAAGATTTACTGGGCTCCATGTCTCACCAGGTCAGTGTTGCAGGTCTCGGATAAATCATTTTTTGTAAATATAGACTTCTGTAGGATAAATTATTTTTTGTAAATATAGACTTCTGTAGGATAAATTATTTTTTGTAAATATAGACTTCTGTAGGATAAATTATTTTTTGTAAATATAGACTTCTGTAGGATAAATCATTTTTTGTAAATATAGACTTCTGTAGGATAAATCATTTTTTGTAAATATAGACTTCTGTAGGATAAATAATTTTTTTAAAATATAGACTTCTGTAGGATAAATTATTTTTTGTAAATATAGACTTCTGTAGGATAAATCATTTTTTGTAAATATAGACTTCTGTAAGATAAATCATTTTTTGTAAATATAGACTTCTGTAGGATAAATCATTTTTGTAGATATAGACTTCTGTAGGATAAATCATTTTTGTAAATATAGACTTCTGTAGGATAAATCATTTTTTGTAAATATAGACTTCTGTAAGATAAATCATTTTTTGTAAATATAGACTTCTGTAGGATAAATCATTTTTTGTAAATATAGACTTCTGTAGGATAGATCATTTTTTGTAAATATAGACTTCTGTAGGATAAATAATTTTTTGTAAATATAGACTTCTGTAGGATAAATCATTTTTTGTAAATATAGACTTCTGTAAGATAAATTATTTTTTGTAAATATAGACTTCTGTAGGATAAATCATTTTTTGTAAATATAGACTTCTGTAAGATAAATTATTTTTTGTAAATATAGACTTCTGTAGGATAAATCATTTTTGTAAATATAGACTTCTGTAGGATAGATCATTTTTTGTAAATATAGACTTCTGTAGGATAAATCATTTTTGTAAATATAGACTTCTGTAGGATAAATCATTTTTTGTAAATATAGACTTCTGTAGGATAAATCATTTTTGTAAATATAGACTTCTGTAGGATAAATCATTTTTGTAAATATAGACTTCTGTAGGATAAATCATTTTTTGTAAATATAGACTTCTGTAGGATAAATCATTTTTGTAAATATAGACTTCTGTATGATAAATCATTTTTTGTAAATATAGACTTCTGTAGGATAAATCATTTTTTGTAAATATAGACTTCTGTAGGATAAATCATTTTTTGTAAATATAGACTTCTGTAAGATAAATCATACTTTGTAAATATAGACATAGCGTAGGATAAATTATGTTTTGTAAATATAGACTGATGTAGGATAAATCATGTTTTGTAAATATAGACTTGTGTAGGATACATAATTTTTTTAAAATATAGACTTATGTAGGATAAATTAATGTTTTGTAAATATAGACTCATGTAGGATAAATCAGGAGTAAGACAGGGATGCATCCTATCACCAAGCTTGTTCAATCTATACACTGAGCAAATCTTTAAAAAAACATCCTAGAGATGCCAGGCCTACAAATGAATGGAAAGATAATCAATAACTTGAGATATGCTGATGATACTGTATTTCTTCTTCTTCTTTCTTCTTTTCTCTTTCTCACTGATACCTACAAGGTGTTGTGGTTTATATCATTTGTCGTTCTTGAGCTGCTCGAACTGTCTGAATTAGTGATTTTCCTTTGTTGTTACATGTCCCTGTCACTGCATCTATCCATCTTCTTCTTTTCTCTTTTCACTGATACCTAAAAGGTGTCGTGGTTTATATCATTTGTCATTCTTGAGCTGCTCGAACTGTCTGAATTTGTGATTTTCCTTTGTTGTTACATGTCTCTGTCACTGCATCTATCCATCTTTTTCTGGGTCTTCCTCTTGGTCTTTTTCCATGCATTCTTGAGAAGAATGCACTTGATGGTGATTGGTGCGGATTCATTCTGACCAGGTGGCCAAACCATTTAAGTTGTTGTTGTTCTATATATTCTTGACAGGGATACTGTACTACTAGCAGAAAATCCTAGAGATCTACAACAATTACTTAATGAAATAAACATAACAAGCAAAAATTATGGACTAGATATGAATATCAAAAAGACTAAAACTATGATCATAAACAAAGAAAATACTCAAAACCCACAAGTGGGTATCAAAATTGAAGGAATAGACCTGGAGACAGTTCAGAACTACAACTACCTTGGACATGCTATAACCAGTGATGAAAAATGTACAACTGAAATAAACAAAAGAATAGGAATGGCAAAAAGTAATTTTAATGTCATGAAGAACATACTAACATCAAAACAAATAACACCAGGGCTAAAACTAAGAATAGCAAAATGTTACATCTTCTCAATATTCCTATATGGTGCAGAAACATGGACATTAGACCAAAAAAAACAGAACAGAGAATTGAAGCCTTTGAAATGTGGATATATAGAAAAATAGGTAGAATTGGATGGAAGGAAAAGAAAACAAACGATGAAGTCTTAAAACAACTAAAAATGAAAAGAGAACTACTAAGCACAATTCAAACAAGACAAATGCAATTTTTGGGTCATGTTAAAAGACACAACAGCCTACTAAAAGTAATCCTGGAGGCGAAAATACAAGGTAAAAGAGGCAGAGGCAGACCAAGACTAACATGGACGAGTAACATCAAAAGATGGACAAATCAGCCTATGACAACCTGCACCATCAAAGCAAGATACAGAGCAGAATGGTGCTCCATGGTAGCCAATCTTTGTTGTGGAGGCGGCACTTGATGATGATGAGGATAAATCATGTTTTGTAAATATAGACTTGTGTAGGATAAATAATTTTTTGTAAATATAGACTTGAGTAGGATAAATCTTGTTTTGTAAATATAGACTTGTGTAGTCATGTCTTCTAGTTCAATTTATAATAGATTGATCCAACAGCATGTAGGCTGTTCTCTTCTAAGATGTGTATTCAAATGAAACCAGTCCCAGTGGCTTTATTACAAACTTATGTATGTTGGCCTATCAAGCTGAAGATGGTACATACGATAGAAATTTTAGACACTCGTTTTGAGAATTTCCTCATCTGTCTTTTTAGCTGTCCAGCGAACGTTCAACATTCTTCTGAGAAAACCCATCTCTATGGCCTCTAATTTTTCATTTGTTTAAAAGACACTGTAGGACTGCATTATATGAGGAGACAAATAATAATAAATGAATATGATGATGATTCCAAGGTGATAGATCAGCCAACCATTTCAGGAGAAGAGGTATGTTTACAGTACTCAGAATAAATCACAAATAACCAACAACAGAAAAAAACAAAGAAAAATAGACAGCTCATAGGAGGATTGAACCCGTACTCCTCGACACAGTGCCTTGCCATGAGAAACAAATACTATAATACACGGACATGCGTGAAAGACTTTGCTAAAGATAGCAATGTTTTTAGGTTGCTTAGTTAGCCGTGTGTTCTAGCACTTGTTTCTCATGGCAAGACGCTGTGTCGAGGAGTACAGATTCGATCCTGCTTTGGGCTGTCTATTTTGTTCTTTGTTTTTTTTCTGTTGTTGATTTTTTGTGAATTTTTTTACTGGGTGTTGTAAACATAACTCTTCCCCTGAAATGATTTGTTGCATTCTATCACCTTGTCTAACTTATACACTGAGCAGATATTCAAAGGCATCATGGGGATTCCAGGACTAAACATCAGTGGATATAAAAACAATAAGCTAAAATGTGCTGATAATCCCGCACTAATGGCAGAAAATTCAGAAGACCTACAACAACTAGTGAACAAAATAAACAAGATAAGCAAAGAATATGGATTGGAAATAAATATTAAAAAGATTAAAACTATGATTATTAGCAGAGAAAAGGCACAAAATATATAAGGAGATAGTGAAGTAGATGGAAAGCACCTATAAAAAGTTCAAGAATATAGCTATCTTGGACATATTATAATTAATGATGGAAAATGTAAGACAGAAATAAACAAAAGAAAGGAATGACAAAAAATAATTCTAACAACATGAAAGATATATACACATCAAAGCAAATAACTTTGGAACTAAAACTGCAAATAGTAAAACTCTATATTTACTCAACATTCCTGTATGGTGCTCGAAACATGGACATTAAATAAGAAAACAGAGCAGAAAATTAAAGCCTCTGAAATGTGGATTTATAGGAAAATAGGGAGAATTGGGTAGAAGGAAAAGAAGACAAACTAGGAAGTTCTGGATCAGCTGAAAATTAAATAAAAAAAGAACTTAACACAATTTGAAAAAGACAACTGACATTTTTTGGACATGTGAATATACATAATACCCTTCTAAAAGTCATCTTGGAAGGGAAGGTACAAGACGGACTATACCAGGGCACGCTCTTCTCTGTAATCACACAGTACTCTGTAGCCTGCTGACCTCCACTAGACTTATGATCGAATTGAATACCCTTGACCTCAACCCATGTTGTTGCGCTGCAGGCACGTAGATTGCCGATGGCGTCTTGCCCCGGACCGCTCATCTTGACCCCGTATCAGCCCCCTTGATAAAGGCCGGTCCCCGTTCCATACGGGTTGACCTACTCGTGGACTCGATGTTGATTAATCTTGAAGCTGCACTGCCCTCTCAGTACTGACACCCGTCAGCTCGGCTAAGGGCTGGACTGCTGCTTGGCCCCCCTTGATCGATCTGGTTGTATACTCTGGTACTTCACGCTGTTCGATGTGACGACTGCTTCTGCTTCACGGGCCTGTGCTTGGTGGCCCACCCAGTTTCGTTCTTCACTAGGCACAGACACACACATATTGCATGCTAGGAAATAGTTAATGAACACCAGGTAACAGATACACTCGAGGTTTATTTGCAAGAATTTCCACCTCGCATCACAATTACACAAACACACCCACAGCATGTGTCTCAGAGGCCCTACTCACATTGTATGGCTATCAATGAGCCTCAACTCGCTCAAGTTGTCTCTCTTCCTGTCACCTACTTTGTTCGTTGCGTCGGGATGTCGCAACTACATTATGACCTCGTACTCCTCAGTGAGCATGAGTTTGGGAAAGCCATCTAGCTCCCTGTCAAGTAAATTATTCGTTGTTACTGTGGTTCACAACTACATTCTAAGCTCACACTCATCACTGAACCTGAACTTCTACTAAAGTTGTCTCTATTGTTGCCACCTACTTTGTTCGTTGCTTCTGGATGCAGCAACTACATTATCACATGGTATTCATCATGGAGCATGAATTTGTGGAAGCTGTCTGACTTCCTGTCAAGTAAAGTGTTCGTTGCCTTAGAGTTTCATAACTCCTGACACTAACACAATTCTGATGGCCAGCAAATCTGCGAACTCTACAAATCCTTACACTAACACAATTCTGATGGCCCACAAATCTGCGAACTCTACAAATCCTTACACTAACACAATTCTCACTGTCCATGAATGAATCTGTGAACTCTCTCTAGCTCAATAACCCTACATTATTGGTTGGCTTAGAGTTTCATAACTCCTGATCCTAACACAATTCAACTGTCCAGGAATCTGTGAACTCTATCTAGCTCCCTATCTCTGCACTGTTCAATGGCTTTGAGTTTTATAACTCCTTATTCTACACATACCTAACTGTCCATGAATCTGCAGCATGATCCATGTTACTCGACCGCTCTACCCCCAACTGACTAAACTCTAACCCCTAATGGGCACCACAACTCACTATGCTCACGGTACCAGTTTGCCAAACAACAACAAAACCATCCGCACTGAGCAATCGTTTTAGCTCGACAGACTTCCCAATCTATCATTCTTCCTCACTTCCCTCCTTTCGACCAATCATACCCTGTTTTACATTTCAACCTCACTCCTAATTGCGTCTTAATCTTTCCCGTGCTATTCGATGTTTTTCTATTCTCTTTATTACTAATCACTTTTCCCCGTGGACTCGCTGATTCTCTTTTTAGTTAACACCTTCTCACTCTCCCCTCAACTTCTCCCATAGACTCTCATTTGTCCCCCCACCTTATACTCACTGCTTCAGGACAAGGCAGAAGCAGACCAAGACTAAAGTTGACTAATAACATCAAAAGGTGGACAGGTGAACCTATGACGAAATGCACCTTCATAACAAGAGACAGTAAAATGGTACTCCACGGTAGGCAACCTTCTTGTGGAGACGACTTGCAATGAGTGAATGGTGCTCCATGGTAGCTAACCTTCATTTTGGAGACGATACCCAATGAGTGAATGGTGCTCCATGGTACCCAACCTTCATGTGGAGATGGCATGCAATGAATGGATGGTGCTCCATGGTAGCCAACCTCCATTGTGAAGACAAACACAATGAATAAATGGTGCTCCATGGTAGCCAACCTCCATTGTGGAGACAAACACAATGAATGAATGGTGCTCCATGGTAGCCAACCTCTATTGTGGAGACAAACACAATGAATGAATGGTGCTCCATGGTAGCCAACCTTCATGTGGAGATGGCATGCAATGAATGGATGGTGCTCCATGGTAGCCAACCTCCATTGTGGAGACAAACACAATGAATGGATGGTGCTCCATGGTAGCCAACCTCCTTTGTGGAGACAACACCCAATGAATGGATGGTGCTCCATGGTAGCCAACCTCCTTTGTGGAGACAACACCCAATGAATGGATGGTGCTCCATGGTAGCCAACCTCCATTGTGGAGACAACACCCAATGAATGAATGGTGCTCCGTGGTAGCCAACCTCCATTGTGGAGACAAACACAATGAATGGATGGTGCTCCATGGTAGCCAACCTCCATTGTGGAGACAAACACAATGAATGGATGGTGCTCCATGGTAGCCAACCTCCATTGTGGAGACAACACCCAATGAATGGATGGTGCTCCATGGTAGCCAACCTCCATTGTGGAGACAAACACAATGAATGGATGGTGCTTCATGGTAGCCAACCTCCATTGTGGAGACAAACACAATGAATGGATGGTGCTCCATGGTAGCCAACCTCCATTGTGGAGACAACACCCAATGAATGGATGGTGCTCCGTGGTAGCCAACCTCCATTGTGGAGACAACACCCAATGAATGAATGGTGCTCCGTGGTAGCCAACCTTCAATTTGGAGATAGCACGCTATGAGGGGATGAATGAAAGGCACAAATATAGCAGTTTTACTGTAAACTGCTAGGCATCACAGTACACATTTTTAAAAGAGCAAGCAGTGGAAGGGAATAAATTTAATTATAAATAATTTTTGCTGTTTTTGCTAAAGTCTGTCAGAGCATTGTTTTGTTCAATTTGGCAAGTACATTTTTTCTCCTGTTTAATTTGAATCTTCATTTTCTTTATAGGTAGCCATTCCAGTAGGGGCAGTTCTTGGAGTCCTTGTCTGCATCTGCTGCTCCATCTCAAAGACAAAGTACACGAGACCCTATCCATTTAGCCGTCGAATTTGGCAGATGTCTTCGGTACTTTCAATCTATACTTGGCTCCAGTTCCCAGTTTTGTAAGTTTTAACAGCCAGAATTTTATTTAAATTATTAATGAGTGCAAAAAAATGGCTGAATAGTTTGGCTTCTTATTTATGTTGGTAGTTGTTTGAGTTTTCTTTTGAATAAAGCCCAAGATGCAACAGTAAGACAGCAGAATGAATTTATCTTGTCTTGTTCTCTATTTTCATTTGCCTTTCTGTGCTAAGATAACCCTAGATTACGATACCTTAGTCAAAATGACAAAGGCAAAATAAATATTTTTGGAATTTGACAGTTTGCCATGGGCAACAATATTTTCCATCTGTATACCATCCTAATTATCTCTGCTAATGACCACTGACAAGTCATTGCTGGCGGATTTTTTTTTTTTTTTTTTTTCAAACACGCACTTTTTTTTTTACTTCTGACTGATGAAATCGGTTCAGCTGTCAGCAAGATATCAACAAACCTTTGTAAACATGGGATTGGCAACAAACGATGCTAAAATAAAAGCTAACGTACGAGCTAGACTGACAGCCGATGTATCAATAGACAAAACCAAATCTCTTTCATTTACTATTACTCTACTTTCATATCTTTTAATGACAATTCTGTTGTATAAAAAAAAGTGTCCGGCTGCAGTGATGCATCACATGTCATTGACATGAACAATTAGGAAGGTACACGGAAGGGAAAAAGCAATCACATGCTGCCAGCAACCCACAGCTGATGGTTTGCACCAGAGTCAGTGAACCAGAACCATCCAGACCCTACTCCACCTCTTCATGGTGCCTCCAGAAGCAGACTAACCTGTCTAGTCTGGCCAAGAAAGTAGGGATCAAAGAGGGAAGACAACCCAGTACTCAAAAACAACATGCTGAAGTTGGATGTGTTGGGCTCAAAGGTGCAAATATCACAGTTCTACTGCAAACTACAACACAACACAGACATGCCCACTTAATGTCCTTCTAAGGAATGATGGAGTCTGTAGAAATGTGGTTTTACAGAAGAATGTTGAGAATACCATGGACAGATAAGATGAGTATTGAAAATGTTCTGAAAGAGGTCAAAGCAAAAAGAGCTAATTTCCAATATTAGGAAGAAACAATCATCATTTTTTGGCCATGTAATGAGAAGGGAACTGCTAAAATATATTGTAACAACTGGGAAAATTAAGGGACGAAGAGATAGAGGGAAGCAAAGAGAAAAAATAGCAGACAGCTTAAGAGAATGGCTTGGCAGAAGGTCAACATCAGAAATAATAAATAACTCATCATCATCGAGTGCCTTCTCCGCAATGAAGGTTGGCTACCATGGATCGCCATTCTACTCTGTTTCTTGCTTTGATGGTGCAAGCTGTCAGAGATTGACTTGTCCATCTTTTGATGTTACTCGTCCATGTTAGTCTTGGTCTGCCTCTGCCTCTTTTACCTTGTATTTTCCCTTCCAATATTACTTTTAGTAGGTTGTTGTGTCTTTTAACATGACCCAAAAATTTCATTTGTCTTGTCTTAATTGTATTTAGTAGTTCTCTTTTTATTTTCAGTTGTTTTAAAACTTCATCATTTGTTTTCTTTTCTTTCCATCCAATTCTACCTATTCTTCTATAAATCCACATTTCAAAGGCTTCAATTTTCTGTTCTGTTTTCTTGTCTAATGTACATGTTTCTGCACCATACAGGAATACTGAGAAGATGTAACATTTTGCCATTCTTAGTTTCAGCCCTGCTGATATTAGTTTTGTTGTTAGTATATTCCTTCATCATCATCAAGTACCGGACCTGCTGGCGTAGGTGATCATGTCTCTCCACAACTTTTGATCTCGACAGTTATTTATCAATGTACTATCTATTTCTAGATATATATTTATTTAGATGGTATATTGATAAATAACTGTCGAGATCAAAAGTTGTGGAGAGACATGGTCACCTACGCCAGCAGGTCCGGTACTCGATGATGATGAAGGAGCGATGACGAAGAGGACAATCTATTCCTTTAGTAGTCATCGGGTGAATGATAGAAAGAACATACTGCATGCTGTCAAATTCTAAGAATTTTTTATTTTGAGATCTTAATTTTTGTGACACTGTTGTAATCTAGGATACAGATGAGTTTGACTTTGTGGATTATATTACAAAATGGAACAAAATTCTGCCTGCCATCATGAAAATGGAAATTATCCTTTAAAGTAGACAAGACCCCCTCCTTATCCATTTAGTTGTCTTCTCTAAAATTCATGTAGGGACTGGTTGGTCTTGAGGCAAGATGCCAGGCTTGAGACAGAGAGGCTGTGAGTTCAAATCAAGCCTACACCAGTTGAGATTTTTATTTGTGATATCTCTCTGCTGCAACCACACCTGGTCTCAGCAGCAAGGCCCAGCTTAAAATGTCAATCAGTCATTGGCGGAAAAAATATGACACCTCTGAAGACTGAGTTATCTGCCTGTGCGGTGAGGGACCCCTGTGCACAGAGCTGTCAGGGAAAAAAAAGATTATTGTGCAAAATTCAGTTCCTAGTCTCTAGGGACTTCACCAGAGGTGAATGTTGGCAAACAAAAAAGAAAACAACAAAATTCATTAGAAAATTAACAGATATTTGTAATAATAGAATATTTTAAATAATTTCAGTGTAGTTAAAGAGTGAGTAAATAAGAGAAAAATGTCAATTGAATATGTAACCATTGTGCCAGGTACAAGATCTGGCTGTATGTACATGATGGGAAATGGGAGTCAAGCTTTCATCATCACTTACAGCAGATGTTGTGGTTCACTCTTGGAGGTTTCTTTTTTGGCTCTGACATTCCTCAACGCTTTTTTCCAGGTTGGGCCATGACATGTGTTGATGTTAATTTTGTTGTTTCCTTATCTCTAAGTTTCACTGTTTCCCCCTTGTACATCCGTGAACATAGACATTGTAATGAGTGGCTTGATAGAGGGGCCTGTGGAACTGGCTGTTGGAAAAAAATTCAGTCTTACTCATGCCAAATCCCTTTTGTCCCCATTATTAAAGTTTAGTAAAGGATCATCATTGAGTGCCGTCTCCGTATCGAAGGTTGGCTACCATGGAGCGCTATTCCACTCTATCTCTTGCTTTGATGGTGTAGATTGTCATAGGCTAACATGTCCATCTTTTGATGTTACTTGTCCATGTTAGTCTTGGTCTGCCTCTGCCTCTTTTACCTTGTATTTTCCCTACCAATATTACTTTTAGTAGGTTGTTGTGTCTTTTAACATGCTCCAAAAATTTCATTTGTCTTGTTCTAATTGTGTTTATTAGTTCTCTTTTCATTTTCAGTTGTTTTAAAACTTCTTTTGTTTTCATTTCTTTCCATCCAATTCTATCTATTCTTCTATAAATCCACATTTCAAAGGCTTCAATTTTCTGTTCTGTTTTCTTGTCTAATGTCCATATTTATGCACTATACAGGAATATTGAGAAGATGTAACATTTTGCTATTCTTAGTTTTAGCTCTGATGTTATTTGTTTTGATGTATCCTTTTCATGGCATTAAAATTACTATTTGCCATACCTATTCTTTTGTTTATTTCAGTTGTACATTTTCCATCACTAGTTATAGTATGTCCCAGGTAGTTGTAGCTCTGAACTGTCTCCAGGTACATTCTTTCAATCTTCTTTCCTTAATATCATAGTTTTAGTCTTTTTGATAATCATATATGATCCATATTTTTTGCTTGTCATGTTTATTTCTTAAGTAATTGTTATAGATCTTTAGGATTTTCTGCTAGTAATACAGTATCATCAGCTTATCTTAGGTTATTGACTATCTTTCCATTAATGTTTAAGCCTGGTATTTCTGTGATGTTTTTAAAGATTTGCTCAGTGTATAGATTGAACAAGCTTGGTGATAGGATGCATCCATGTCATACTCCTCTTTTTATATCAGTGGATGTAAATGTATGCTAAACTAAAATTCTATTCATAAACTTATCACAAATTATCACTTTTTTTTTCCAAATTTAGTGTACTCACAGCTGTTTGCCATTAATACTTTAGTTGATCTGCTCATTTGTGTCTTTCCAGAAAGATAAAATACACAAGTTTGGACTTTTACACATTCAACATTAAGAGAAACTTTATCTTAAAATTAAAAAAAAACCTGATTAAAAATTGAATATTGCACCTTGAAACATCCAGATTTGCAAATCTTTCATCTTTTTGTTATGCATTGAAAACTAAACTACCATTTACACTTTCAATATTTATTTTAGCTATAAATTTAGCTTTTTGCATGTGGTTTCACAAATTTAAACCACTTACTTAAAAAATACATTTTACGAATGAGTGGAATGTACAAGGCTCATAATATAACCACATCATCTATCATCATCATCATGTGCCAAACTGGTTGGCGTAGGCGATCATGTCCGTCCACAATCTTGCTCATTTAAAGCTGATCATTTAAAAAATTCATTTGATCCTTTTTTTTTCTTTCCTTCCTCATTTGTCTTTCAGCGTCTAGGGGAGATATAATTTACAGTCTTTTGCTCTTCTGTTCGCCTCTGCTGCTATTTTGTTTCCTTGAGCTTCTAATATTCCGTCAGTCATCTTTTTTGTGATCGTCCCCTTGGCCTGGTGTTCTCGCAGCGTTTATTGAGGGCTCCGTGTGTTGTCTTTTGATCAATCTGCCTTGTCTCATGGTGAAACAATTTATCTGTTGTTTATTTATTTATTCTATGGCAGGGGTTATTTCTAGTTTTTTTTCTCACTTCTTCATTTCTGATCTTGTCTCTCAGGCTGTTTCCTGTCATTCATCTAACACATTTCATCTCAGTAGAGGTTATTTTTCTTATTGTTCTTGCATCTAGAGTCTAGGTCTGGCATTGGTAGCACAACGTTTGGATGAAGATTGTATTGTAGAGTTCCCTTCTTGCCTCTAGAGTTATTTACTTGTTGGACAATAGTGGTGATAACTGTCCAATGATTTGACAAGCTTTGTTGCATCTTGAGTCTATCTCTGCTGTTTGTGAATTGTCATTTGTCACTAGACTCCCTAGGTATTTGAATTCCTCTACATGTTTTAGTTGCCTGCCTTCTATAATTATGTTGATGTTCTGTTTCTCTTTTGCGACATTCATGACTTCTGTTTTGTTGATGTTGATTTTCATATTGTATTTTTTATTGTATTCATTTTATGACCTTCCATTATTAACATTTTATATTCTCTGTTTATGTGTTTGTTAAAGTTTTTGTTTAACTTTGATTTCATTTCTTTCTTCCCACAAAGGTCAGTTTGATATAATTGGTCACAGTCATCAGCTTTTCCATATTTGTATACTAATGACAACGTATGAGCAGCTTAACGCCATATATCTGGACATGACAGACAGCATAGATAGCATTCGCAGAATGGAGGCTCCAACCTTGCTCAACACCTGGGGAATTCTAACATGTGTTGTTCTTGTTAATGCTGCAGTCGTTTGGCTGTTTCATGTTTCTGTCTGCAACAAGTTGAATCAACAGTGTGTCAATGGAGACTGCAAGGTTAAAGAAAACTGGCAAGAAATGGCTCAAAGTAATGGAGAAATGCCAAATCTAAACAGAGGATGTTGTGTATCTGATATTTCTCCTAAGCTTTGGCAGAAATCAAGTGTCAATGGTGATGGAAATTGTGTGCACCACAGAAACGGTGCTGTTGTTGAGGAAAGAGAGAGTGTTGCTACCTAGAAATATATTTCTTTTTTTGAGAAACCACAATTAAACATCTGTTTCTTGTTTTGTTTTTTTTCCTGCTGTTCTGTGTAGAATTCTCCATGAATACATTTGTAACTGACATCAAGGCACCTGAAGTAAAGGCACAGTTTAAGGTGGCTTTATATTATTATTTTTTTAAACTTAAGAGATGTACCAAAAAGGTGGAGATTTTGTTTAAGATGAGAATTAGGCAAATAAAAATTGGGATACAATAGTTTGTCAGTAAATAACAGCAGTGTAAATATAATCACAGTAATATAGCAATATTGATGTTTACACCTTGATAGGAGTATCACAAGTAAAAGTAGGGCATAGAACTAGCAACTGAAACAGAAGCTAAACTTCAGTGTAATATATTCCAAAGAACTGTAGAAAAACTCTTATTAAACATTCTAAATTTTAAAATTTGCTTGCACTCGATCAACAGTTAGTTCCTTAACCCTAGATTACAATGCCTACTTGTGACGTGCGTAGTTATGTTTCCTAGTGCAAATTCATCATCATCAAGTACCAAGCCTGCTGGCACAGGTGATCATGTCTCTCCACAACTTTCGATCACGACAGTTATTTATCATTTCTGTTGTTGACCTTCTGCCATGCCATTCTTTTAAGCTCTCTGGTATCTTTTCTCTTTGCTTCCCTCTATCTCTTTGTCCCTCAATTTTCCCAGTTTTTACAATATATTCCAGCTGTTCTCTTCTCATTACATGGCAACAAAAAATGATGATTGTCTCTTCCTAACATTGGAAATTAGCTCTCTTTTTGCTTTGGCCTCTTTCAAAACGTTTTCATTACTCTTCTTAGCTGTCCATGGTACTCTCAACATTCTTCTGTAAAATCACATTTCTACAGACTCCAGTGATTTTCTTGTCTGTTGTCCTATTGTCCATGATTCACATCCATATATTAAGACTGGCTCTAAATAACATTTAAGAACTCTTTTTCTTGTTTATATTGTCAAAAATGGATTGCATAGTATCTTCCTCATTTTTTGGAAAGCTGCTTTTGCCTGAGCCATTCTGCATCTCACCTCTTTTGTAAATCTTCTGTCTGAGGTTAACAAAGTTCCCAAACATTTAAATTCATTTACCTGTTTTAATATTGTTCCACTTGTCTTTATTTTGCACTGAGGTGATGTGTTTTTCTTTGTTGTTACTATTACTTTTGTCTTTTTGCTATTAAGGCTGAGTCCTTTATTTTTGCTTTCTTTCACTATAATGTCTAACATTTCTTGTAACTCATTTTCACTCTTAGCGATTAAGACTGTATCATCAGCCTACCTTAGATTATTTATATTATAACCTCCGATTGTTATTCCAGGCATGCCCCCTATGGATCTTAAAATAATCTCACTATAAATATTAAACAAATCTGGTGACAGCACACAACCTTGCCTAACACCCTGTTTTATTTGTTGAAACATTCCCAATTGGTTTCCAGTTCTTATGGCCGCTGTGTGTTGCCAGTAGATGTTCTTTATTATTCTTAGATCTTTGCTGTCTACGTTTATGCTTTCTAAAATTTTGATTATTTCTTGGTGCTTTACTTTGTCAAATGCTTTGGTATAATCTGTGAAACATAGGTATAGATTTGTTTTCACCTCTATGGCTCTTTCTACTAAAGTTCTTATGATGTATATGGCATTACTTGTTCCTTTATCTCTAACAAAACCACACTGTTCATGACTAATTTCTGGACTGATTTTGTTTTGCACTCTTTGCATGATGATTCTTAGTAATATCGTAGTCATGTAACTCATAAGGCTTATTGTGCGATGATCATCGCATTCAATCTCACCAGATTTCTTTGGTATGGCTATGAATATTGATTTAAGCAGGTCGTCTGGTATATATCTGGTGTTGTAGATATCATTCAATATTTTAACAGTGCAATTACTGCCATGGTAACATTAGAGGCACTAAAAATAGTATTTTCTTTAAACTTTTGACACAACTGTGTGTTTACCAAGTAGACACTCGGGGAACATGGATTTCCTGTCTAAGGTTGATTTATGACCCAAAATTGACCGCTTGGACTGTATGCGATACTTTGTCTATTCAGATGGTCACCATAAGTTCGTCAATATGTTCGGCTAACTCAAAGCATTATTCACTGTGCTTCCTGAATCACAAAGGGTTGTTTGATATCAGCCGGCAGACTTATCAAATGTGGAAGATTATGTGTCTTGATGCGGTAATTTTTACTACAGTATCATAATCTAGGGTTAAAAATGGTTTTAAACGTCATAATCTAGTGTTAAAAACGGTTTAAATGTCGCATTGAAAAAAGTAGAGTTATAATGTGCTTTGTTTTGGACTCAAATTTGATAACTTGAGAGGAAAGGAACATAATTTTTTTTAGATGAAACTATATCAAATGTAATGAAACAATTCAGGTATTTACCTTTCATATCCATTATCTGAAAGCAGCTATAAAAGCTGCAGAAACATTGAAGTGACTGAATAGTTTCTAGAAGGCCCACATCTGCCGCTGTATCAAGTAACATTGTGTATTTATAATTGTGTTTAGTGTCCAGACATTCATGTTTATTTAATTTCATAGAAAAAACAATGAAATACGAACAGGAAATCATTTTTCATAATAAATGTGAGTAGATCTTTTTATAGAGAGAGGAAACCATGGTTTGGATGCTTGATTTTACTGACAATAGATCATCATCTGTCCTGTTGTCTACCGGCTACATCTTGCAAAGTCTGACTTCTAGAATTCTTTTATATTTGACTTTACTGACAGATAAAAGGCAATCATATAGCAGCTCATGCTGTAAGGGTCTTACTGTCAAGGTAATACACAGAATCCTTGAGTGTTAAATTGTCATCGTCACTTTTGTTGCTTTCATCAACTGTGAGACAGGTTCCAATTTTTAAACAGCTGTTAAACTGTATAGTATCTCTTGGGATAGGAAATAATGATCACTGACCGTGTCATGCACCCCAAGGCACTACTTCTCTTAATTGACTGCTACATCAAAAGAGGTATGGCATTTTTATTTAACCACAATATCATAATCATCAAAACATCACAAGCTGTACAGGTTATTGGAGTGAAGTATGACACGCCAAGTCAACAGACATAATATGCCGACCCCCTCTGTTGTTTTAAAATTCTTGCTTTCATTATTTAAGCTTCCAAATGTTTTAACGCCCTTCCTTATTTCACATTTGCAAACTTTTTGGTAAAAATGATAAAGCACAAACATAGATTTCATTTTGTTTTATCCAGGGATATTCTTGATGTATGTAAATGGGAATCATTTTTACATATACTTCTGGTGTTTACTTACAACAATTTGGTAGCATGAAACCTCTGGCACCCATAAACATGCATTTGTGAACAACTGTAATGAATTGCCTCCCATATAATAAAGTTTTACCTGTATAATACAACATAATGTTATATATTTTTACACATTTTTTTTTTAACCAAGTTTTTATCACATATTGAAATAGTCAAGCAGAACTGAAGTCATGTAGTTTGTGTGTTCACAAATAAAATTTCTTGTCACAAGATTTTTATGGACAGCACTCAGTGGAATAATTACTGTTCAGGATTTTCTGTAATTATTTTACTGAAATCATGTTTTGTATATCTAACTGTGCATAAAAAAATGATGCTGTTCTATAAACTGATTTCAGTATGTGTAAAAATATATCAGATATAGTGTTATGGGATGCATACATATGTAGACTAGAGGTTAATATACATGTTGTCTACATCCTTGTGGGAATATGTATGAAAACTGTTGTCATGTGTCTTAACATAAATCTTGTTGAGACTTTTCTTGTTGTCTTTGTGACTTAGCATTCAGGAAATTGTAACTAGTTTACTCAAGGAATATCTGTTGGTCCAAGTAGTATACTTAAGGAATATCTGTTGGTCCAAGTAGTGTACTTAAGTAATATCTGTTGGTCCAAGTAGTGTACTTAAGTAATATTTCTTGGTCCAATTAGTGTACTTAAAGATTATCTGTTGGTCCAAGTAGTATACTTAAAGAATATCTGTTGGTCCAAGTAGTGTACTTAAAGAATATCTGTTGGTCCAAGTAGTGTACTTAAAGAATATCTGTTGGTCCAAGTAGTGTACTTAAGGAATATCTGTTGGTTCAAGTAGTGTACTTAAGGAATATCTGTTGGTTCAAGTAGTGTACTTAAAGAATATCTGTTGGTCCAAGTAGTATACTTAAAGAATATCTGTTGGTCCAAGTAGTGTACTTAAGGAATATCTTTGTTGGTCCAAGTAGTGTACTTAAGGAATATCTCTGTTGGTCCAAGTAGTGTACTTAAGGAATATCTGTTAGTGCAAGTAGTATACTTAAAGAATATCTGTTTGTCCAAGTAGTGTACTTAAGGAATATCTCTGTTGGTCCAAGTAGTGTACTTAAGGAATATCTGTTAGTGCAAGTAGTATACTTAAAGAATATCTGTTTGTCCAAGTAGTGTACTTAAGGAATATCTCTGTTGGTCCAAGTAGTGTACTTAAGGAATATCTGTTAGTGCAAGTAGTGTACTTAAGGAATATTTATTGGTGCAAGTAGTGTACTTAAGGAATATCTCTGTTGGTCCAAGTAGTATGTTTAAGGAATATCTATTGGTGCAAGTAGTGTACTTAAGGAATATCTGTTAGTGCAAGTAGTATACTTAAGGAATATCTGTTGGCGCAAGTAGTGTACTTGATGAGTGTCTGTTGGTCCAAGTAGTGTACTTGATGAGTGTCTGTTGGTCCAAGTAGTGTACTTGATGAATGTCTGTTGGTCCAAGTAGTGTACTTGATGAATGTCTGTTGGTCCAAGTAGTGTACTTAAGGAATATCTGTTGGTCCAAGTAGTATACTTAAGGAATATCTGTTGGTGCAAGTAGTGTACTTGATGAGTGTCTGTTGGTCCAAGTAGTGTACTTGATGAGTGTCTGTTGGTCCAAGTAGTGTACTTGATGAATGTCTGTTGGTCCAAGTAGTGTACTTGATGAATGTCTGTTGATCCAAGTTGTATACTTGATGAATGTCTGTTGATCCAAGTTGTATACTTGATGAATGTCTGTTGATCCAAGTAGTGTACTTGATGAGTGTCTGTTGGTCCAAGTAGTGTACTTGATGAATGTCTGTTGATCCAAGTTGTATACTTGATGAATGTCTGTTGATCCAAGTTGTATACTTAAGGAATGTCTGTTGGTGCAAGTTCATGTTCAAGAATTGCTTGCTGTTAACTTTTATTTACTGAGGCATCATAAAAGTGAAATGTGTGATATTGTGTTCACGAATCCTTCACTTTGTTTTAAGGGATATATAGATGTTTATAAATCATGGTAGCAAAACCGTTAGTGCACTTGTTTCCTGATCAGTTGGGTCTGGGTTTACAAATGTGGCAGGTGTCTTTTTTAGGGTTAATGTAGGATCAAGGTTTCAACCAGGTCTTTGGAAATGAGCACTAGAGATTTTATTTAGGAAAGTAGGTGAACCTGGTGTGATATTGATCATAACATCCATGCTGATTTAGGAGAGTAGGAGAACCTTGTGTGATATTGATTATATCATCCAAGCTGATAGTTATCATCCATGCTGATTTAGGAAAGTAGGAGAACCTTGTGTGATATTGATCATATCATCAAAACTAATAGTTATCATCCATGCTGATGGTTATCATCCATGCTGATGGTTATCATCCATGTTGATTTAGGAAAGTAGGAGAACCTTGTGTGATATTGATCATCAAATGATCATATAAAAGTATGGGCGCTAACACTGTATTCCTTATACTATATTCTTTAAATGCACCACAAGGCTTGACAGCATTTTTGTTCAGAGAAGCTTATCTGGTTATGATTTGATATCCCACATGTATTTTGTTGTTTTTATTTGTGTGTGCATGCATGCACTACTGCAGAAAAAGCAATTGTGTAAATGTTAGCAGAGTGACATCCACTTACTGTGCACCATTGCATACGTTTAAAGTCAAGATGTCAGGTTTAACTGCACTGTGTGTTCTCAACAGATTTAAACTTTCAAAAAATGCAATGTGTACTTATAAAAAAGAGAACATATCTATGATACACTATATTTAAAACCTTTTAAATATCAAAATATCTGTGTACTATGAGTTTTATTTTTGTTGCTGTTGCAAATTATTTCCACTTTATTTTTTCTTTGCTGTTACTATACATACAATTTTTAAATGACTTTGTTGCCATTACTGCATACAGTGACAGAAGCATTATATTTCTGTTATTTCAAAATTTACACTAAAAGTTAATGTGTTTTTTTAGCTGTTAAAAAATTGCGTCAAAGTAATTTTGTTACTGTTATTGAAAGTTTATGTTAACATTTTTTTTTGTTACATTTTATATTAATATTTATCACTGTTACTGTAAACATATCTACATATTATAGCTTTTGTTTGTGAAACAAGTAACAACTTATTTATTTATACAAGAGAGAGAATGAATAGCACCTCAAGTAAACCTAGAAAATAGTCTTGTCAGGGCTGAACAAAGACTATGGCAACAAAGCTCTACAAAAAATATGAACAAACTGAGCCCATAATTCTGGTATGGCATTCAGCATATGGGAGGAGGCATCCCATAAAATAAACCTCAGCTGTCAAAGTCAGAAGATGTAGACCTAAGTGGTGCAGGAATATAAAATTAATAACATGCATCTATGCAGTAGAAGGCGTTGGAAGTACATTGGTCATGTGCTGAGAATGAATGAAGAAAGACCTCCCCATCAGGTATTCATGTGGTAAAAGAAAACGAGATAGATCCAGAGAATCACTTCACAGAACAATTACTAGAACAAGCTCAACCATGGGATCTTGAACTACAAGAACTAGCAGCAAATTTGTCATTTGTGGAAAATTATGATTCCACCCTGTGTGCTGTCTTTGGCCAAAGGGGAAAATGAATTAAAAAAGGTTTAAATGTATTATAATAAACACTATTTCATGATAGTGTAGAATGATATCCTTAACTATTTCATGGTAGTGTTGAATGATATCCTTAACTATTTCATGATAGTGTTGAATGATATCCTTAGAGTTGAGACTGACAGGCTTAAATGGTTCATCCCAGGGAAGACAACACTATAGTCTTAGATTCCTTTGTTAATAGGGAAAATTGGGCATTTTGATTGGATGTGCTTCAGGACTCTAGCTCACTCAACAACCAGTGATTTCTAGAAACACTTGGTAACTAGACAGCAAAGGAGGTGGTCAACTAGACAACAGAGGAGGTGGTCAACTAGACAGCAGAGGAGGTGGTCAACTAGACAGTGGAGGAGGTGGTCAACTAGACAGCGGAGGAGGTGGTCAACTAGACAACAGAGGAGGTGGTCAACTAGACAACAGAGGAGGTGGTCAACTAGACAACAGAGGAGGTGGTCAGCTAGACAACAGAGGAGGTGGTCAACTAGACAACAGAGGAGGTGGTCAACTAGACAACAGAGGAGGTGGTCAACTAGACAACAGAGGAGGTGGTCAACTAGACAACAGAGGAGGTGGTCAACCAGACAGCAGAGGAGGTGGTCAACTAGAACAGCAATGGAGGTGGTCAGCTAGACAGCAGAGGAGGTGGTCAGCTAGACAACAGAGGAGGTGGTCAGCTAGACAACAGAGGAGGTGGTCAGCTAGACAACAGAGGAGGTGGTCAGCTAGACAGCAGAGGAGGTGGTCAGCTAGACAACAGAGGAGGTGGTCAACCAGACAGCAAAGGAGGTGGTCAACTAGACAGCAGAGGAGGTGGTCAACTAGAACAGCAAAGGAGGTGGTCAGCTAGACAGCAGAGGAGGTGGTCAGCTAGACAACAGAGGAGGTGGTCAACTAGACAGCAGAGGAGGTGGTCAACTAGACAGCAGAGGAGGTGGTCAACCAGACAGCAAAGGAGGTCAACCAGACAGCAGAAAACTGCAAACTATCCCTCCCATTACTTGGTACTGACATGCACAAGAGGAAGACGTAAAGTATTTGTAAGGTTGACTTGAGATCTATAGCTTATTTGATTATAGCTGCACAAGTTTTTATTTGTTGGTTGGTCAATTACAAACAAGTGTAAGGGACAATTGATATGTAAGATTCACCAACTGAACAACGCAGCAAACATTTCACATCTGATAGTTATTTTTCAACTACCCTATCAGATTGTAGTAGGGAAGCAATCCTAAACGGAATGAAAACAAATGCTTTGGACTTCCTTGGTGTAGAATATAGAACATTGTAATTCATCATTGTGTGTACAAAGAAAAAGTATCATTTGTTTAATAGGCATTATGTTGTTCATCATAACAAAAAATGTTGTGTTTGCTTCCTTCTGATCAGCTGTCATTTTTGGCTTTAAAAATCAAATTATAATCATTTGTACTGAACTTACCAAAGTTTTATCAAATATGTCTTCATTCATTACATATTTGTTAAAATGATAAAATAGCCACAAAACACCAGTATTCTTTATTTCTTCATATTTTTGTAGGTTTGATATAATTGTTAGCTATTAGGACAGCTTTTAATGTCCTCTTTGGTGTAATATAATTTTCCCATTAAGAATGCACAACTTTTGGTTAATTGTGAGCTATGTTCAAAATGATTTTTAAAACAGTGTGTTTTGTTGTTGAGGAATTAATTTGTCTGTCCTATTGTTTATAGATATATTTCCTTATTTTTTCCCACTTTGTGGAACATACATGGTGTATATTTTTTTCATAGCACACCTTTTATTGTAATGATCAAGATATAATAAATATTGTTTTATTGGCCACATAATATACGTTTATGTATGAGAGTACCCAATTTTTATGAATAGGAAACAAAGAATTTTGTGGATTATTTAGAGCAATGCCTGGGACACAAAGTTGAGAATCACTGGTCAGCGGACACAGTTTCAAAAGGAGTTTCTATCTCTAAGACTGGATGATGGAAAATGGTCATTGTAATGTTGTGCAGATCTGGCGCAGAGTTCTAGAACTGGAGTAATCAGTCAGAAATGTTAAGTCTGACACAATCATGGTTACTGAATAGAGTCTTGCACATTAAATTGAGAAAACTTGCTATATATTTTATTATTTTTTTAAAAATTTGCATTCACCAGCTTTGACCTCTGACGAAGTGCCTAGAGACTAATAACTGAATTTTGCATGTTAATCCGTTTTCCCCTGGCAGCCGTGTGCATAGGAGTCCCTTGCTGCACAGGCAGATAATGCCGTCTTCGGAAGTACTCATATTTTTTCCATTGATGAGTAATTGACATTACAAGCCAGGCCTCGTTGCTGAGACCACAGTTGATTGCCGCAGAGAAATCACAAACAAATATCCCATATCCCAACTGGTGCAGCTGGGATTTGAACTCACAACCTCTCTGCCTTGAGACCAACCAGTCCCCCAACTTGATATATAAAAGCTGGCCCAGTGCTTTGCAAAGATAATTATCATGAGCATGCTCATACAAATTGCAGATATTGAAGGGACAGACAGCTTCAATCAATAAGGTGAAACTATTTAACAAAAGGTATCTGATGATAATAGACTCACCCTTCACAAGTGACTTATTGTGAGAAAGTGAACATTTAAAATAGTCAGGCGATTGAGAAATCTGTAGGTGTGGTGATGTCAGTTTTCAAAATAATTAATGAGAAAGAGTGAAAGCTTCTAGATGCGATTATGAACAATCAACAAGTGATCATTACTATTGCAGAGAATCGTGTTATGAAAAGCAGATCTTGAAGTTGATTGGCTGTTTACATTTTCACAATGAGGACATCAAAATAGCAATGATTCTATGAAGAGATAGTTCAGGATGAGAATCTTCCACTAGAAATGGAGGCAGAAGTAAGTCTTGGACACAGCTGAGCTTGCAGGGTAATTATCCCTGAGTGTGGCCAAGGTTAGAGCTTTTAGTTGTGATGGTGGATGAACATGTTGTGTTAACATTTTTGATGTCCCAACGGACATTGTAGTTTTCATAGACCTACATTTATAATCCACACACACTAGTAGAAGGTGCTACGCCATGAAATGCATTGAATGAAACTCATCATTTACCATTACTGGAATGTTTAATTGGTTTATTTGACATTCAGAAACAATTAATGATGGTGGCTGAATTTATAATCATTGCAGCTGCCATGAGAATTGCAAAGAATTGTCTTATTATAACGAAGGGCTGCCATGAGAATTATAAAAAAATTGTATTATTATAATGAAGGGCTGCCATGAGAATTACAAAGAATTGTCTTATTATAATGAAGGGCTGCCATGAGAATTATAAAGAATTGTCTTATTATAATAAAGGGCTGCCATGAGAATTATAAAGAATTGTCTTATTATAATGAAGGGCTGCCATGAGAATTATAAAGATTTGTCTTATTATAATGAAGGTTGCCATGAGAATTATAAAGAATTGTCTTATTTTAATGAAGGTTGCCATGAGAATTATAAAGATTTGTCTTATTATAATGAAGGCTGCCATGAGAATTATAAAGAATTGTCTTATTATAATGAAGGGCTGCCATGAGAATTATAAAGAATTGTCTTATTATAATGAAGGGCTGCAATGAGAATTATAAAGAATTGTCTTATTATAATGAAGGGCTGCCGTGAGAATTATAAAGAAATGTCTTATTTTAATGAAGGTTGCCATGAGAATTATAAAGATTTGTCTTATTATAATGAAGGCTGCCATGAGAATTATAAAGAATTGTCTTATTATAATGAAGGGCTGCCATGAGAATTATAAAGAATTGTCTTATTATAATAAAGGGCTGCAATGAGAATTATAAAGAATTGTCTTATTATAATGAAGGGCTGCCGTGAGAATTATAAAGAAATGTCTTATTTTAATGAAGGTTGCCATGAGAATTATAATGAATTGTCTTATTTTAATGAAGGGCTGCCATGAGAATTATAAAGATTTGTCTTATTATAATGAAGGCTGCCATGAGAATTATAAAGAATTTGTCTTATTATAATGAAGGCTGCCATGAGAATTATAAAGAATTGTCTTATTATAATGAAGGACTGCCATGAGAATTATAATGAATTGTCTTATTATAATGAAGGGCTGCCATGAGAATTATAAAGAATTGTCTTATTTTAATGAAGGTTGCCATGAGAATTATAAAGATTTGTCTTATTATAATGAAGGCTGCCATGAGAATTATAAAGAATTGTCTTATTATAATGAAGGACTGCCATGAGAATTATAAAGAATTGTCTTATTATAATGAAGGGCTGCCATGAGAATTATAATGAATTGTCTTATTATAATGAAGGGCTGCCATGAGAATTATAAAGAATTGTCTTATTATAATGAAGGGCTGCCATGAGAATTATAAAGAATTGTCTTATTATAATGAAGGGCTGCCATGAGAATTATAAAGAATTGTCTTATTATAATGAAGGGCTGCCATGAGAATTATAATGAATTGTCTTATTATAATGAAGGGCTGCCATGAGAATTATAAAGAATTGTCTTATTATAATGAAGAGTTGCGGTAGGCACAGACCAGTTGTATAGTGTACCAACAATGTAAGAGTAGCATCTATATACAGACCAGTAGAACAATGTACCAACAACATAAGAGTAGCATCTATATACAGACCAGTAGAACAACATAAGAGTAGCATCTATATACAGACCAGTAGAACAATGTACCAACAATGTAAGAGTAGCATCTATATACAGACCAGTAGAACAATGTACCAACATTGTAAGAGTAGCATCTATATACAGACCAGTAGTACAATGTACCAACAATGTAAGAGTAGCATCTATATACAGACCAGTAGAACAATGTACCAACAACATAAGAGTAGCATCTATATACAGACCAGTAGTACAATGTACCAACAATGTAAGAGTAGCATCTATATACAGACAGTAGTACAATGTACCAACACTGTAAGAGTAGCATCTATATACAGACAGTAGTACAATGTACCAACAATGTAAGAGTAGCATCTATATACAGACAGTAGTACAATGTACCAACAATGTAAGAGTAGCATCTATATACAGACAGTAGTACAATGTACCAACAATGTAAGAGTAGCATCTATATACAGACAGCAGTACAATGTACCAACAATGTAAGAGTAGCATCTATATACAGACAGCAGTACAATGTACCAACAATGTAAGAGTAGCATCTATATACAGACAGTAGTACAATGTACCAACAATGTAAGAGTAGCATCTATATACAGACAGTAGTACAATGTACCAACAATGTAAGAGTAGCATCTATATACAGACAGTAGTACAATGTACCAACAATGTAAGAGTAGCATCTATATATAGACAGTAGTACAATGTACATTTACCATGCTTGTGGAATTGATTTCCTATTCCAAACTTTTGCCTGGTATGTGGAATCAGTCCTGTGACAGAAAACTTTTACTATGCTTGTGGAATCAGTCCTGTGACAGAAAACTTTACTACGCTTGTGGAATCAGTCCTGTGACAGTAAACTTTTACTATGCTTGTGGAATCAGTCCTGTGACAGAAAACATTTATCAGGCTTGTGGAATCTGTCCTCCATCAGAAAACTTTTGCCTGGCTTTGAAATCAGTCCTGTATCAAAACTTTTACCTGGCATGTGTAATCAGTCCTGTATCAGAAAACTTTTACCAAGCTTGTGGAATCTGTCCTCCAACAGAAAACTTTTGCCTGGCATGTGGAATCAGTCCTGTGACAGAAAACTTTTGCCTGGTATGTGGAATCAGTCCTGTGACAGAAAACTTTTGCCTGGCATGTGGAATCTGTCCTCCGACAGAAAACTTTTGCCTGGCTTTGAAATCAGTCCTGTGACAGAAAACTTTTGCCTGGCATGTGGAATCAGTCCTGTGACAGAAAACTTTTGCCTGGCATGTGGAATCAGTCCTGTGACAGAAAACATTCTACTTGAATGTAGGCTGTACAGGTAAGAAAGACAGCATTTGACATTTATAAAAGAGGCTGTTTTCCAAAAGAAAGAAGGTTCTGTAAATAGCCTGAAGTGAATCACACATTTCATGACATATATTGATGCTGCTGTCTGACAACTCATGGCAAAGAAGTCAAAGAATGACAGAGCTGAACTATTTGTATTGAATGGAAACATCAGTGTAATCTCAAAATGACTGAGAGGA
The DNA here is from genome assembly GCA_032433765.1 of Megaustenia siamemsis. Lineage (NCBI taxonomy): Eukaryota > Metazoa > Mollusca > Gastropoda > Stylommatophora > Ariophantidae > Megaustenia > Megaustenia siamemsis. Next base: position 10,443,386 of record JAVIAB010000160.1, read on the forward strand.
AAAGAAGTCAGTAAATTTATGTAGAGTGCAGTTTCACCCAGAGTTGTTTCCACTTTGACTACATATCCCAGAGTGGAACACATGATGGTGATGCATTTTTCCATGTAGAAATATTTGGCTTGAGATATTGTCACTATCTTGCCAATTTTTTGCTTGCTATTTGCAAATTATATATTTTTCTGAAATTTGAAGAAAAGAGGCACTTTTTGGAAGTTCCCTGCCAGTCTGTAGAGACAATGAAGTTAGTATCTTTGTGAGGATCTTGTCTGAAGTAGCTTTGACTACTTAGAATCATAGGCTACATCTTAATTTGAGTATGTTGTTCTCAGACCAGTGTTTATCACCTGCTGCAAGCTATGTTTGTGCCATGATCTTCCTAGTCAGTTTTATGAGAGAGAGAGATATTTGAACATAGAAATACTCTCTGTAAGGTACTCTGTATTTTGGTTGTTTTCTCTTACTCCTTAATCTGCAGATTTACATTATATTAATGCTATTTGTTGTAACTTACAGTGTGGATATTTATTTTGACTTTTACTTTAAAATGTAAAGCGCTTTCATTTTATATATTAATGAATCATTATTAACATATAAAGTACTTAATGATACGCTCTGTATTTAGTAAAAATATGAAAGTAGCTTTATCTTTTTACAAAATACATTCATATCTTTTTTCATATTTGCATAAAATTTGGGTAAATCAATAAACAAATTATTATGGATTCTCATTGAATGTTCATTGAGTACCAGTGGTGTAGCTTGTAACAGGGAGGAGAAACTGTGATGGGCGGTTGCCTTGGGCACAAAATTACAAATAAAAAAGAAAGTAATACAATTATTATTTTTTTAAATGACAGTAGAGGGTGTGACCATAGATTTTAGAAGCAGTGATCTCTGCAATATGTGCCATTTTGGCACGCAAGGTTTCTGTTTTTGAGATTGTGGTTCTGCCATATGTGCCGTCTTCGGCTCGAAAGGACAATAGATAGATAGATAGAGGGTGTAGTATTTTCTCTGTAACAGATACAGGTACATCATCCTACTGCCAGATATGCAAGCTCTTAAAAAATGTAGAATTTTAGTTTCTTCTGGAGTATAGAATATTAGAGTTTATTTTAGAATGTAGAAAAATAATTTACTTTAGAGTGTATAATATTAGAGTTTTTTAGAGTGTAGAATATTAGAGTTTATTTGGTTAGAATTTGAGTGTAGAATAGTAGTGTATTTTAGAGTAGAGTATTAGAGTTTATATTAGAGTGTAGAATATTAGAGTTTGTATAAAAAAGTTTGGATTATCATTGATATTGTATTATAAAGATTACCAGAGTCCACATAGTAGAAGATAGTGCCTTGCTGATTGGTCAAGCCTGTTGGTTTGCCTATCAAGTGGATGTAATTGTGGTTCCAGTCGTGAGTCAAGATTTTTGTAATGGGGGGTGTAACATAAAAAAAATGTGTATAATTAGAACTGTGCATGCAACCTTTGTTCCCCATTTCTTTATACCATCCCTCCAACTCTAGAAATGGGATAATTTCATTCTTGTGTGTTTGTGCATGTATAAGATAGGTTATACTATACAACATATAGAATATAAGATAGGTTATACTATACAATGTATTAAGGATAAGATAGATTATACTATACAACGTATAGAGGATAAGATAGATTATATTATACAATGTATTAAGGATAAGATAGATTATACTATACAATGTATTAAGGATAATATAGATTATACTATAAAAGATATTGAGGTGTATTTTGAGAGACAGCTAAAGCTCAAACTATATCAAGGTACGAAGATTCTTAATCACTCTCTATATAACGTTACCCCATTTTGGAGGTCTGCTTGGGGGGACGTATCCAGTGCATTCATCATACGGTGTTCAGGTCCGAGTTATTATATCATTCCCTATAGAAAGAAATTTTAACTCTACAACGATTCAAATCCACGTTTTCTTGCTTTGGAGCACGAGTTATTGATTCGGCTACCAGTTCGCCGATTCATAATTACAATGTGGTATCTTTCATGTGTGTATTAATTATTACTTTAGGCTTGGTTTCAGGTGTAGGTTATATAGTTGGGTTTCATTTATGATAAGAGAAGTTTGTAAACCATTTTAATTAAAACATCAGTTATGGGAGCTTGTCAGGAAAATGTAATCATGCAGGAAAAATGCAACCCTCTTAATTAATATACATATACACTAGTATCAGTATTTTGGTATTTAAACTTTATATATGAAGCTACAGGTACTTAAATATTTAATGTACGACTGACATAACATTTATATAGCCACAATCAAAAAGATACGCTTGATTTGTTTGACCAAACAGTCTTTATTAATCCTAGATTATGACACCAACCCTGTGAGTCATGTCTCTATGACAAAATTCATACAAATTACAAACACTAATTGTTACCTTTGGAGTTCCAAAAATAGTATTGAACTTTTGCTACACAGTTGTGAGTTTACACTAGGAGAGACATGGGAATTAGATGCGGTCATCATTTCCTGGCCTGCAATTGATTTATGGCTTGAAATTCGACCACATGGCGCTGTGGCTACCAGAGGTGTTACATTGTCTATTGACATGTTAGTCCATCATTTAAGCCGTATGTCCAGCTTTCTCTTAGCGTCATTTACCATGATACAAAGGTTAGCTTGATGTCTTGCTGACAACTCAGGAAATCATATCTCAACACCCCCCCCCCCCCCCCCCGGCGCCGCTGCGCCATAAATTAGAATTTCTTGAAATAGCAACATTTATTATTTAAAAAACAGCCTTGTTCTTACGACACCTCCATGAAGTGCATGTGGTGTTTGAAAATAAAAAATCCAACATCAAAGGAAAGAAATCCAACATTTAAGGGTCACTGGAGACAATAATTAGGAAGTTATACAGAGTGGAAAAATGTTTGTCCACGGCAGTCTGTTGGGTTCCAAGAATTTCTATTTTGAGTTCATAGATTTTATGAACATGTTGCAATATAGGACTAAAATTGTAATGAATTAAAATTAGAAAAAATAAAAAGACCAAAAATACTACAGTTTTTTCTTCCTTTGTTGTATCATCATCATATTGTATGTTAAAATAAGACATGAATCAGATGAGAGCAAAATTAAACACAAAGATGCAGGTATTTTTATAATAGTTGAACAAAAATCTACAAACAATCAGCCAGATTGAACTCAGAGAACAACGGACAGCCCGAAGCAGAATTTGAATTGTGGAAGCTGCCCCTAGCCACAAGAGTGACCTATAGATCAGCACACTACAGGCTTGTTATCTCAATGCAGGTTAGTTTCTCAGAGGTCATTCATGCTCATCATCATCATGTGACTACAGCTTTGGATTACAACTATTAATTCAAGGATTGAATCATAAACACAATTTGTATTCTGAATTTCCTATTATCAAGTACAGGCCACAAAAACACACACACAATGGGCTGAAATACTTGTCATCAGATCAGACCAACTTACTTTTATCTCCTGTTTCGTCTTCCTTAATAATTTATTTCTCTTATGCTTGTATATATTGTTTTCTTTCTCTTATTTAATCCGAAATGATTTTTTTTTTTAATTGCTGTGTGACGTGTGTAATTCATCCAATGATATTTTTGTTTTACTGTGCCCCACATTGTGATTACATTTTCTAGATCTGTTTGTCTTCCTGATTATTTAAATTTTAAAAGAAAATTAATTTTAATTTTCAAATTATTTAAATTAAACTAAATGGTTCTGCCTCATGTAGCAATGATTCAAGGTTTGTAGTTAGTCAGCACGAGATTGATGTCTTTTGCTCTGGGGCTGGTCAGGTCAACAAGTTATGGATTAAAGGGTCGATAGTTGCAAATATCTGCTCCATCTACATTGGCGGGGGTCGGAATGTGGCTCTCAAACAGAACACAAACCAGACTGACACATAGAATGCTTGTTATACAGGAGACGGATGTGGACCAGAGGAGGCAGTAAATGGCAAAACAAAGACCAATCTCTATGACAATATCTGCACACACACAAAATTGAGAAGTGGAACCAGTCCTGCTTACTGGTATCTGAACTTTGCCACGCCCCAGAAGATTCACGTCGAATCTATCATCGAGCTAGCACTATGATTCGGGTAAAGAATGCCACTCTAAAGGCTTTCTCTGATAGTGGCGGCGTAGTGTTCCAGTGTAATGATATACCATACCCTAATGTTTCTGTGAACACTATTGTAGTCACCACACAAACGCCAATGACACACATTAAGACTGAGTCCTCACCGACTATTTCTCAGGCCGGCAGTGCACTGACGGTGTGTGAGGTGCAAACATTTACAGAAACCTATTGTCTGGACGGGTATTCTTGGTCGTTTTGTGCAGTGTGTAGCGGGTGTAGCAAAGGCTGCGACGTCGTCATCGATGCGTGTCACGGCAAATGTTCACATTGGATCTATGGACATGACTGCTACAGGTCTTGTCTCAGTGTCTGTCCTTTATGTGAGAAAAAATCCGGAAAATGCCTACAATGTAAACATCCTGTCTATACCTGTAATGACACTTGTCCCGATGGTAACTTTGGATTACAGTGCGAACAGACGTGTTCTGATGGCTGTGACATCATATGTGACCCGGAAAGTACAGACTGTACGTGCAAGGAAACGTACAACGGATCAGACTGCACTCTCAAATGTCCAGACAACTGTTTCAACGACACCTGTGAACAGTCAATCGGGAACTGTGCATGCATGGAAACGTTCTACGGGTCAGACTGCTCTCAAATCTCGGGACAACTGTTTGAACGAAACCTGTGAACAGTTAATCGAAGCCTGCGTCTCGTATGTCGATGATTCCCACGTTAAGAAGAGTCTGCAGACTACAACAAACCCAAGCATATGGATCCCTCAATGTGTGTATGTGCTAGACTTGGTTCATTTCTTGGTGTTTTTCCGTGAAGCCATGGCTCATATCTTAATGTGTTTCTGTGCTAGTCATGGCTCATATCTTGGTGTGTTTTTGTGCTAGCCGTGGCTCAAATCTTAGCTTGTGTGTGTGTGTGTGCGTGTGCTAGCCATGGCTCACATCTTGGTGCGTGTCATAATAGTCATATCTCATATCTTGGTGTTTCCGTGTTATTCATGTCTCATATCTTTATATGCGTCTGAGTTTAGTAATATCTCATATCTAAGAGTGTATCTGTGTTAGTCATGTGTCATATCTTCGTGTGTGCATGTCTGGGTTAGGGATATCTCATATCTTGGTGTGCATGTTTATGTTAGTCATATCTCATATCTTTGTGTGTGCATGTCTGTGTTTGTCACATCTCATATCCTTGTGTGTGCATGGCTATGTTAGTCACATTTCATATCTTTGTGTGTGCATGCCTTTGTTAGTCATATCTTATATCTTTGTGTGTATGTCTATGTTAGGTATGTGTCATATCTTTGTGTGTGCATGTCTATGTCAGTCACATCTCATATCTTTATATCCATGTCTATGTTAGTCATGTGTCATATATCTTGATGTGTGTAGGTGTTAATGTCTCGCATCGCTGTGTGCATGTCTGTGTTATTCACATCTCATATCTTTGTGTGTGCATGTCTGTGTTAGTCACCTCTAGTGACTCGGACAGATGGTGCTCGTAAACTGGGAGGGCAGACCATCTAAGGGCAGAATCCCCCTACAGAAAAGACAAACTGCTGCCTTGCAGGAAGATTGGGGACAATCAAAGGCTAAGAAAAGCAAACCTGAATAAAATGATGGCTGAAATCGGATGCACTGGGTCACTGGCGCAGAACACAGTGCAACGTTTTTAACGGGTGTTCAATCAGAGTGGATCTGGCAGACTCTAAATGTGATGTTCCGTCTGTGGGGGCGATCAACACACTTAACCTGACAGCTGACTTCATGTGAGTGTCTGGAATCCTACTCTGATTGAGTCTTGATCGCAGAGAGAGAGAGAGAGAGAGAGAGAGAGAGAGAGAGAGAGAGAGAGAGAGAGAGAGAGAGAGAGAGATTATTTAAATTTATACCTGTTAAGTTTTAATTCATGTTTTTTTATTTTTAAATTTGGAAGAAGATAATTCACTGAACAAGGTACACATGATATCAATAGAAGACTAAATCAATTTGAACAAGTCATAAGTATTGAACGTCACAAAATGGTACATCAACTAATGATAGGTGACTTAACTCTTTCCGTACAGAAGTTTTTTTTATCATTGAGTTATTTGCGGGTCATCATCATCGCACTCCGAACATGTCCATAGGTGCTCAGATCCCCTCCTCAGCAATTCCCTCAGTGTCCAGTGACTGACGACTCTAGTTCTATGTTGGTTGATAAGTCTTCTTACACGGCCACTAAGTTTCTCATTTCTGGCTGTGCCCATCTTAACTCCCATTTTCATCATCAGAAGAAGTGACGCGGATCTGTGTTTGTCAAAGTCCTGTGCTCTTCCCACATCTCGGAGGGCATTGATGATGTCCGCCCGATCCATTGGTTGCCCGTCCTCAACGACAGCGCAGCTAGCCAACCTGTCCGCTCTTTCATTTCCCCGTACTCCTGCATGTCCAGGGACATAGACAAAGGTGACCTTACGTATTTTGGATTTCTGTAACGACTCTACCCATTGCATGCGTACAGAGCCTGCCTCCACTTTTTTTTATCATGCTCATCGAATCACTCAGTATACATGCGTGGGTGTAGTCTTGTGACTCTAACCAGTTGAATGCCTTGGTCACTGCCATCACCTCCATTGTCATACTACTCGTGGTAATGACGTATGCACCACAGTCTTCTTTGATTATTCTGCCTGCCGTGCGTGCTGTAAATGCCCATGCACTTCTTTTGTGTCGTCTTACAGATCCGTCTGTATAGATGACTGCATCTTTCTCATCGGTGTTATCGCAGATGAGACCGTTGCTCTCAGCATTAACCACGACCGGGTTCTGTTCCCTACTTTTCCTGTCGAGTCTGACAATACACAAGAAAGTCCACTTGAATGACGCAGGCACCGGTATCCACTCCTCACCAACGCTGATATTGGTAAGCCCACAGACCTGTTTGATGACATCTTCTGCTCGGCCCACCCATGATTTGCCTCTTTTTAGCCTGTCACATTTCCCTGTGTTCAGCACATGGTGCAATGGATGCTCTGTATCTGTACTAATCTTCAGGTATGCTCATGCTCTCCAAATCTTGATTCTGTCATCCATGGTTGGAAAGTCAAGAAGATACCTCATTGCTACACAGGGAGTGTCCCTTGTACATCCCAATATAATGCGCATGACTTCATTTTGTATTTTCTCCAGCCTATCAATTTGAGTCATACTTCTTCTTCTTCTTCTGCTTCTTTTTCTTCGTCTATCCTTCCTCTGCTGCCGTTGGCGTCGAGGGGAGAAACAATCATCGATTATTTGCTCTTCTGTTGGCCTCTTCTGATGTTATTCCTCCTAGTGACTCTAATATTCCCTTTACCCATCTCTTTCTATGTCTTCCTCTTAATCTGGCGTTTTCGTAGCGTTTATTTAAGGCTCTTTGAGTCATTGTTAGTTCTTTTTGTCTTGTTATGTGGCCGAACCAATTTATCTGTTGTTTCTTTATGTATTCGATGGCTGGTTCAATTTCGAGTTTCTTCCTCAGGTCAGTGTTTCTTACTCTGTCCCTTAAGCTGTTCCCTGTCATTCTTCTGACACATTTCATTTCTGTGGTCGTTATCTTTCTTATTGTTCTAGAGTCCAGCGTCCAATTCTGGCACTGATAGCACAGAGTTGGTAGAAAAATTGATTTGTATATTGCCCTTTTTGCTTCCGTAGTTATTGCTTTGTTTTTCAATAGTGTTGATACTTGGCCTATAACTTGGCATGCTTTGTTACACCTTATATCAATCTCTGTCTCTTGGTTATTGTCTTGTGTTAACGTGCTACCCAGATATTTAAAATTGTCTACTTGCTTCACAGTTGTGTTATCTATTATGATGTTTAGTTTTTCTTTCTTTCTCGATATTGCCATTACTTCGGTTTTGCTTATGTTGATCTTCATGTTGTATTGTTTACAAATGTTGTTTAGCCTGTTGATATGTTCTTGTAGGTCCTCAGTTGTTTCATGTATCAGAACTTGGTCGTCTGCAAATAGTATTTCATTTATTTCTTCCTCTCTTCTGTTGTTTTCTGGTACGTCTATTTCGTTCTCCTTTGTGTTATCGCTTGTTATCATCCGTGTTGGTATATTTCCTTGGATTGGGCATGCTAATTTGCATTTATTGTCCATATATGTGATGAAAAGTAAAGGGGAAAGCACGCAGCCTTGTCTTACTCCGGAGTTAATGGTGAAGTGTTTGGAGTAGCCTGCTGAAGGTCTTACTGTAGTGCGACTACTTTCATAGAGGCTCTTACTTATCTCTACTAGGTGGTGACTCACTCCGTACAAGGGCAATACTGACCACAGTTGTTCCCTGTCCACCCTATCGAACGCCTTTTCTTGATCAATGAAAGCTTTTGAGTCATACTGACAGTAAGAATTGCCAGGGCATACTCGATTGGTGCGAGGACTAATCCCTGGTACAGGCTGCGATCAAACTTAACTCCGAGGTATGTCATCAACTTGTCCCTGGTCACCTCATCAGCTCCCATTCGTACTACCGGTGTGGTCACATTAACGATATGATTGTTAAGGGAGAACCATGAAACTGATGCTTTATTAGGATTAACCAAGGCACCTGAAACCCCACACCAGGAAGAAATGCGATCGAGTTCGTCTTGCATTGTGAAGGCGATTCCCCGTTTGTCTCTTCCCTGTCGATATACCAGAATATCATCAGCAACAGTCATAGTTCTTCCCCTCCCATCCAGCTGTTGGGCCGTGATCGTTATTGTGTACACGTTAAATAGAACTGGTGACAATGGTGAGCCTTGTAGCAGCCCTGGACAAATGGATGTTGGCTCGGAAGATCAACTTCCACATCTGAGTATCACCTTCCTCTGAAACAGTGCCGCAGCGATCCATCTAATGAGGAAGGGGTGCACCGCCAGTTTGAGGAGCATATGCATGAGGTATTCAAATGGTACCCTGTTGTATGCATCCTCTAGATCTATAGCAGCAGCACATATCTCCTCTCGTCTGTGGAAGCCTTTGAAGACGTCATAGGCAAAGACTGCCGCATTGAGCCATGCCTCTTTGTTATATCTATGTATATTTATATATGGCGCCCTATACTGCAAAACATATGCAGCCAATATCAGTATGACGCACAGTGCGTCGAAGCATACAGAAAGAGTTAAAGAATTTTTTTAATTTGACTAGAATAATTGAAAGTGATAAGTTTAGACATAAATGTGGAGAGAATATATTTCAGTGGAACTGATAAGAGATGAATCTAAACAAGAATATCTTCCATGCTTCATAATATTATGTCGTTGTGAATACATCAGTCATATACTGAGAATGAATGAAGAAGGACTTCCCCATCTGGCATTCATGTAGAAACATCTGGTAAAAGAAAACAGGACAGACCAAGAGAAACACTATGCAGAACAATTACTAGAGAGGGCCAAACTGTGGAAATAAGATACACCCAAGACTTATAAGAATTAGCAGCAAATTGTCAATTATGGAGAATTATGACTTCAGCACTATGTGCTGTCTTTGGCCTGAGACAAAAAAAAAAATGAGTGAAAAGGGCTTAGAGGTTCACCTATCCTCTAATCATAGGTACTAGAATTTTTTTAAGGAAAAATAGGGTGACCTGGAGTGCTGCTGACTGCATCATTTATACATTTTCTGTAGATTATGGAAAAATTTGGGCATTAGCACTGTATTTCTCATACGCCAAATAATGATGGGTTACCATTCATTTTTATTAATATAGAAATTTATATCTTGCAGTACTTATGCTCATTAAGTTTTTCTTGTTTTCATTTATGATTAATTATGACACTTTTTGGTGAGGTATTTCTCCTGATTGAACTACAACACCTATTGCAGTCTCTGGTGATTTAGATAGCAAGAGTGGCAAACATATGGCATGGTTACCTAAATTGGTGACATTCTGGCACATTCTTTAGGCATGTCACTTATCCAAAGTGGTGACACTGTGGCACATTATTTAGGCATGTCACTTATCCAAAGTGGTGACACTGTGGCACATTCTTTAGGCATGTCACTTATCCCAAGTGGTGACACTGTGGCACATTCTTTAGGCATGTCACTTATCCAAAGTGGTGACACTGTGGCACATTCTTTAGGCATGTCACTTATCCCAAGTGGTGACACTGTGGCACATTCTTTAGGCATGTCACTTATCCAAAGTGGTGATACTGTGGCACATTCTTTAAGCATGTCACTTATCCAAAGTGGTGACACTGTGGCACATTCTTTAGGCATGTCACTTATCCAAAGTGGTGACACTGTGGCATGTTCTTTAGGCATGTCACTTATCCAAAGTGGTGACACTGTGGCATGTTCTTTAGGCATGTCACTTATCCAAAGTGGTGACACTATGGCACATTCTTTAGGCATGTCACTTATCCAAAGTGGTGACACTATGGCACGTTCTTTAGGCATGTCACTTATCCAAAGTGGTGACACTGTGGCATGTTCTTTAGGCATGTCACTTATCCAAAGTGGTGACACTATGGCACATTCTTTAGGCATGTCACTTATCCAAAGTGGTGACACTATGGCACGTTCTTTAGGCATGTCACTTATCCAAAGTGGTGACACTGTGGCATGTTCTTTAGGCATGTCACTTATCCAAAGTGGTGACACTATGGCACATTCTTTAGGCATGTCACTTATCCAAAGTGGTGACACTATGGCACATTCTTTAGGCATGTCACTTATCCAAAGTGGTGACACTATGGCACGTTCTTTAGGCTTGAAAAACTTTGACCTGTCCCTAGAAACTGAGATGTTGAAACTTGATTATTTACTACATGAACCAACGTTCATTGGAGAGCTAGCTCTTGCATACAAAGAACTATCGTCATTGTACTGGACAGCGTACATCATTACTTAGATATCTTGTCTAATTAAACAGAAAGATCTCAACAAATTGCACACATTTATAATACTAGCCCAGGCTTCATTGACATGTACACAAGTGTTGATATTGTCATGTCAATAATTAAACAGCTGTTTTCAAAAGAAACAAGCATCAGTGGTTAAGATGCTTGCTTCCTGATCAGGAGGGCCTAGGCTCAATTCTCAGAAGTGATGGATATTTTTTTGAACTGACAGGCTCTGATGTTCACCCAGCCTCTAAAAATGGGTACCGAAGGTTTTTGTGTGAAGTAAAGGTGGCCTGGTGTGATACTGATCACATCACCTAAAAATGCGCAGTAAAGTAAAGTAAAGTACCCCTATCACACCTAGTGGTGTATAGGGAAATATGGTGTTAGTGACCATATATTTTACAGACCTTCAGCACATGGGGTAATGTGGTCGGTATTATGTCCGTGTTGCTTTACTTTCCCAGAAAAAAAAATCAGGTACCCATTTAAGGCTGGGTGAACCCGGAAGCCGTCGGTTTGGATCGAACCCTACCCCTTGCCCTTTGTAGTCCAGTTCACTAACCACTGAGCTATCGCGGCACCTAAAAATGTGCAGTGGTCATAGAAAAATATGCTCGCTTACACCATATTCCCCATACGCCTATCAAGGCAGGGAGGGAACCTCTACTTTACTTTATTCCGTAATGTCTAGTTAGAAGTCATCATATTTTGAGAGATTTATTTAATAATAATACTCTTAATGTCATATAATATGTTTTAAACCCTAATTTGTTTCATTAATATCGTTTCACTTTTTTCTTTTTTTTTTTTTTTTTTTTTTTGCTGTTACCATTAACTTTAGTGATTTACATTCGGCTCCCTCAATGAGATAGAGCTGCTTGCACAGAACAGAGACAAATGGCGAGATTTGATCAAAATATCTTTAAAAGAATTGAAAACTGCTAGAACAAAAATTCAGATAGGAGAAGGAGTATCTTGGTCTATGCCCTATGGGCCGGCTATGGCTTGAAAGGTAGACAGACCAGACCAGACCAGGACCAGACCGTTTCATAAATCATATTTCTCATTTCTGTTCCCACATAAATGTAATGTGGAGCCAGTCTTAACATATGGATGTGAATCATGGAAAATAGGAAAACAGACAAGAAAATCATTGGAGGCTGGAATATATTGTGACTACTGGGAAGATTGGGGAATGAAGAGATAGAGGGAAGCAAAGAGAAAAGATACCAAACAGCTTAAGAGAATGGCATGACAGAAGGTCAACAACAGAAATAATAAATAACTGTCGAGATCAAAAGTTGTGGAGAGACATGATCACCTTTGCCAGCAGGCATGGTACTTGATATGATGTTCCCATGTAAACAGAACTACAGAAGTTACTCTCCAATGTTCCTCTACACTGCCTTCATCCTCAGTCAAGCCATGAAACTCATATTGACCTGCCTTCCTGTCTCAATGCTGTTTGTCAAATGTTTTTTTTTTCCTTACACCTCTTCTCTTCCCTTGTGGTTTCCATTCAAGCTCATCTCTAGCTATACTCGACTGTAATATAAATAATAACAAACCAGCATGTTGATATAAATGTCACTTTATTTGTTGATTCTACAGACAATGCAAATATTTTCATTGGTTCAAATGAAAAGCCCCCCCCCCCATCAAGAGACCAATAATGCAAGTAATAAATTTAAATGTCACACTCCAACAAAAAGTCCAATAATTATATGAACAAAAAGTCCAATAATTATATCAACAAATAGTCCAATAATTACATCAATAAAAAGAACAATAAATATATCAACAAAGAATAAAAAATTTATATCAACAAAAAGTCCAATAATTACATCAACAAAAAGTCCAATAATTAATTTTATCAAGTGTAAATGAGATAGAGCTGCTTGCACAGAACAGAGACAGATGGTGAGATTTGATAACATATCTTTAAAAGAAAACTGCTAGAACAAAAATTCAGATAGGAGAAGGTGTATCTTGGTCTACGCCCTATGGGCTGGCTACGGCTCGAAAGGTCAATAGATAGATAGAATTGAGAGGCTATGCAACCAACAATCTCATGTATACAATTAGGAAGAGAAGATGGACATATGTCAGACATGTGTTGAGAAGAGATAAGAAAGAGATTTCCAAAACAGGCTCTTCTATGGGAAACAACAAGATACAGAAGAAGAGGAAGACCTAGAGAGGGACACTAAAAATGACACTTATAAGAGAAGCAAAGTTGGCAGGTATAGACTCATTAGATATGATCGAACATCGTGCCAAGAATTGAGATGGATGGCAAAAGATGCAACGAGCTCTATGAGACATCAATTGATGCTGGAAGGATCAAGATCAAGTAATCAAGAAACAACTTTCTTTTTTAGTTTCTGTAAAATGACAGCAACTAAGTCCAAGATGTATTCTTTTAATTTTCTTCCTCCGACCTACAGATAGGTTGTGTTTTTGTCTGAAAAATGGTGGTAACTAAACACCTCTGGTCAACAAGAATGAGAAATGGTGGTAACTAAACACCTCTGGTCAACAAGAATGAGAAATGGTGGTAACTAAACACCTCTGGTCAACACGAATGAGAAATGGTGGTAACTAAAGACCTTTGGTCAACAAGAATGAGAAATGGTGGTAACTAAAGATCTTTGGTCAACAAGAATGAGAAATGGTGGTAACTAAACACCTCTGGTCAACAAGAATAAGAAATGTTGGTAAATAAAGACCTTTGGTCAACAAGAATGAGAAATGCAGCAGTGGAACATGACAGATTATGATTGAATGCAGTAGTGGAACATGACAGATCATGATTGAATGCAGTAGTGGAACATGACAGATCATGATTGAATGCAGTAGTGGAACATGACAGATCATGATTGAATGCAGTAGTGGACATGACAGATCATGATTGAATTCAGCAGTGGAACATGACAGATCATGATTGAATGCAGCAGTGGAACATGACAGATCATGATTGAATGCAGCAGTAGAACATGACAGATCATGATTGAAACGCAATTGTGCGATAACATTAAAGCAAGATACATTAACTCAAGCACCAAAATTCATAACTTTCAATTTTTAAAAGTACAAGAACTAATTCATTTTCATTCCATGAAAAATAAAATCAATAAAACACAAACAAGTAAACAAAATAGTATATACATTTTTCTGTTTAAAAAATACTAAAGAAAATATCTGTCTTTTCAGAGTTGATCAATTTCTACATTCTGGTTGTTTATGTATCTTAAAGTGAAGTCATGCTCCATCACACCATATGGCATATATGGAATATGGTATTTGTGACCATAATATTTACAGACTTTTGGCACATGAATTTTGGGTTTATGTGGGTGGTATTATGCCCATGCTGCTTTACTTTCCCAGAGAAATATCCGGTACCCATTTAAGGCTGGGTGAACCTGGAAGATCAAGCCTGACTTCTTGTCCTTAGTAGTACAGTTCACTAACCATTGAACTATTGGGGCTCACTAACCATTGAACTATTGGGGCTCACTAACCATTGAACTATTGGGGCTCACTAACCATTGAACTATTGGGGCTCACTAACCATTGAACTATTGGGGCTAACTAACTACTGAACTATTGTGGCTCACTAACCATTGAACTATTGGGGCTCACTAACCATTGAACTATTGGGGCTCACTAACCATTGAACTATTGGGGCTCACTAACTACTGAACTATTGTGGCTCACTAACCATTGAACTATTGTGGCTCACTAACCATTGAACTTTTGGGGCTCACTAACCACTGAACTATTGGGGCTCACTAACCACTGAACTATTGGGGCTCACTAACTACTGAACTATTGTGGCTCACTAACTACTGAACTATTGTGGCTCACTAACTACTGAACTATTGGGGTTCACTATCTACTGAACTATTGTGGCTCACTAACTACTGAACTATTGTGGCTCACTAACTACTGAACTATTGTGGCCCACTAACTACTGAACTATTGTGGCTCACTAACTACTGAACTATTGGGGCTCACTAACTACTGAACTATTGTGGCTCACTAACTACTGAACTATTGTGGCTCACTAACTACTGAACTATTGTGGCTCACTAACTACTGAACTATTGTGGCTCACTAACCACTGAACTATTGGGGTTCACTATCTACTGAACTATTGTGGCTCACTAACTACTGGACTATTGTGGCTCACTAACACCTGAACTATTGTGGTTCACTATCTACTGAACTATTGTGGCTCACTATCACCTGAACTATTGTGGTTCACTAACTACTGAACTATTGTGGCTCACTATCACCTGAACTATTGTGGTTCACTATCTACTGAACTATTGTGGCTCACTATCACCTGAACTATTGTGGCTCACTAACTACTGGACTATTGTGGCTCACTAACTACTGAACTATTGTGGTTCACTATCTACTGAACTATTGTGGCTCACTAACTACTGAACTATTGTGGCTCACTAACTACTGAACTATTGGGGTTCACTATCTACTGAACTATTGTGGCTCACTAACCACTGAACTATTGTGGCTCATTAACCACTGAACTATTGGGGTTCACTAACCACTGAACTATTGGGGCTCACTAACCACTGAACTATTGGGGCTCATTAACCACTGAACTATTGGGGCTCACTAACCACTGAACTATTGGGGTTCATTAACCACTGAACTATTGGGGCTCACTAACCACTGAACTATTGGGGCTCACTATCTACTGAACTATTGGGGCTCACTAACTACTGGACTATTGTGGCTCACTAACTACTGAACTATTGTGGCTCACTAACTACTGAACTATTGTGGCTCACTAACTACTGAACTATTGTGGCTCACTATCTACTGAACTATTGTGGCTCACTAACTACTGAACTATTGTGGCTCACTAACTACTGAACTATTGTGGCTCACTAACTACTGAACTATTGTGGCTCACTAACTACTGAACTATTGTGGCTCACTATCTACTGAACTATTGTGGCTCACTAAATACTGAACTATTGTGGCTCACTAACTACTGAACTATTGTGGCTCACTAACTACTGAACTATTGTGGCTCACTAACTACTGAACTATTGTGGCTCACTAACTACTGAACTATTGTGGCTCACTATCTACTGAACTATTGGGGCTCTCTAGCTACTGAACTATTGTGGCTCACTAACCACTGAACTATTGTGGCTCACTAACTACTGAACTATTGTGGCTCACTATCTACTGAACTATTGGGGCTCTCTAGCTACTGAACTATTGTGGCTCACTAACCACTGAACTATTGTGGCTCACTAACTACTGAACTATTGTGGCTCACTATCTACTGAACTATTGGGGCTCTCTAGCTACTGAACTATTGGGGCTCACTAACTACTGAACTATTGTGGCTCACTAACCACTGAACTATTGTGGCTCACTAACCACTGAACTATTGTGGCTCACTAACCACTGAACTATTGTGGCTCACTAACCACTGAACTATTGTGGCTCACTAACCACTGAACTATTGTGGCTCACTAACCACTGAACTATTGTGGCTCACTAACCACTGAACTACTGTGGCTCTCTAACTACTGAACTATTGCAGCTCCCCAGTGTATCTTAAATGGAGTAAGTATTTTGTGCCTTATGTGAGGAAAATATGAATGTTAAAACATTATGTAATTATAAACACTAAATGATTTATAAAAATATTGTATGAAATATGAGACAAAACATTTGGATAATAGGAAATATTGTTCAAAATACCAGTAAACTTGTTTGGCTGGCCAGCTAAACTACACAGGAAAAATTAAGGAAGAAGTACTCCTTTTATAGTTCAGCTGCTGGCAAAAAGGGCAGAGGATCAACTCAGTCAACAACAGTCTCAATGGCAGGAGCTTAGAACAACCTGGTATCAGGCTCAAGGCACAACAGGGACCTAAGGTGTTGAGTGACCAGAACCAATCAGAAAGCAAAGTCAAATCACTGATTGCAGATTGCTGAGAAATTAGCCAAAAAGAATAAATCTCAAGGGTCTGTTGGATTAGACTCTCAGGCCAGGCAGATCAGAAACAGTGGGCTGGAAAGAACAATAATGGAAGGCATAATTCCTGGATGATGCATCAGGGGCAGACATAGAAGAAGTGGTTTCAAGACATCAAAGATACTTTGAACATGACAGCAGAAGTAATTTGAGATGTGGCTAGAGAGATACTTTCAGACAGGCTGTCGTGAATGCAACGTTCTGCAAAAAGGACAAGCGACCTGATGATGATGATAGCCAGTAAACTTAATATATGATCAGTAGTAAATTACATAGTTCAGGTCTGATGCCTTACTGCACTTGAACAAAGAAAACATTCATGAAACTTCTGAATATTTAATTGAAAACATCCTTTTGGGGTGATTCAACTTCACTGATTCTCATTGTTAGAGAGTTCATATCATAGCACTTGAACCCATGGGTGCTCATATACCTTCAGTATATGATGAAGCACATGTTCACTGTTGGCACTAATAGTTCATGGTTGCTCATATACTTTCAGTAGTTGATGAAGCGCATGTTCACTGTTGGTACTAATAGTTCATGGTTGCTCATATACATTCAGTAGATGATGAAGCGCCTGTTCACTGTTGGTACTAATAGTTCATAGGGGCTAGAACTACTTGTTCATGGTTGTTTTCTAAATTGCTGCTTTTTTTATTTGGTGTTTCATGAATACCAAAATCAAACAATTTTATAACAATAAATTAAACTGCTTCCCGTTTAAATAAATCACTATTCTCTTATAATCAAATTGCTTGACTTTATTGACCTGCTAATGGTCTAAGAGCATAATTAACATGCTCAACAAATGTGGATTTATATAGGGTTGGTTTGTTGGTTGCTGATCTAGACACCTGGAATAGATTTATATAGGGTTGGTTTGTTGGTTGCTGATCTAGACACCTGGAATAGATTTATATAGGGTTGGTTTGTTGGTTGCTGATCTAGACACCTGGAATAGATTTATATAGGGTTGGTTTGTTGGTTGCTGATCTAAACACCTGGAATAGATTTATATAGGGTTGGTTTGTTGGTTGCTGATCTAGACACCTGGAATAGATTTATATAGGGTTGGTTTGTTGGTTGCTGATCTAGACACCTGGAATAGATTTATATAGGGTTGGTTTGTTGGTTGCTGATCTAGACACCTGGAATAGATTTATATAAAACTAGAAACTGAAAGTGAGGAAGAATATAACACTTTTTTATAGAAATTTTGAGCTGAACAAATTCAATATCTTAAATTATAAAGAGATGTAATAACAAACTACAACCAGTTTAGAGAGAAAAACGGAAGGTAAAAGAGGCACTTACTAAAGGGTAATTATAACATGAAGAGGTTAATCAAACAATCAACAGTGTACAATCATGACAAGAGCAGGTAAGTAGCTCTCAGTAGTAACCAAACTTTGATGTACAGATGACTTGAAATGTTATTGATGATGATCTATAAAAATAACACAAAATTGTTATGTTCTGTAATATTTTGAAAGAGAAACCATGTTTTTGAATTGTTTATGTTTTTGGCTGACATGAAATTTTAATGATTTTTAAATTAGAAAGGAAAAAAAATCATTTGTCCCTGTCATTTTTTTGGTAGGAGTTTCGCATTGTGAAAAACATAGATTTCATTTGCAACCTGATTGCAGTTGCTCAAGTGGAAACACTTCTCATAGTTTCCTTCTCTATTTGTGTTTCCAAATAGTGATGACTGCAGTTCTCTGCCCTTGTCCATCTTCATACTGCACTTCCTGGCTCTTCACACACTTCAGCCTGGAATTAGAGACAAGTTAGATAAAAGAGAGATTAGAGATAAAGTGTGATAACTTACAATTTAAAACTTAACATTTATTTATTTTCCTCTCGGGCTACAGATGGCACATAGGGTGGATGTCATAGTTCTTCACAATCGACAATTTCCTGCTAGTTCATGTAGGTTTTTTGGTTGTTTCTTAGTCCCATAGTTGAGCCATCCATAGTAATTGTTCTGCATAGCAATTCTCTTGGTTTGTCTTGTTTTCTTTTCCTAGATGGTTTCCAAGATTGAACTATTGTTCAGAAGAATGTTGAAAGTTCCCTGGACAGATAAAAAGACCAATGAGGAAGTTCTCAAAGAGGCCAACACAAAAAGGGAGCTCTTAAAAAACATCAGAAAGAAGCAATCAACATTTTTCGGGCACATCATGAGAAGAGGAAAGTTGGAATACTTGGTTACAACTGGCAAAATAAAAGGAAAGAGAGATCGCGGACGACAAAGGGAGAAAATACTGGATAGCTTGGTGTCATGGCATGGAAAACAGTCAACAACAGAACTGATATGATGCACTGTGGATAGAAGATTGTGGAGGGACATGATCGCCTACGCCAACCGGCAGGGTACATGATGATGATGATGAGATGGTTTCCACATGAATGCTTGACGGGGAAGTTTTTCTTCATACATTCTCAGCACATGACCAATGTATTTCTAATGCCATCTTCTTATAAAGCTCAACACATGTTCTTGTTTTGATACATCTCATATCTATTCATTTGGGGGATTGGTTGGTCTCAAAACAAGACACCTGTCTTGAGACAGAGGTTGTGAGTTAAAATTCTGGCTGCACCAGTTGGGGTTTTTATTTGTGATTTTTCTCTGCGGTAACCACCCCTGGTATCAGCAGTGAGGCCAGACGGAAAAACATCAATTGCTCATCGACAAAGAAAAATATGAGTACCTCAGAAGATGGAGTTATCTGCCTGTGCATGAGGGACCCTTGTGCACATGGCTGGCAGGGAAAAAACATATTTCTTTCTTTCTTTCCTCATTTGCCTTTCGGCATCAAGGGGAGATATGGTTCACATTTTCTTGCTATTCTATTAGCCTCTTCTGCTGTTATGCCTCTGAGTGTTTCTATCTATCTATCTATCTATTGACCTTTCGAGCCGTAAGGTGGTTTCTATTTCACTCAAGGTGAAGTCATCTAAATTTACATCTAATTCTGCTGCTGGTGTTTCAGCTTCAAAATCTATTAAACTGTGAGGTAGTGGACGGTTAAGAATTTCTTTGAAGTGTTCCGCCCAACGGGCTTTTATGTCTGCGCTTGTTGTTAGCATTAATCCAGATTTGTCTAGAATTGGTGTTCCACTGGATGTATAGGTGTTTGTCAGCATCTTTTGTACAGTATAGAGAGTTCTGCTGTCTCCTGTAATTGCAGCTGTCTCTGCTTTCTCTGCCAAGTTGTCTATATAAGCTCTTGTATCTCTTCTTGCCGAACTTTTCACTTTGTTGTCTAATTCTTTGTATGTTGCTTTTGCCAGAACCTTTCCAAGATCTGTCTTTACATTAGTCATGGCTCTCTTTGCTTCTCTTCTTTCTTTGATGTATTTCCATGTGGTGTCTGAGATCCAAGCTCGTTTTTCCATTTTCTTCAGTCCGGCACTTGCTTCTGCTGCTGTCATTAGTATTTTGCTCTGTGAGTCCCACATTTCATTGATATCTAAGTCTATTTCACCGAGTGCTGAATAACAATTACTTAGCTCTATGTTAAACTTTTCCTTTATGGCTTCATCTTTCAGTTTATGACTATCAATTTTATGTGTAATTGACCTCTTCTGTTGGTTTCTAAATTTTAATCTTATTTTCCCAATGCACAAGTTGTGGTCACTATTAACATCAGCACCTCTGTAAGCTCTTACATCTATTAATGATGATCTGAATTGTTGTTTAATACATAGGTGGTCAATTTGATTTGAGGTTCTATCATTAGGAGATATCCATGTTGTTTTGTGAATATTTTTGTGTGGAAATAATGTCCCACCTATAACTAAATTTTCTATTAAACATAATTCTATTAATCTTTCTCCATTCTGACTTGTTGTATTACAGCCTTCTCTCCCCATCACATGTTCCACTCCTGCGTTATCTTGTCCTACTTTGGCATTGAAGTCTCCCATTACAATTAAAAGATCGTGTTTTGGTATTTTGTTTATAAGTTGTTGCAGTTGGTTATAAAAATCGTCCTTAACTTCATCATCAGCTTCGTTAGTAGGCGCATAACACTGAATAATTGAAAGTCTTCCATGTTTTGTTTTGTATCGTGTTCGTATCAGACGGCTGTTTACCGGTTCCCATTCTAATAAACTTCTTGCAGCTTTGTCTGTCATCATTATGCCTACTCCTTCACGGTGTTTTCCATCTTCCCTTCCAGAAAAAACTACTATTTTATTATCAATAGATCTCCTACCTGTTCCAAGCCAGCGCATTTCGCTTAATCCTAGTGTTTCTAGTATTCCATTTATCCACCTCCTTTTCGGTCTGCCTCTTGGTCTGATGTTCTTGTATCATTTATTGGTGACTCATGTTAAATTTAATTCTTCGTGTCCTATCACATGCTCGAACCATTTAGTTTCTATTGACCTTTCGAGCCGTAACCGGCCCATAGGGCGTAGACCAAGATACACCTTCTCTTTTGTCACCTGTTGGAATTAAACTAGTCATGACTTTAGTCTTTTCATGATTGACCTCAAGCCCAATTTTGCTGGCTATTGATGATAGTTCATTTGTGTTTTCCTGCATCGTTTTTATCTGACTGCTGATGAGAACTATGTCATCAGCAAAGTCGAGGTCCTCCAAATGGTCTCCTTGTATCCATTCGATGCCTTTATTACCAGTGCAGCATTTCTTCATTATGAAGTCCATAACAATTCCAAATAACAAGGGCGATAAAATACATCCTTGTTTAACCCCAGTTTCTATTGGGAAACATTCGCTCAGTCCTTCCTCTGTTCGAACTGCACATGTGTAACCATCATACATGTCTTTGATAATATTTATGATTTTTGATGGTAAGCCATATTGCTTCAGAATTTTCCACAAAGAATCTCTATGAATACTATCAAATGCTTTTTTGAAGTCGATGAAGTTAAGTACAAAAGGTTTTTGCTTTTCAATGTGTTCCTCCAATATAAGTCGTAGAGTGAAAATGTGGTCAAGACAGCTTCTCCCTTTTCTAAACCCAGCCTGTTCTTCACGCATTACTGTATCTATTGAATCCTGTATTCTATTTAGGATGATTTTACAGAATAACTTTGAGGCAACTGACAAAAGTGTCACGCCTCTCCAGTTGTTACAATCTCTAAGATTGCCCTTTTTTGGGATCTTAACAATGATTCCTTTTTTCCATTTATGAGGCGTCTTCTCTGTTTTCCAAATGATGTTGAACATTTTTTGGAGATGTATTAGTTACTACACATTGAGTATTATTGACTTCTGGGCAATATGGTGGATATGTGACAGGAACCATTGAGGCTCTGTCTGAAAAGTGTTCCTTGTTGCAGTTTCCTCATATTCCAAGTCCAGCTTGCTGCCGGAGCTACTGCGTTTAGTGCTCTGTGCACAATGTGAGCTGTGTTTCTCATCCAGATCGTGTTTCGATATTCCGATTGCTTACGATGAAAGATATCGGATGATGAAGGATCTTTTAGTTGTGTTCACTTTCAGTGCCGCTTGGCCTTATGTCTTTTGGTGTGTGCTGTAGCTGCTAAGATGGGGACTGTGGCTGCCTTTCTTTGTATAGATCCTTCAAAGAGATGAGTTAAAATATTTTGGATGATTCCACTGGCACGGGCAGTTGAGCACTGGGGCCTTCGATGTCATGGTAAGACGTTGGCCTTTAGACAGGAAGGTCCTAGGTTCATGTCCCAACACAGACAGTGGGAATTTTAAACAAAAATAAAACCCATGGTTTTCTCATCCCTGGTCTCTTGATAGTGAAATCTGATATCTAGCCTTCTTGGAAAACAGCAGGTCTTGTGTGAACTCTGTGCACGTTAAAGAAATCTTGGCAGTTTAAAGCTGAAAAAAGTCGGCCAAGAAAATGGCCGCTGTTGAGAAAAAAAAATTATTAAGCAAAATCTACCCATGCTGAAGACGGATTTATCAGGATAAAACGCGTGGAAATTGTTGGTTTTTGCTGTAAACTGGCGACATTACGCATTCATGTTTACTTAACAAGTGAAAACTAAAAAAGTAGTAAAAATTACAGCACATCTTTATTTTTGTTTATATTCACAATTTGGAGTATTACAAAATCATTGGGTTAAAACAGTATAAAAGTGTGCGTGGTGTCATGCAAAATAATAAAATCATCTGCATTAAAAGGTATTGAAATAAAAGTCAAATATAATTTAAATTGTATGGGTCATATGTGTAGTAAAAATTGCACAGAATGATTAAAAAGAGAAGCATCTTGCTGGTCTGCAGGACTTCACAGTCACTGACTGCTATCCAAGACAAGAAGGAAGAAAGAGTCAGTGTGTTGATAAGTATGCATTTGTTTGTATTATTACCTGTCAATCAGATAATGATTCAGGCTTTTCTTGTTCCAGTTTCCAACTTTGGAGGCGATGACAAGTATCCCATGGGGCTTTGTAATCTCCCACAGACGCACAAGCCAGGCTGTGAGGGTAAGGAAGCAAAATTCTCAACATTTAACCATATTCCCATGTTTATAACAATAACTATCTATCTATCTATTGGCATCTCGAGCCGTAGCCGACCCATAGGGCGTAGACCAAGATACTCCTTCTTCATCTGAATTTTTGTTCTAGCAGTTTTCTTTTAAAGATATTTTATCAAATCTCACCATCTGTCTCTGTTCTGTGCAAGCAGCTCTATCTCACTGAGGGAGCCGATTCCTGCTGCTCTTGCCTCTCTCATCAATGTTCTTCTCAGCGTCTCTCTGGGTCTTCCTCTTACCTGTTGTTTCCCACATGAGGGCTTGCTTTGCTATTCGGTTATTATCTCTTCTCATCACATGTCCAATATCTTTTCTTTATTACTGAAGATATTAGTGGTTGATTGATATAACAATAACTGCAACTGCTTTTTTTAATGTGAGAGGATTTTGCTGTAGAGATAAACTTAGACATCTCAACCCACATGGCATCCAGTTCAAAACCAAAATGGAGTGACCAAACTATGTTTTTATTCAGTGACCCCAGATGTCATGGTAAGTGATGTTGAGT
Source organism: Megaustenia siamemsis (assembly GCA_032433765.1). Taxonomy (NCBI): domain Eukaryota; kingdom Metazoa; phylum Mollusca; class Gastropoda; order Stylommatophora; family Ariophantidae; genus Megaustenia; species Megaustenia siamemsis. Next base: position 10,467,425 of record JAVIAB010000160.1, read on the forward strand.
AAATAATCCTACTAGAGAGGGATGTGAGACTGAGTAAATAATCCTACTAGAGAGGGATGTGAGACTGAGTAAATAATCCTACTAGAGAGGGATGTGAGACTGAGTAAATAATCCTACTAGAGAGGGATGTGAGACTGAGTAAATAATCATACTAGAGAGGGATGTGAGACTGAGTAAATAATCATACTAGAGAGGGATGTGAGACTGAGTAAATAATCCTACTAGAGAGGGATGTGAGACTGAGTAAATAATTATACTAGAGAGGGATGTGAGACTGAGTAAATAATTATACTAGAGAGGGATGTGAGACTGAGTAAATAATTATACTAGAGAGGGATGTGAGACTGAGTAAATAATCCTACTAGAGAGGGATGTGAGACTGAGTAAATAATCCTACTAGAGAGGGATGTGAGACTGAGTAAATAATCATACTAGAGAAATATGTGAGACTGAGTAAATAATCATACTAGAGAAATATGTGAGACTGAGTAAATAATCATACTAGAGAGGGATGTGAGACTGAGTAAATAATCATACTAGAGAGGGATGTGAGACTGAGTAAATAATCCTACTAGAGAGGGATGTGAGACTGAGTAAATAATCCTACTAGAGAAATATGTGAGACTGAGTAAATAATCATACTAGAGAAATATGTGAGACTGAGTAAATAATCATACTAGAGAGGGATGTGAGACTGAGTAAATAATCCTACTAGAGAAATATGTGAGACTGAGTAAATAATCATACTAGAGAAATATGTGAGACTGAGTAAATAATCATACTAGAGAGGGATGTGAGACTGAGTAAATAATCCTACTAGAGAGGGATGTGAGACTGAGTAAATAATCATACTAGAGAAATATGTGAGACTGAGTAAATATGAGTAAATAATCATACTAGAGAAATATGTGAGACTGAGTAAATAATCATACTAGAGAAATATGTGAGACTGAGTAAATAATCATACTAGAGAGGGATGTGAGACTGAGTAAATAATCCTACTAGAGAGGGATGTGAGACTGAGTAAATAATCATACTTGAGAGGGATGTGAGACTGAGTAAATAATCCTACTATAGAAATATGAAAGACTACATAAATAATTCTATCAGATCAGTGAAAGATGTGAGACTGAGTAAATAATCAGAGAAAGATGATGCAGGATTAAGTAAATAATCCTATCAGAGAAGGATGATGCAAGATTAAGTAAACAATCCTTTCAAAGAAGGATTATAACACCAAGTTCTCATATTCATGTTGAGAAATCTTGGCAGTTGAAAATTAAAAACAGGTTGTTTTATGCCACTGTCTGGGCTCATCTCATCCTGCCTGGAGATAAGATCGTTGACTACATGATCATTATACTTATCTCTATATTAGTCTTGAATTCATTCCATTGTAGATGAGATCGTTGACTACATGATCATTATACTTATCTCTATATTAGTCTTGAATTCATTCCATTGTAGATAAGATCGTTGACTACATGATCATTATACTTATCTCTATATTAGTCATGAATTAATTTCATTGTAGATGAGATCGTTGACTACATGATCATTATACTTATCTCTATATTAGTCTTGAATTCATTCCATTGTAGATAAGATCGTTGACTACATGATCATTATACTTATCTCTATATTAGTCTTGAATTAATTCCATTGTAGATGAGATCATTGACTACATGATCATTATACTTATCTCTATATTAGTCTTGAATTCATTCCATTGTACACAGAGTATTCTTCTCAGGCATTTGTCTTCGAAAGCATTTAGTTTTCTCTCAATCCTCAATGTTGTTTTCCACCTTTCACATGCGTAGGCCAGAGTTGATATACATTCATTATTTTACAGAAAGAAAAATAAGAGACAGTGGGCATAGAAACCTTTATCTCTCTTATTTGTTTTTTTTTTCTTAGTTGTGTGCATAAACTGCAGATCAAAAGTAGTTTTCTGGTAACACATTGTATCTATCAGCTATTGTAACACATTGTATCTATCAGCTATTGTAACACATTGTATCTATCAGTTATTGTAACACATTGTATCTATCAGTTATTGTAACACATTGTATCTATCAGTTATTGTAACACATTGTATCTATCAGTTATTGTAACACATTGTATCTATCAGTTATTGTAACACATTGTATCTATCAGTTATTGTAACACATTGTATCTATCAGTTATTGTAACACATTGTATCTATAAGTTATTGTAGCACATTGTATCTATCAATTATTGTAACACATTGTATCTATCAATTATTGTAACACATTGTATCTATCAGCTATTGTAAGTAACACATTGTATCTATCAGCTATTGTAAGTAAGTCAGCCAGATAAAAACAGTGCAAGAAAACACAAATGCAGTATCATCAACAGCCAGTTAAATAGGGCTTGAGATCATTCATGAAATGACTAAGTCATGAAAAGATTGGTTCCAACAAATGAAAGAATATATGTGGAAAACAAAACAGTGGAAGAGATAGATCACTTTATCTATCTTGGAAGTCACATTGATCAGGAAGGGGATACAAGTACCAAACAGCAGAAGATATCTTGAAAGTAATTAGTAATAGCCTATCAAGAATATGACAACTGATGTTCAAAAGCTGCAACTTGGAATCAGAAATGTCATGAACAAGAATCGTGTATGTTGTAAGCAAAAAAGGAAAACATAGAGAGAGACACTAAAAAGAACACTTATAAGTGAAGCAAAGTTGGCAGGCATAGACTCATTAGATAAGATCAAACATCTTGCCAAGAATAGAGATGGATGTTGAAAAACATTACGAGCTCTAGGCAACGTCTTCCTGCGCTGGAAAGATGAAGAAGTAAGAGTTTCCTCCACAATTTAAGGCATTTGAAGAATATGGTGTTCATGCCATTTTAAAATGACCCACGAGTACATTTAATGGGTGATGTGAGTGGCATCATGTCAGGCCATCTTGTCAGGTCATCATGTCAGGCCATCATATCAGGCCATCCTGTTGACTTATAACAAGACTCTAGAAATAATTTGTGCTCAAGCTCACTGCCCTATTATGAATCCTTTCCAGTCTAAAAGTATAGCAAATTGTTGATCACTGAAGAAGGTGAAACAAACAAACAATTTGACCAAGAAATGAATGAAAGTCTTCTAATATACAAGTAATTCCTATTTCTCCTTTCTATTGCCACATAAACAGAGAACTGCATCAACCACTTTCCAACAGTTACTCTACACTGCTTTCTTCGGATCGACCATGAAACTCTTGTTGACTTGCCTCCCCTTTCAATGTTGTTTGTCAAATGTTATCATCCCTCTCATCTCAGCTGAATCCTGATGCCATGTTGGTCTAGACAAGAATTTATGCAAAATCTAGGAACTGAACAGGAACTTTTTGGTAAGTAGCAAGAGCACTAACCACTCAACCACTGCAGCTACATTTGAGTCTTACCTTCAAGCTACTGAGACCATCAGTGGGACTACAGTGTGTATATTGAGGGAATGCATACAAGTTGTGTCTAACCATCAAGCTACTGAGACCATCAGTATTTACTACAGCATGTAGATTGAGAGAATGCATACAAGTTGTGTCTAACTATCAAGCTACTGAGACCATCAGTGGGACTACAGTGTGTATATTGAGGGAATGCATACAAGTTGTGTCTAACCATCAAGCTACTGAGACCATCTGTATTACTACAGTGTGTAGATTGAGAGAATGCATACAAGTTGTGTCTAACCATCAAGCTACTGAGACCATCAGTATTTACTACAGTGTGTAGATTGAGGGAATGCATACAAGTTGTGTCTAACCATCAAGCTACTGAGACCATCAGTATTTACTACAGTGTGTAGATTGAGGAAATGCATACAAGTTGTGTCTAACCATCAAGCTACTGAGACCATCAGTATTTACTACAGTGTGTAGATTGAGGAAATGCATACAAGTTGTGTCTAACCATCAAGCTACTGAGACCATCAGTATTTACTACAGTGTGTAGATTGAGGAAATGCATACAAGTTGTGTCTAACCATCAAGCTACTTTCATGTATTTTCTAAAAGAGGAAAGAACTTTTAAAGTACAGCTAAGCTGATCCAACTAAAATATCTACCTCTAATTTTCAGCTTCAGCTTTATAATTATTGAAACCTGGCTACTTGACTGAGTCAACATTATAGGAAAGATTTCTGAAACATACCTTTGGGGTTTTGAACTCGGTCCAAGTGGCTGATAAGGACAAGGTCATGGCTAACCACCTCATTTGGAATCCATGTTAACTAAAACAAAATGATCTTTTTATAACTTCTACAAATGTAATGATCTATTCCTAAATGTGAAAAACATATAATATTAAAACTATTAATAAAATGTTTTAATAAATGATTTTGACAAATGATAATATTTTGCAAAGAAAGCTACCATATTAAGTCAATCTATTCATAAAATTGATAAAATGTTAACATGAAATATAAATGATAATTGAATATATGACATTTTATAATTCAACATTATCTAAAAGTACTTAAATATTGTTACTGAAGGTCTAAATGTAATTATTTTACTAATTTACTATTCTTCACATTTTAAGGATTGCAACATTATTACTGCGATTGTGATTCTAATAAAAGACAGTTGACATCTCAAGTATCCAGAACACTGACTTGCTTAAATGTAATTCTATCCAAGTTGTAGCCCTTATCAAGCCTGATGACCTTGCCATCACTGTTTGTAATAGACTTCTCTGACTTGAGATGAACAGCAGCATCCAGGAGACGGGCACACATCTCAACACCAAGCACCTGGTTAATTCAACAAATTTAAAACTTGGACTATCTCTACAGATCTATTTAAGCTGTCTAAATTATTATAAACAGCGCCATATATTTTAGAGCAGTGATCTCTGCAATATGTGCTACTTTGGCATGCAAGATTTCTGTTTTTGAGATTGTGGTTCTGCCCTATGTGCCATCTTCGGCTCGAAAGGACAATAGATAGATAGATAGAAATTATTAGTTTTATGATAATATTAGAAATGAACAAGATGGATATATGTTGAGTCTGTCAATGACAGATTATTTTCTGGTGTTGAGATGACAGGTAAGAAAAGATAATCTTTACACTAAAGACATTTGACATCAGTGGTCATCATTATCATTAACTCCTTAAGGAACACAGGTCGTTAAAAAGTCATTGATTGATTATTGAAGTCTTTTTGAACTTTTGCTATTTTTACAGGTTGGAGTAGCAGGTTTCATGTCTAACATCTTAAGTCTTTTTGATGAGTTACAGTTTGAAAGTTCTTCATTCCTTGCCTTGCAGCCTTGTACTGCATCAACAGTACAAAACAGTTACAATGATGAATTAGAAGTTCATGCTACATACCAGCTTGCTAAAGAAATGATCATAATATAAGATCTAACTCTGAGACCTGTTTTGATAGGACTTATTTTGTGCTTGCAGGAGATGGTGGTGGGGTGGTAGTCTTAGATGTTCTAAAACTGAAATGACAGACTGATGGAACTTACAAGTATAGAAGGTCAACAAGATGAAGGAAAACTAATGATCTTAAACTATCTTCGGTCTTGTTGACATACTGTGAGCAGCCAGAGACTATGAATTCATATTCATTCAATTCATATGAAATCATATTCATTGGGAACATATTTCTTTAGCAAACATAATCTATAATCTGTTGAAGTTTATTGCATATTGAGTATTCTTGAATAAAATGTAGGCAGCCCAAAGTCCAAGCCTAATTAATTTGTCTCTTACAACATAATTGAGAGAGGACACATGGTGTTGTCAGGCTTTGCTTCATGAGTCCTGGTGACACACAAGTATGAGTGTGGAGAAACTTTTGCTTCATGAGTCCTGGTGACACATAAGTATGAGTGTGGAGAAACTTTTGCTTCATGAGTCCTGGTGACACATAAGTATAAGGGTAGAGAAACTTTTGCTTCATGAGTCCTGGTGACACATAAGTATAAGGGTAGAGAAACTTTTGCTTCATGAGTCCTGGTGACACATAAGTATAAGGGTAGAGAAACTTTTGCTTCATGAGCCCTGGTGACACATAAGTATAAGGGTAGAGAAACTTTTGCTTCATGAGTCCTGGTGACACACAAGTATGAGTGTGGAGAAACTTTTGCTTCATGAGCCCTGGTGACACATAAGTATAAGGGTAGAGAAACTTTTGCTTCATGAGTCCTGGTGACACACAAACATGATGGTAGAGAAACTTCTGCTTCATGACTCCTGGTGACACATAAGTGTGAGGGTAGACAAACTTTTGCTTCATGAGTCCTGGTGACACACAAACATGAGGGTAGAGAAACTTTTGCTTCATGAGACCTGATGACACACAAGCATGATGGTAGAGAAACTTTTGCTTCATGAGTCCTGGTGACACATAAGTATAAGGGTAGAGAAACTTTTGCTTCATGAGTCCTGGTGACACATAAGTATAAGGGTAGAGAAACTTTTGCTTCATGAGCCCTGGTGACACATAAGTATAAGGGTAGAGAAACATTTGCTTCATGAGCCCTGATGACACACAAGCATGAGGGTAGAGAAACTTTTGCTTCATGAGTCCTGGTAACACATAAGTATAAGGGTAGAGAAACTTTTGCTTCATGAGTCCTGGTGACACATAAGTATAAGGGTAGAGAAACTTTTGCTTCATGAGTCCTGGTGACACATAAGTATAAGGGTAGAGAAACTTTTGCTTCATGAGTCCCGGTGACACATAAGTATGAGGGTAGATAAACTTTTGCTTCATGAGTTCTGGTGACACATAAGTATAAGGGTAGAGAAACTTTTGCTTCATGAGTCCTGGTGACACATAAGCATGAGGGCAGATAAATTTTGGGTTCATAAAAATGATTTCTATTATAAAAATGTTATGTTTTTGTGGTCTGCCTTTTATGGAGGTGGGGAGAGGTGTTGGAGGGAGGGGTGGCTTATTTTAGGGTTAATGATAGTTATCTGTTAGGGTTATTATTTTACCTTTAATAGAACAACTGTAAGAACTACCAGGATTTGGATCTACATCCATTTGATTGAAGACTGGCCTAATCTGGTCATCTACATTCCTAAAAATTGTTGCCAAACCAAAAATAAAATAAGAAACCCAACTGCAAACTAGAGTCAAGTGTAACGTGATCTCAAATGAAACAAATTTAAGTAGAATTGACATGAATTAAAACATGTAAATATCTGAACAAAGTGTGTTAGGACCAGAATATAGATATTAGTTTAGACAAGATAGAAGTCATGATTGTAACAAGAAAAGAAAGAAAGCATAAATCTTCATTGAGAACAGCAAATTGAAACAAACAACTGATTTTAAAGACTTAGGAAGTGCCACATCATCCAATGTGAAAATACAGAGATTGACAACAGAAACTGCAAAATAAATCTAGTGTTGGACAGTTGCATCCAATATTACAGAACAAGCATGCAACATCTAATACAAAGAGAGCACTTTATAACAATATTCCTTCCAACACTCTGCTATCATTGCTATCTATCTATCTATTGACCTTTCGAGCCGTTGCCGGCCCATAGGGCGTAGACCAAGATACACCTTCTCATATCTGAATTTCTGTTCTAGCAGTTTTCTTTTAAAGATATTTTATCAAATCTCGTCATTTGTCTCTGTTCTGTGCAAGCAGCTCTATCTCACCGAGGGAGCTGAATCCTGTTGCTCTTGCCTCTCTCATCAATGTTCTTCTCAGTATCTCATTGCTATACTTAGACATTAAAAGCCATAGAAAAAAAAGAAATATTATCACTTTAGGGATGAGATATCTATCAAGAATACAGAGTGTGGCAAAAAGAAACAAGATCAGAAATCAGGATATAAGGAGAAGATTGAAGTGACACCACAACACCATCTTATTAATAAACAACAAGCGATATGGTTTGGACATGTAACGTGTTCAGAAAGAGGCAACATTCCTCACAGAACACTTAGAAAAGGGGAAATGGTAGATCTAGATGACTATGGAGTATAGAAATGAAATAGTAGACTCCATTTTCCCTCACTGCTGAAAGACACGAGAAGCAGAGGAAAAAGAAGTAAGGTAAATAATGTATACTGTTTTAATAAAACAGGCTTAAACAATCAATAAACATGAACAAATAATTCATCAGATTATTGAACAAATAATTCATCAAATTATTGAACAAATAATTCATCAGATTATTGAACAAATAATTCATCAAATTATTGAACTAATGATTCATCAAATTATTGAACAAATGATTCATCAAATTATTGAACAAATGGTTCATCAGATTATTGAACAAATAATTCATCAAATTATTGAACAAATGATTCATCAAATTATTGAACAAATTGTTTCACCTTGGAAAAAAATTTGCTGAGCTCAAAAGTTCCCCGTCCAGTGGCAGTGCCGAGATGTATTGCTGAGTCTGTAGTCACTTGATAATGACTGCAGTAGCCTCTACAAAGTCTGGCCGCCACAGCAGCAAAACTGTCTCGGAAACCGAATTCCAGTTCTAGAATTCCTTTTAATGTCTCCAAAGTGTCATAAATGTAGAAGGCATTGGTGCTTTGTGCATGTTCCACTCTCACATTGTTGTTCAGGGTCATGTTGTTGGCTAAAGAAATTAACAGTAGCATAACATGTATATTGCCAGTGGTATGGTGTGCTAAACACTCCAAAGTATGATAACAGCTTTACAAGGAAGGAACACAACACAATACTGACGTTTCAGCCTGTGGCCTTCTTCAGAATACAGGGACAACGACAACAAACGGTGAAGCACAATTATCTATAACTACATGTTAGATGATCAAGTGGAAGGCTAGGAAAGTAGGATGTAGAAATAAGAAAGGAGAGAGAAATTAATACTACATGATGATGATGATGATGATGATGATGAGGAGAGGTAGGATGGGCGTCAAGATATATAAAATGGAAAACGAGAAAGAGAAAAAGAAAAAAAAAATGTATCATAAAATGTACTTAGCCTCGAGCAGCGAGTCCGTCCTCCGTGCTGAAACAAGTCAGAATGACTAGGAGCATTCAGAATGTGTTAGGAAAATAACACGTGATTGAGATAGGCGAGTGGAATGATAAGTGGCGGGGAAACAGAGAGCAGGGTGGGGGAATAAGGAAGATAAGCGAAGCTGTCAAACTACTGGGAAACGATGGTTAGAGGCCCCAGACCAAAGGCCCGGATGCCATAAATCACTCGAACAATGCAAGTGAGAGAAGCCGCGAGAGGCTAAAAGAAAGAGTGAATGAAAAGACCAAGTAGTGAACTGGGAGATGGGTGAGAGAGATAGCCTCTACAGAATGGAGGGCCTAGAACTGGAAGAGTAGAAAGGTGGGTCAATGAGTGCAGGGAGTGAGTACCGGAGGGAGAGATGAGGAGAGGAAGAATAAGAAAACCGGTATAAGTAGGTAGGGAGAAGGAGAAGGGCGGTAGAGTGATAGAGGGGTGGTCCGGAGGAAGTAAGTCCCCCGAGAGGTAGGGAAGTATAGAGGCGGAGGAATAGAGAGGAGAAGGAATAGAGAGGAGGAGAAATAGAGAGGAGGGATGAGAAGCAGGTATGTTGGAAGTGGATAGGAGGAGAGGCGGTAGGTCAGAAGTGAATAGACAGAGAGGGAGTCTGGAAGAAGTAATTAAAGTGCACACATAAATGAGACTTTTTTGGCACATAAACAATATCAGCGGCAGCATTATCATCATCATCAGACATGACCTTTGCAGAACTTTGCATTCACCACAGCCAGTCAGAAAGAATCTCTGTTTCTAGCCAGGTCTCCATGTTCAAGGTCTCCTTGATGTCTTGAAATCACCTTCTTTTTGGTCTACCCCGACTTATCAATCACGAACCATGCCTTCCATTATTGTTCTTTTCGGCCTGCTGTCTTCTGATGTGGTCTCAATATTTTAATTCCCTCTTTAGAATGGTGTTTATAAGCTAGTTCTTTTTAATGTTTAAGTCTTTTAATGTCTTCATTTTTGTTTTTCATTATCATGAGTATTTTAAGGATTTTTGTGCAGCATAAAAAAATTAATTAATTAATGTTTTTCCGTCATCAGTGGTGTGGGGAAAAAAAAAACACACTCCTCAGCAGTACAATGTATCACTGTATTATACTGGGCTCAAAATGGTTAAAGTGCTAAGGAAAAGATACAAAGAACAACGTTGTTGAGAGAAACACATAGGTAAAGTCTATCCCATGATGTATTTTAATGTCATAGGAGAGTGAATCTACCCCAAGATGTATTTTAATATTGTAGAATAGTAAATCTACCTCAAAATGTTTGTTAGTGTGGTGGGAGAGTGAATCTACCCCAAGATGTTTGTTAGTGTTGTAGAAGAGTGAACCTACCCCAAGATGTATTTTAGTGTTGTAGGAGAGTGAAATTAAACCTCACCAAATAGGTCACAACACTCGGAGGTGAGGGGATCAGTGCTCACTATTGCTGTTATTTACCTGCCCCAACTCACTGCACCAGGTATCGATTTATCTTTTGCTGGGGTGACTGGAGATTTATTAACCACATATTCACATTATTATCAAACCAGAGAATCTCCAGAGCAATGATTAAACCCACATTATTGTTAAGCCAGAGCACCACCAGAGCAATGATTAAACCCACATTATTGTCAAACCAGAGCACCATCAGAGCAATGATTAAACCCACATTATTGTCAAGCCAGAGCACCACCAGAGCAATGATTAAACCCACATTATTGTCAAGCCAGAGCACCATCAGAGCAATGATTAAACCCACATTATTGTCAAGTCAGAGCACCACCAGAGCAATGATTAAACCCACATTATTGTCAAGCCAGAGCAGCTCCAAAGCAATGATTAAACCCACATTATAATTAAACCAGACCACTACCAGAGCAATGATTAAAAAAAAAACCATGATTGAACCCACATATTTGCCATGCCAGAGCACAACCATTACAATTGCCATGTTATCACTGGGCTGAAAGTGGCAAAAGTGAACAAAATAATAAAACAAAGAAGAGTGAAGTTTACAGAATCATATAAGAAATATTGATTTCTTTAACATGATCCCCAGGGCATGTGATTTTTAATGGCATGAATGATGAAATGTGAATTGGTGTACAACAAAGGTAACAAAACCATCAAGCTCTGTGCTGTCCAGCTGGTAGTTTGACCATAAGCTCCTGACTTCAACTTGAACTCTATAGTGATACAGCATTCCTCAACTTTCCAAATTATAAACTGAAGTCTCTATATACCTGATGGCTTGGTGGATTCAATAGACTTGTGATCTTGACTTGAGACAAAAACACATTTTGGCTCTTTTCCTATTTAAGTATCCTAGCTTTTTTCTTATAATCTTTGTTTAAAGATTACCTTGCACTCCTGACCCAAACACAAAGACCTCTGTGTCAACAACTCTTGCAGGCAGATTCTCCTGATTGCCCAGACTTCTTGCAAGTCTGAAGCCACAGTGTTGGAAGAAGTGTCTGCGGAAGGCATATCTGGCAAATCGAGATGCTTCATCACCGGTGGAAATCCAGGAGCCACCCTGAACAAAAGACCAAACAAAAATAATCAATCTTTTTTAAACATCTACAACCTTATGTAGGAGTTCTGTCTGTTCATTAATGTTATCTTATCTCTTTTTGAGCTACTTCTCTTTCTCTATCTACAGATAAGAGATCATGGGTAGCAGCAAATATGTGGTATCCAATAACAACACTACAGATACAAGATCACATAAGCAAACAAACAAACCAAATTTGGTGGAATAAATTTCAAGAGAACAAAAGCAACTAAAATAAAAATAAAATATGTCAAATTAATTGGCTAAGGAAGAAAATCTTGGAAAGTTGAATAACAACAGGAATGAGAGAAAACTCTTAACACAGAACAGTGCAGCAGGAAGCAACTGATTATCAGAACTATAACCCCATCAAGAAATTGCTTTTTTTTTAAATTTCATTTTGATCATCAGTTTTACGACAGCTTCACATTTTAAATTAATTTTCATGTATTTTTACGCCTTTATCCCTCTGTTTTCTTAGCTTCTTGTCACTCTAGAGGAAACAAGCCAGACTGGGTCATGACTCTCAGAAGCTGACCGCCTGCTGCATTTGAGCCTGAAAGCTCACAAAAGAATTAGGACAACAGAAAGTGAGGAAGATAACACATTTTTTAAAATGCTGAAATAGCAAGATAAATAAAGGACATACAAAGTACCGGAACATCATCTGTGGTATATCTTAACACACATACCCTAACTCCAAGAACCGTGCCAGTAACAGCAATGCTACCAAAGTGGTCTAATAAACCAGACATCTTGATCAACTGGGATTAGACAAACAGAGGCACACACATCAGATGCACTGAACTACATGCCCACTTATAGTTTCTTTAAAAAAAAATGTCAAAAGCAATGTTATTTTTCATCAATTTATATTTCTCAAGGAGCAAGTGGTGGGGTGTAATGTACACTCCTACAAGATATGGTGGCAGTTTTATAAAATAGTTAAGAACTCAAGACATGTCAAGCAATCAGTAGACTGCCAGTGTTCTGTGAACCAAGCAATCATTAGTAGACTGCCAGTGTTCTGTGAACCAAGCAATCATCAGTAGACTGCCAGAGTTCTGTGAACCAAGCAATCATTAGTAGACTGCCAGTGTTCTGTGAACCAAGCAATCATCAGTAGACTGCCAGTGTTCTGTGAACCAAGCAATCATTAGTAGACTGTCAGTGTTCTGTGAACCAAGCAATCATTAGTAGACTGCCAGTGTTCTGTGAACCAAGCAATCATTAGTAGACTGCCAATGTTCTGTGAACCAAGCAATCATCAGTAGACTGCCAGTGTTCTGTGAACCAAGCAATCATCAGTAGACTGCCAGTGTTCTGTGAACCAAGCAATCATTAGTAGACTGCCAGTGTTCTGTGAACCAAGCAATCATCAGTAGACTGTCAGTGTTCTGTGAACCAAGCAATCATTAGTAGACTGTCAGTGTTCTGTGAACCAAGCAATCATTAGTAGACTGCCAGTGTTCTGTGAACCAAGCAATCATTAGTAGACTGTCAGTGTTCTGTGAACCAAGCAATCATTAGTAGACTGCCAGTGTTCTGTGAACCAAGCAATCATTAGTAGACTGTCAGTGTTCTGTGAACCAAGCAATCATTAGTAGACTGCCAGTGTTCTGTGAACCAAGCAATCATCAGTAGACTGCCAGAGTTCTGTGAACCAAGCAATCATTAGTAGACTGCCAGTGTTCTGTGAACCAAGCAATCATCAGTAGACTGCCAGTGTTCTGTGAACCAAGCAATCATTAGTAGACTGTCAGTGTTCTGTGAACCAAGCAATCATTAGTAGACTGCCAGTGTTCTGTGAACCAAGCAATCATTAGTAGACTGCCAATGTTCTGTGAACCAAGCAATCATCAGTAGACTGCCAGTGTTCTGTGAACCAAGCAATCATCAGTAGACTGCCAGTGTTCTGTGAACCAAGCAATCATTAGTAGACTGCCAGTGTTCTGTGAACCAAGCAATCATCAGTAGACTGTCAGTGTTCTGTGAACCAAGCAATCATTAGTAGACTGTCAGTGTTCTGTGAACCAAGCAATCATTAGTAGACTGCCAGTGTTCTGTGAACCAAGCAATCATTAGTAGACTGTCAGTGTTCTGTGAACCAAGCAATCATTAGTAGACTGCCAGTGTTCTGTGAACCAAGCAATCATTAGTAGACTGTCAGTGTTCTGTGAACCAAGCAATCATTAGTAGACTGTCAGTGTTCTGTGAACCAAGCAATCATTAGTAGACTGCCAGTGTTCTGTGAACCAAGCAATCATTAGTAGACTGCCAATGTTCTGTGAACCAAGCAATCATCAGTAGACTGCCAGTGTTCTGTGAACCAAGCAATCATCAGTAGACTGCCAGTGTTCTGTGAACCAAGCAATCATTAGTAGACTGCCAGTGTTCTGTGAACCAAGCAATCATCAGTAGACTGCCAGTGTTCTGTGAACCAAGCAATCATTAGTAGACTGTCAGTGTTCTGTGAACCAAGCAATCATTAGTAGACTGCCAGTGTTCTGTGAACCAAGCAATCATTAGTAGACTGTCAGTGTTCTGTGAACCAAGCAATCATTAGTAGACTGTCAGTGTTCTGTGAACCAAGCAATCATTAGTAGACTGCCAGTGTTCTGTGAACCAAGCAATCAATAGTAGACTGTCAGTGTTCTGTGAACCAAGCAATCATTAGTAGACTGCCAGTGTTCTGTGAACCAAGCAATCATTAGTAGACTGCCAGTGTTCTGTGAACCAAGCAATCATTAGTAGACTGCCAGTGTTCTGTGAACCAAGCAATCATTAGTAGACTGCCAGTGTTCTGTGAACCAAGCAATCATCAGTAGACTGTCAGTGTTCTGTGAACCAAGCAATCATTAGTAGACTGTCAGTGTTCTGGGAACCAAGCAATCATTAGTAGACTGCCAGTGTTCTGGGAACCAAGCAATCATTAGACGACTGTCAGTGTTCTGGGAACCAAGCAATCATTAGTAGACTGTCAGTGTTCTGGGAACCAAGCAATCATTAGTAGACTACCAGTGTTCTGTGAACCAAGCAATCATTAGTAGACTGCCAGTGTTCTGTGAACCAAGCAATCATCAGTAGACTGTCAGTGTTCTGGGAACCAAGCAATCATTAGTAGACTGTCAGTGTTCTGTGAACCAAGCAGTCATTAGTAGACTGCCAGTGTTCTGTGAACCAAGCAATCATTAGTAGACTGCCAGTGTTCTGTGAACCATGCTGGAGAAATCCGGGGCTAGATACTTACCAAAATGATGTTATGTTTCCCATCAAAGCATGGAGCTGAGAAATCATCGTAGAGATAGTGGGTGTGGAAGCCAGTGAGACCATTGAAATGGTCCTCCACCCACTCCCAGGTGTTGCCAAACACGTCGTAGAATCCTGCACTTGTAGGCGGGAACATGTTCACTGGCTGACGATTGAAAACAAAACAAAATTAAATAACTTCAGTTCTATGTTGCTTTGGGAACAGATGGATTTGATGAAAGGGACCTAATTATGCTGAAGTTAAAGATAACCCTGTACCACATGATGCCATTCGTGTGTCAACACATCTGAAAATGCAATCCATACAAACAAAACATCTTTAGCATTTATTGTGAGGTGACCAGTTGATTTCCTTGTTTTACTGTCTCTAATTTTGCAAGTCAGATACACATTTACAGCATGTGTTGATGTTAAAGTTATTAAAGATATTTTGTAACAAAAAGTACTAAGAAATGAACCAAATACAACCAAGAATAGTCCATAAGAGATAAATGGTAATTTAAAAAGCACAAACAGTTCAGTGAAACAAAACATCAGAAAATATAGAGAAAATTATATAATTTTGTCGAGTATAGATAACTGTGACAAATAATGAATGCGAATAAGTAGTACTTGTTGAGTGGTGTTTTACCTACATACAAACCAAGACCAGAAATGAAGAATTGAGAAAGAAGCTAGGAATAATTCCTACAGCTGAATACATAAAAAACAACAGATAAAATGGTTTGGCCATGTGATAAGTCAGTAAGATGAAAATATGATACAATGAGCCTTCAACAAATACTATGAGAACACCAGACCCAAGGGCTGATCATGACCACGATCATGAAAAGGATGGATTGATGGAATATTAGAAACACTAGGAAACATAACAATAGGAAAGGCAAACAGAGGAACAAAAGATTGCAAACTATATCTTTTCTTAATACTGATAGTCAAATGAGGAAGGAAGGAAAGAAGAATCAGAAGAAGAAGTGAAAAATCCTATTGGTAACATTGTCTCTAGCCTTGAAGTTTCACCCTCCATAGGTGAGAAAAATGTGATATATTATTGTCTTTGCTTAGCTACAGAGCTGGATTAACATAGTAGCAAAAGTGGCATGTGCTACGGGCCCTGCGCCAATAAATATGTAAATAATTTTTGTTATGGCAACCAACTGCAGCGGAGAATGATCATTTTCAAAACTGAAACTTATTAAATATGAACTAAGGACTATGGGTCAAAAGAGATTGAACAATCTCACACTAATGAGCACTGGACATAAACCTCTGTGTGGATACATCCTGTATCATCAATAAATGGATACATACAATAAAATCACAAATGGATACATCCTATATCATCACAAATGGATACATCCTATATCATCAACAAATGGATACATCCTATATCATCAACAAATGGATACATCCTATATCATAAACAAATTTGCCCATGCTAAAATGTAGGAAAATCTATATTTAAATAATAATTTTGACTGTGTTGTTACTGTTGACTGTGTTGTTACTGTTGACTGTGTTGTTACTGTTGACTGTGTTGTTACTGTTGATCGTGTTGTTACTGTTGACCGTGTTGTTACTACTGTTGACCGTTTTGTTGCTGTTGACTGTGTTGTTACTGTTGACTGTGTTGTTACTGTTGACTGTGTTGTTGCTGTTGACTGTGTTGTTGCTGTTGACTGTGTTGTTACTGTTGACTGTATTGTTACTCTTGATAATAATAATTACTATACACATTAAAAATGTATATGTTCAAATATATTTGTGTTGTTTCATTGTTCCTTCTTTAAAATTAGGACCCCTTTCTTAACATACAGGCCTTGTACTAGTTTAATCTGGCTCTGGTAACCCATACTACTTGCTCTGTATGGGTTTAGCAGCGAATTTAATGAAAAAACAAAACATTTCTTGTACACAAAATTATGTTACAGGCTTTTCTTTTGCTATAGCTGACCTAATTAAATAATGAAAACAGAAATATTTGTAGATGAACACCAATAGGCAATATTTATAGATGAACATCAATAGGTAATATTTGTAGATGAACATCAATAGGTAATATTTGTAGATAAACATCAATAGGTAATATTTGTAGATGAACATCAATAGGTAATATTTGTAGATAAACATCAATAGGTAATATTTGTAGATGAACATCAATAGGTAATATTTGTAGATAAACATCAATAGGTAATATTTATAGATGAACATCAATAGGTAATATTTGTAGATAAACACCAATAGGTAATATTTGTAGATGAACATCAATAGGTAATATTTATAGATGAACATCAATAGGTAATATTTGTAGATAAACATCAATAGATAATATTTGTAGATGAACATCAATAGGTAATATTTGTAGATGAACATCAATAGGTAATATTTGTAGATAAACATCAATAGGTAATATTTGTAGATGAACATTAATAGACAATATTTAAAAAACAATCTCACTGTTGAGGAGCCATATTGGAAGTTGAGGTTAGCGTTAATTTCCTTCTGAAAAATAACATCACTGATAGTGCCCTTGTTTGCTGGAACCTGTTGAGGGAAAATAACTCAGTAACTGTATATGTTTGCTTATTCTATTCTATTCTATTCTATTCTATTCTATTCTATTCTATTCTATTATTCTATTCTATTCTATTCTTAATATTATTCAGAAGTAATGGTAACAACAAAGAAAAAGTCATCACCTCAGTGCAAAATAAAGACAAGTGGAACAATATTAAAACAGGTAAATGAATTTAAATATTTGGGAACTTTGTTAACCTCAGACGGAAGATGTACAAAAGAGGTGAGATGCTGAATGGCTCAGGCAAAAGCAGCTTTCCAAAAAATGAGGAAGATACTATGCAATCCATTTTTGATAATAGAAACAAGAAAAAGAGTTCTTAAATGTTATGTTGAGCCAGAATTAACATATGGATATGAATCATAGACAATAGGACAACATACAAGAAAATCACTGCAGTCTGTAAATGGAGAAATGTAGTTTTACAGAAGAATGTTGAGAATACCATGGCCAGCTAAGAAGAGTAATGAAAATATTCTGAGAGAGGTCAAAGCAAAATGAGAGCTAATTTCCAGTATTTGGAAGAAACAATCATCGTTTTTTTGGCCATGTAATGAGAAGAGAACAATTGGAATATATTGTAACAACTGGAAAAATTGAGGAATGAAGAGATAGAGGGAAGCAAAGAGAAAAAATACCTGACAGCTTAAGAGAATGGCTTGGCAGCAGGTCAACAACAGAAATGATATATAACTATCAAGATCAAAAGTTGTGGAGAGACATGTTCACCTATGCCAGCAATGTACCACTACTTGATGGTGATGATTCTATTGTATTGTATTGTATTGTATTGTATTGTATTGCATTGTATTGTATTGTATTGTATTTTATTGTATTGCATTGTATTCTATTGTATTGTATTGTATTGTGTTGTATTCTATTGTATTGTATTGTATTGTGTTGTATTCTATTGTATTGTATTGTATTGCATTGTATTCTATTGTATTGTATTGTATTGTGTTGTATTGTATTGTATTGTATTGTATTCTATTGTATTGTATTGTATTGTATTGTATTGTATTGTATTGTATTGTATTCTATTGTATTGTATTGTATTGTATTGTGTTGTATTGTATTGTATTCTATTGTGTTGTATTGTATTGTGTTGTATTCTATTGTATTGCATTGTATTCTATTGTATTGTATTGTATTGTGTTGTATTGTATTGTATTGTATTGTATTGTATTGTATTGTATTGTATTGTATTGTATTGTATTGTATTGTATTGTATTGTATTGTATTGTATTGTATTGTATTGTATTGTATTGTATTGTATTGTATTGTATTGTATTGTATTGTATTGTATTCTATTGTATTGTATTGTATTCTATTGTATTGTATTCTATTGTATTGTATTGTATTGTATTGTATTGTATTGTATTCTATTGTATTGTATTGTATTCTATTGTATTGTATTGTATTCTATTGTATTCTATTGTATTCTATTGTATTGTATTGTATTGTATTGTATTGTATTGTATTGTATTGTATTGTATTGTATTCTATTGTATTGTATTGTATTGTGTTGTATTGTATTGTATTCTATTGTGTTGTATTCTATTGTATTATATTCTATTGTATTGTATTGTATTGTATTGTGTTTTATTGTATTGTATTGTGTTTTATTGTATTGTATTGTGTTGTATTGTATTGTATTGTATTGTGTTGTATTGTGTTGTATTGTATTGTATTGTATTGTATTGTATTCTATTGTATTCTATTGTATTGTATTATATTGTATTGTATTGTATTGTGTTGTATTGTGTTGTATTGTATTCTATTGTATTGTATTGTATTCTATTGTATTGTATTGTATTCTATTGTATTCTATTGTATTGTATTGTATTGTGTTGTGTTGTGTTGTATTGTATTGTATTGTATTGTATTGTATTGTATTGTATTGCATTGCATTGCATTGCATTGCGTTGCGTTGCGTTGCGTTGTGTTGTGTTGTGTTGTGTTGTGTTGTGTTGTGTTGTGTTGTGTTGTGTTGTATTGTATTGTATTGTATTGTATTGTATTGTATTGTGTTGTGTTGTGTTGTGTTGTGTTGTGTTGTGTTGTGTTGTGTTGTGTTGTGTTGTGTTGTATTGTATTGTATTGTATTGTATTGTATTGTATTGTATTGTATTCTATTCTATTCTTGGAATCAGTTTCATAGCAACATGTCCCAGCAATTCTTAAAGCATATACAGATTGATTGTTCCTGTAAATTATTGATTATAGATAGATCTGCTTTTTTCACTAAGCACTCTGGATTGATAGATCCCTTTTCCACCTTAAGACTCATCAGTCTCTCAATATATACCTCATTGTTCTACTCATCTTCTTTCTCTTCACTTAAGAAATGAAGAATGAATTGATGTCTCTTTGCCCAGTATCAGACCACAATGGGTACTAGAGCTACCATGAGCTTATATAATCTATTTCAATGCCGTGCACAATGTGCACCCAGGTTAGCTTCATGGAATCTCGCTCTAGAGAGGAACTGCCTGGTCATGATTTCTAGTCATGGTATCTGGTCATGGTTTCTAGTCATGGTATCTAGTCATGGTTTCTAATCATGGTTTCTGGTCATGGTTTCTGGTCATAGTTTCTAGTCATGGTATCTAGTCATGGTTTCTAGTCATGGTTTTTGGTCAAGATTTCTAGTCATGGTATCTGGTTATGGTATCTAGTCATGGTATCTGGTTATGGTTTCTAGTCATGACTTCTAGTCATGGTTTCTAGTCATGGTATATAGTCCTGGTATCTAGTCATGGTTTCTAGTCATGGTTTCTAGTCATGGTTTCTAATCATGGTATCTAGTCATGGTATATCTAGTCATGGTATCTAGTCATGGTTTCTAGTCATTGTCCTGCTAGTCAAGCCCTGCTGCATTTGAACCTGAAGGTTCACAAAAAGAATCCCACAACTAGAAATATGCTGGAGCATTCAGCCATGTATGAATGTTGTCAAGATAACATTTTGTGTAGGGATATAAAATATAGGGATCATATAAAAAAAAAGACTGGTAATAAACCTGATTATCAACAATAAATTAACAATAAGAAAATGTTCATTTTACAAAAGTATCTTTTCTAAGATGTTCATTTGTTAATGTTATATAAATATCTTTTCTAAGATGTTCAAATGACAGTTTTACACAAAAGCCTTATCTGATAAAAGTGACATTTAAAAAAAAAATATCATTTTTAAATAATGCTTTTTGTATGTGTTTTTTTTTCAAATTTGATAAAGAACTAAGTGGGACTAAGTTCTTTCTTATCTAAGAGTTAAAAGTTAACTCTGTGCAGCTTTACTTTGCTCAACAACTACATCAAGACCTCTGTGATAGCCAATGTAATGTGTGGCAGTTAGCAAGGGTGCAGCTAATTGGGAGCATTCTGCCCTGCAATAAAGTACCTGAGGTCCTCTCATTACATGATGCTCAGCTTCCACAGGCAGACGATAATCTGGACCCATCCACTTGCAAAATGCTTTCGCTTCATGATAGTTGACCTCCACTGGCCAGTCCATTGGCATGTCTATGACGTCAAACATTGCTCGCAATCTGTGCTGACAAGGAATTAAAAATACCTGTATTGTTTATTTAAAATGTGCATTACATTTTATACAAAACATTTCACAAAATACAGTACTCACTTATAATTGCTGTATTTTAGCAGCTTACAGGGTTTTTCAAGTTCATCTCCTGCTCCATTTAAATGTTGCAAGTTCAGTGAGCAATGGGAATAGCCTACCAGATCTGATCCACAACCAGATTTACAGCCTAATTAAGAAAGAAGTTTGTATTAATGTTTTTTTTAAAATTATTTTATTATAAATATAAATCACATTTACACACCAGCAATTTACTGTTATGTCTATTACCACAGAGAAACATCTTATATAGAGTATATTCATTCCCACATTGTGCTACCAATGTCAAACATGGTCACTTGATGTCTAAGCATAAAAGAAAGCTAGTCACCACAGAGATGCGATGTCTGAGGAAAGGGCTTGGAGTAACCAGAATAGAGAGGATCAGAAATGATGTTATAGGAGAAAGAGTAGGTATTGAACCAATCCTAAGTTACATTTTGCCCATCTAGAAAGAGTGCAATATGATTCCTTACCATACAAAGCATATATTAAGAAAAATAGAAGGGAGAAGAACAAGAGGAAGACCCAGAATAAGATGGACAGACAATATCAAAGAAACGCTATAACAGCACCAATTGACAATGATGGAAGCCACCAAAAGGGCGAGAACCAAAACCTTGCATCTCCCTTGACACCAAATGGGTACAAGTAGAAGTGAAGAAAGAGTTTACTTATTATGAAAAGTTGCAGTTTCATATTTTGTTGTTTAATTATATTTAAAAAAACAAATCAACGTAATTTACCTACGGATGTTTCAGATAACAAAAATATTGACTCAAAGTTCCCAATATTGCTAATTATGGAAAAATTATTTGTGAAATCAACTGCTAAATCTTTAACTAGTGTATGTATCACAGGTCTGCAACATATTTAGTGTTATAAAGTTTGTCAAATGCATACGTCTGTTACACAAGTCCTATATCTGTTGTACAGATGTCATTCTCTTGTATTTTATATGTGAAACCAGAAAATGATAATCTGATCTCTGCAGGATAATGTGTGATGTGTAGTAAAGTCAGCACAGGCTTTCAGAAACCTTGAGAACATTTGGAAATAAAATATCATAAGCATGATGGGTGTCTTACTTATTTTGCTTTATCTCTTCCCCCCTTAATTATGCATTTGAAAGTTGGATATCAATATGTTATTATTACTGATATTATTGAACAACAGCTGCTGCTGTTATATTTCCTAGTGTTTCCAATATTCCATCAGATTCATCTTTCTTCATGGTCGACCTTTGAGTCTGATGTTCTCGCAGCATTTATTAAAGGCTTAATGTGTTGTACTTTTGTTTTTCCCTTTTATCACATGGCCAAACCATTTTATCTGTTGTTTCTTTATATATTCTTTAGCAGGAATTATTCCTAGTTCTTTCTCAGTTCTTCATTTCTGATCTTATCTCTCAGGCTGATTCCTGTCATTCTTCTAACACATTTCACCTTGGTAGTGGTTATTTTTTTTTTACTGCTCTTAAGTCTAGATTCCAAGCCCGGGATTGGTAGCACAACATTGGGATGAAAATTGTATTCCAGTGTCCAACTTTGCAGACTGTCCGTATATAACTATGTGGCAGTCCTTCACCTTCTCTGACATAGATTGTTTGCCTCCATTTCTTGGCATGTTGAAATGAGCTAGTATCCACTAGTTCAAAAACTCTTTGAAGTGCTAATTCAGCAATTCTAGCATGACTATCACGTCAATTAATTTACTGGTTTGTGAAGCCATAAAAAGTGTTACTAATGAATAGGGAAAAAAATGCACTTTGATGCAATGTTAAATTTATCATTTTCCACATAACAAACAATATTTAATATTATTATTTGACCAATAGCTCATTCTACTTAAGTGTTAGTTTGATCCTCAAAATTTTTACCAAACTTATCACAAAAATGTATCAATATTATCACAAAAAAATGTATCAACCTTATCACAGAAAATGTACCAACCTTGTCACAGAAAATGTACCAACCTTATCACAGAAAATGTACCAACCTTATCACAAAAAGTTTACCAGTCTTGATCACTTAAGTTTACCAACCTTGATCACAACACCAGAAACTGGGGTGCCTGGCCTGCCTGTATTGTACCCACATCCATCCTTCATCTGTCCAAAGCTTACTATTCTGGTATCCACCTTCCTCAACAAATTTAAGGAATTCAGAATTTGTAACCAAAAACTGGCCAGCCTCAAATGGTGGAACTCTGAAATAGACAATAGTGTAACTCAGGCAACAATGGTAATACAGACCACAAGGAAACTTTATGTAAAGAAAGCAGACCAAGGACTGTGGTATAACAGAGAAGTACAGAGAGTATCATTGACAGCTAAAAAATGTAATAAAGGCATTAAAAAAATACCAGATTGGAAAGAAAGCTAATAAACAACACTGGACATAAATATACATACGCACATGCACACACACACACAAATATAAATGCCTACAAGAATTGAGTATGCACTGTGGTGGGTAGGGGGGTAACTGCAGGAAAGCTATGAGTGTGAGATATTCATGCCTCATGGGGTCAGCAAACCTATCTGGACTATACGACGATTCTCAAGAGTGATACTGATGCAGTCACTGGAGTGGTACTAGACAATGCCAGTAACCTGAATTTTGTGTTTGCACCTAAGGTGTGAGGAATTGAAATGGGAAGCCACCGGAGTGCTTGTATTCTTTCTAACATCCCAATAGTGCTCACAAAACCAGTCAGCTAATCATCTGTCAGATTCACCAATATTGGTCATATAACAACACTGACATATAATGGTAGATTTTAGATGTTTCCATTTTGATTTTTTGACACTTGAGATTTCATATACCAATGTTAATGTCAACAATGTAATTGACAGTAATCCAAAACTTCTCCAGAGTCACAAAACTTGTCACTAAGAGCCATCTCATAAGACCAGAATTTGACTTGAACCAGATTGTAATGATTGCAAGATCAAATGTGCTGATAACCATTACTTTCCAAGAAAGACAACTCCAATCTTCAAATGAAGATTCTTATAATCTCTCAATCGCTGCTGTCTTTGAACATAGTCAAGTTGTCCTCTGAAAGTTTACAGTGATAACAAGAAATGTTTGTAGAATATTCAACATTAGTACAATATGAACTAATAGAGGACAGAAAGAAAGAGGCAGATTTGGAGAAACACAAAGAACACTGACATGAGGGGCAACAAGAAGGAGCTTCCTTGTCAATGTTGAGAGATTGGTCCAGAACAGGGAGGTGTGGCAAGGTCAAGGTCTTGTGCAAAGTTTGAAGCTTAATTGCAAAGATCATGAGACATGTAAAGTCTACAGCTTCTACTGCATGTGTGCCATCTTCAGCTTGTAAGGACAACAGATAGACAATGTTGAGAGATTGGTCCAGAACAGGGAGGTGTGGCAAGGTCAAGGTCTTGTGCAAAGTTTGAAGCTTAATTGCAAAGATCGTGAGACATGTAAAGTCTACAGCTTCTGCTGCATGTGTGCCATCTCCAGCTTGTAAGGACAACAGATAGACAATATTAATAAAGAAGCAGGAGTAGGTGATCATAAGCCTGAACATCTTAATACTAGTGATTAGGAATAATAAAATGAAATGATTATAAATAAAGATCAAGAAATATCAAACTGACAGCAACTGAGATGGGATGCCTCAGAAAAGCTGTGAACAAAACACGAGACCATGTAAAGAACAATGAAATTAGAAACACCATTGGAATTCTACCAGTAATAATAAATACAAAAAAAAACTAAAATAATAAAACAGAAAAAACTAATAATAAAAACAATCTAAAAACAAATAATAAATAGCATTTTCATACCAACTTTGTGCTATGAAAATCAAACATGGACCCTTTCTAAATCACAATTAAGAAAGATCAATACATGTGAGATGCAATGCTTGAGAAAAGTAACAAACAACACAAGAAGAGATAGAATACCAAATGAAACCATAAGAAAAATGGTAGGAACTAAACCCTGCCAAGAATATATAGAACAACAACAACTTAAATGGTTTGGCCACCTGGTCAGAATGAATCCTTACCAATCACCATCAAGGGCGTTCTTCTCGAGAATGTATGGAAAAAGACCACGAGGAAGACCCAGAAGAAGATGGATAGATGCAGTGACAGAGACATGTAACAACAAAGGAAAATCACTAATTCAGACAGTTTGAGCAGCTCAAGAACAAATGATATAAACCATGACACCTTTTAGGTATCAGTGAAAAGAGAAAAGAAGAACGAAAAAAAGCAAGAAGATTGAGTACATAGAGTGACAAAGACTAAAGTGGTTTGAACATTTAATGAATATGAACCCCTCAGCAACAGCATCATGAGCTTATAACAACAAAAAGGAGCAGCCAAGATATAGAGGTAGACCAAGAAGAAGATGAATTGAGGGAATTTACAGCATAATAAAACAAAACAATATCACTATGTGCCAACCCACAGAAAGTGCCATTGATAGAAAACACACAATTAACTTAAGCCTGCACACCTATCAGCAAAAAGCAGAACATGATAAAAGAAGAAAGATGAATAAACCAAGATAAAATAACATATTAGATCAAATAAAAACAAACTTAAGTTCAATTTACAAATGAATTATTTACCACAAAGGGCACACTTAAAAATAGACCGTGAGGTCTTTGTCCAAGGCCACAAGGAAAACAAATGGAAACCCAAATATAAAGAACTAAAGAGACATCATAAAGTACTTATATGCAAACATCTTGTCACAAGGTACATTGGTGCCAACCATTTTAATTCAATACAGACAATTTTTAAAATAAAAATAATTATCCTCACTTGCAAGTGAATTCTCCATATTCATTGTCCCAACCATAAGATGGGAAGTCAACTGGTTTCCCAATGGTCACCTCTGTTGAAGGGGCTTTCACCATCTCATTTACAGCCACAGGGTGTACTAGATAGAAATAGTGTAAATCATACAGTATAAAACATAGTGTAAAACATACAGTGTACAACATACACCATCATTAGTAATATGTTTCAACCTTTAGACTGTTCTATTTACAGTATATGCTTGATGCAACAGTGGTCATTTATGTCACCAAAAAGATTTCCAGTTATTTCTGCTTCATGTGTAGCCATTGAGGGTGGTTATCTTAAGCTCAAATCATGAACTTACCCAAAACCCTTCCAGACAGCCCAATTCCCATCAGTGGGATGAATAAGTTCCAGACAGCCCAATTCCCATCAGTGGGATGAATTCGTTCCAGACAGCCCAATTCCCATCAGTGGGATGAATTCGTTCCAGACAGCCCAATTCCCATCAGTGGGATGAATAAGTTCCAGACAGCCCAATTCCCATCAGTGGGATGAATAAGTTCCAGACAGCCCAATTCCCATCAGTGGGATGAATTCGTTCCAGACAGCCCAATTCCCATCAGTGGGATGAATAAGTTCCAGACAGCCCAATTCCCATCAATGGGATGAATAAGTTCCAGACAGCCCAATTCCCATCAATGGGATGAATAAGTTCCAGACAGCCCAATTCCCATCAGTGGGATGAATAAGTTCCAGACAGCCCAATTCCCATCAATGGGATGAATAAGTTCCAGACAGCCCAATTCCCATTAGAGTGATGAATTCGTTCCAGACAGCCCAATTCCCATCAGAGGGATGAATAAGTTCCAGACAGCCCAATTCCCATCAATGGGATGAATAAGTTCCAGACAGCCCAATTCCCATCAATGGGATGAATAAGTTCCAGACAGCCCAATTCCCATCAGAGTGATGAATTCGTTCCAGACAGCCCAATTCCCATCAGAGGGATGAATAAGTTCCAGACAGCCCAATTCCCATTAGAGGGATGAATAAGTTCCAGACAGTCCAATTCCCATCAGTGGGATGAAAAATTTCCAGACAGGCCAAATTCCATCAGAGGGATGAAAAATTTCCAGACAGGCCAAATTCCATCAGAGGGATGAAAAATTTCCAGACAGCCCAATTCCCATCAGAGGGATGAATAAGTTCCACACAGCCCAATTCCCTTCAGTGGGATGAATAAGTTCCAGACAGCCCAAATCCCATAAGTGGGATGAATACTTTCCCCATCAAACAGCCCCATTTAAATATTCTCAATGCTATGGCCTGAACTCTGACTGAGATCTTCAGATCTACAAGAATAGTAAGTTTGCTGTTTGGGTTCCAGTTATTGGTACGGCTGAGCATGACCATTTTTTCAGTCCAGAAAATTCATATCTTGCTTTTCCCAGCATAATTTGTGCAAATTCTCAAAATGAGTAATAGACTGCATACAGTATCCACAATTTGGTTCAAATTTGGCAAACAGTGTTCCATGTTGAGTACATTCATAAATAAATCCTCATTAAAAAAATCACAGTACTGCCAAGTTTTGATCCATTTTTGAGCACAGACTGGCCACATTGTTCAAGTAATGAGACTGGTAAAGAGACTTGAGACTGATCACCTGTCTGTTAAAGATGGACTATCTTGGCCTCAACTCCCAACACAGTACTTGCACAAAATGGGACACACACAATGAAATTGTCACGTGACAGTCTGATCTCAGAATGGCAACACCAACAGTCCCAATTATAAAAATGGAGAGTAACAACCTAGAGGTCCAGATATGAACAAAGAAAGAAAAAAAGAAAGCAGATCTATATCCTTGTTAATTAGATGGTCAGAACTAGAGAAGATAATGAGCTTCTTCATTCTGGCAATAGAGAAAACGGAGAAATGAAAAAAAAAACATAGAAAAACGGTATGGTTAAAGCTTCACGTAATTAATGGATGACACAAACTTGAATGACGTTTCAGCTCAATAGGCCTTCTGCAGGAACAAACATAAAACACATACAGATATGTAAGTAAATAAAGCTAGTCGTACATCTATCTATTGTCCTTTCGAGCCGAAGACGGCACATAGGGCAGAACCACAATCTCAAAAACAGAAACCCTGCATGCCAAAATGGCACATATTGCAGAGATCACTGCTCTAAAATCTATGGCGCTGTTTCCATAACAATACTTTTTACAATGACAGCTTGTCAAGCTATCGATCAACCTCCTTAGTCGCCTCTTACGACATGCCTGGAAGGTCACAGTGTCACTATTCTTTACCTACCTCATAATGAGGCCCCGGTAACACACGAGAAAGTCCTACATAGCTAACTAATAATGAAGCATCCAAAACAAAATAATATTGAACTAGGTCTCTCAAATTACTTGAACCAAATCATTTTTCTATTTTTTATTTTCATTTCTCCTTCACATTCAGTTTTACTGCAGCTTGGCATTTTGCTGCATTTATTTGCCTTGACCTCCAACACAGAAAAAGACAACAATAAATTATTGAATGTAGACAGGGAGAGCGAGGGAGAGAAAGAAAGAGTATGTTTTTAATTGACCTGTTGATAAGGGACCCTCTCTTCACAGCTAACTATAGCTCTTCAAAGGCCCGTGGGAAGAAAATAAAACTGGAAAGCCAATCAACTAGTGTGACATGTTCAAATATAGACAATACAAATGGGTGACCCCACTCTACCCACAAACAAACTCTGCTCTCAAAGATGAAAACATCATGTTAGTTGGTGGTTTTCCAGGAATTCCCTCTCAGCCAGCAGGCCTTAGTAAATCTATAGTTGGCTGTGCTCTGTCCCTAAGCACACATGCATCCTAATAACTTCACTCTAGGGATATTCATGTCCTCTTTTAGTAGAAATTACTGCCAGCATTTTCTCTATCAGAACTGATACAATCTTCTCTATCATAACTGATACAATCTTCTCTATCATAACTGATACAATCTTCTCTATCATAACTGATACAATCTTCTCTATCATAACTGATACTATCTTCTCTATCATAACTGATACAATCTTCTCTATCAGAACTGATACAATCTTCTCTATCAGAATTGATACAATCTTCTCTATCATAACTGATACTATCTTCTCTATCATAACTGATACAATCTTCTCTATCATAACTGATACAATCTTCTCTATCATAACTGATACAATCTTCTCTATCATAACTGATACAATCTTCTCTAACATAACTAATACAATCTTCTCAAAGTCTATTTTGTTATTTAATTTCACTGACCATGCTTGAGGGGTCCATATTTAAAACCTTCTGGACAGGTGACCATTTCTATAGGCAGTTGTCTAATGAGGACAGAAGATGTCTCCAGATGAATCCGCTCATGTTCCATGCCCATCACCAAAGCCCACTGCAAATAAAAAAAAAACATGAGATATTCTTTTATGTAGCTTTTTGTGAATTAGAAGAATAATCAGATAGGCAGAATTCATTGGACATATTAGAGACAAATAATAGTAAATGAATATTATTGTGGAGGGGAACTTCCGATGAGATAGATCAGTGAATTATTTCAGGGGAAGAGGTATGTTGATGAGATAGATCAGTGAATTATTTCAGGGGAAGAGGTATGTTGATGAGATAGATCAGTAAATTATTTCAGGGGAAGAGGTATGTTGATGAGATAGATCAGTGAATTATTTCAGGGGAAGAGGTATGTTTACAACACTCGGGGAAGAAAATCACAACTAATCAACAACAGAAAAAAAAAGACAAAGAAAAATAACATAGTGATAGATGTGGCATTAGATATGAGATTATGCCATGTGTGTGATCAACCTGCCAAAATGCTTAAAGGAAGTACATCTGCTATTGCAGCATCTTCCCTAACCACATGGTTGGTTGTGTCAAATTAGTAAAATACCCAGACTCTGACAGGTTCTCACTTAGTGGGAACTCTAAAACAACATACCCAAGGGCTATCCATTGTTATGGGCAGCTCCAAAGTTGTGTCTTCAATGACTTTGAGGATAAGGTTACGGACAGACCTTCTGTATTCCACTACTTCAGCCACAGGTGGCCACACATAGCTGCCCCCCATTCTGTAGTTCTCCTTTACAGTCAGAAAAACAATGTGAGAAAATCATGTTTATTATTCAAAGTTGATTAGCTATTAGTTATAAACATCTTCTCATGATTCACTCTGAATGTTTTTGGAAAGTATGTTTTAATGAAAATTTTATTTGTGGTTTACTGATTATGGTTGGTTGGTTGTGTTCGCCCGATGACTAAAGTATTTAAGAGTATTCGTAGACTGTAGAATTCCTCTTCGTCATCCGCCCTTAAAAGGACATTAGGTGGATGTGTCTGTGTTGTGTTGTAGTTTGCAGTATGAATTGTTATATTTGCGCCATTCGGCCCAACACATCCGACTTCAGCACGACATTTTTGAGTACCGGGTTGTCATCCCTCTTCAATCCCTGCTCGCTTGGCCAGACTAACCTGTCTAGTCTGTTACTAGAGGCACCACATAGAGGTCACGAGAATTACAGTACATGCCTTTTGTTCAGATGACATGAAGTATTTGTTTTAATGCCTCTCATAATTTATTGGTTATACACTTTTCAGATATGTTCTCTTGATCATCTCACCACACTCTATCATCTCACCACACTCTATCATCTCACAATATTTAATAATTTTATGATACAGAATAATCTCACAATAGTCCATCAACTCACCAAACTCCATCATCTTACCATACTCAATCATCTCACCACACTCCATCATCTCACCACACTCCATCATCTCAACATATTGAATCATCTCACCACACTCCATCCTCTCAAAACACACCATCATCTCACCACAACCATATTCTCATCATACTCCATCCTCTCACCACACTCCATCATCTCACCACACACCATCATCTCACAACACTCCATCATCTCATCACACTTCATCATCTCACCACACCCCATAATGTCATCATACTCCATCATCTCACAACACTCCATCATCTCACAACACTCCATCATCTCACCACACTCCATCATCTCACCACACTCCATCATCTCACCATATTCAATCATCTCACCACACTCCATCATCTCACCATATTCAATCATCTCACCACACTCCATCATCTCACCACACTCCACCATCTCACCACACTCCATCATCTCACCACACTCCATCATCTCACCACACTCCACCATCTCAACATATTGAATCATCCCACCACACTCCACCCTCTCACCACACACCATCATCTCACCACTCTCCATCATCTCACCACACTCCATCATCTCACCTCACTCTACCACCTCACCGCACTCCATCATCTCAACACACTCCACCATGTCATCACACTCCATCATCTCACAACAATCCATCATCTCACCGCACTCCATCATCTCAACACACTCCACCATCTCACCACACTCCATCATCTCACAGCACTCCATCATCTCAACACACTCCACCATCTCACCACACCCCATCATGTCATCACACTTCATCATCTCACAACACTCCATCATCTCACCACTCTCCATCCTCTCACCACACTCCATCATCTCACCACACTCCATCATCTCAACACACTCCATCATCTCACCACACTCCATCCTCTCACAACACTCCATCATCTCACCATACCCCATCATGTCATCACACTCCAACATCTCACAACACTCCATCATCTCACCACACTCCATCATCTCACCGCACTCCATCATCTCAACACACTCCAACATGTCATCACACTCCATCATCTCACAACACTCCATCATCTCACCACACTCCACCATGTCATCACACCCCATCATCTCACCACACCCCATCGTGTCATCACACTCCATCATCTCACAACACCCCATCATGTCATCACACTCCATCATCTCACCACACACCATCACCTCACCACACCCCATCATCTCACCACTCTCCATCATCTCACCACACTCCATCATCTCACCTCACTCCACCATCTCACCACACTCTATCATCTCAACACACTCCACCATGTCATCACACTCAATAATCTCAACACACTCCACCATGTCATCACACTCCATCATCTCACCACACCCCATCATCTCACCACACTTCAGCATCTCACCACACTCCATCATCTCACCACCTTCCATCATCTCACCACCTTCCATCATCTCACCACACCCCATCATCTCACCACACCCCATCATCTCACCACACCCTATCTTCTCACCACACCCCATCATCTCACCACACCCCATCATCTCACCACACCCCGTCATCTCACCACACCCCGTCATCTCACCACACCCCATCATCTCACCACACCCCGTCATCTCACCACACCCCGTCATCTCACCACACCCCATCATCTCACCACACCCCATCTTCTCACCACACCCCATCATCTCACCACACCCATCATCTCACCACACCCCATCATCTCACCACACCCCATCATCTCACCACACCCATCATCTCACCACACCCATCATCTCACCACACCCCATCATCTCACCACACCCCATCATCTCACCACACCCCATCATCTCACCACACTAATGAGTTATTGAGTTATTTGTGGGTCATCATCATTGCACTCCGAACATGTCCATAGGTGCTCAGATCCCCTCCTCAGCAATTCCCTCAGTGTCCAGCGATTGACGACTCCAGTTCTATGTTGGTTGATAAGTCTTCTTACACGGCCACTAAGTTTCTCATTTCTGGTTGTGCCCATCTTAACTCCCATCTCTTTCATCCGAATAAGTGACGTGGATCTGTGTTTGTCGAAATCATGTGCTCTTCCCACATCTCGGAGGGCATTGATGATGTCCGCCCATCCATTGATTGCCCGTCCTCAACGACAGCGCAGCTAGCCAACCTGTCCGCTCTTTCATTTCCCCGTACTCCTGCATGTCCAGGGACATAGACAAAGGTGACCTTACGTATTTTGGATTTCTGCAACGACTCTACCCATTGCATGCGTACAGAGCCTGCCTCAACTTTTTTTTTATCATGCTCATCGAATCACTCAGTATACATGCGTGGGCGTAGTCTTGTGACTCTAACCATTTGAATGCCTTGGTCACTGCCATCGCCTCCATTGTCATGATACTCGTGGTCATGGCGTATGCACCACTGTCTTCTTTGACTATTCTGCCTGCCGAGCGTGCTGTAATTGCCCATGCACTTCTTTGGTGTCGTATTACAGATCCGTCTGTATAGATGACTGCATCTTTCTCATCGTGTTATCGCAGATGAGACCGTTGACCTCAGCATTAACCACGACCGGGTTCTGTTCCCTACTTTTCCTGTCGAGTGTGACAATACACGAGAAAGTCCCCTTGAATGACGTAGGCACCGGTATCCACTCCTCACCAACGCTGATATTGGTAAGCCCACAGACCTGTTTGATGACATCTTCTGCTCGGCCCACCCATGATTTGCCTCTTTTTAGCCTGGAACCTTTCTCTGTGTTGAGCACGTGGTGCAATGGATGCTCTGTATCTGTACTAATCTTCAGGTATGCTCGTGCTCTCCGGATCTTGTTGATTCTGTCATCCATGGTTGGAAAGTGAAGAAGATACCTCATTGCTACACAGGGAGTGTCCCTCGTACATCCCAGGATAATGCGCATGGCTTCATTTTGTACCACACTATTATCTCACCACACTTCATTATCTCACCACACCCCATCATCTCACCACACTATTATCTCACCACACTTCATCATCTCAACACACTCCATCATATTAACACACTCCATTATCTCACCACACTCCATCATCTCAACACACTCCATAATCTCACCACACTCCATCATCTCACCACACTCCATCATCTCACCACACTCCATCATTATCTCACTATACTCACTAATCTTATCATACTTGTAACGAATACACAAATAAAAATTCAGAGATAGAAACGTAGAGAAAGAAAGAGAACAAATGAGAGAACAAAACAGACCGTGTCGTCCCAGCTCATCTCATCTACTCCAGTCTCAAACATGGTCTCAAAGTCCAGGTTGACACGATCCTGAAGATAAAATCACTGGCATCAACAGATTGATGAACATATTTCACATGATAACTTCAGGATAATATAATTTATCTTTGCGACTTTTATTAGTTCATTCTAGTACTAAAGAACGTGTGTTCTATCTCTTCTTACTGATAACATGAACTGAAAAAGTTTTAAACAGATAAAGATATACATTTGAAACACTACACTGCTGTTCTGTAGATATGAAGATTACTTACCAATTATCAATGTATCACTTTCAGCAAACTCACAGAAAGTGCCTGGAACAACACGAAACTAACACTAAAGACCAAACTCTTAATATATCAAACTTGTGTGCTTAGCATACTACTATATGGGTCTGAAACCTGGACAACATACTCAAATCACGAAAAAAGACTAAATATTTTCCATATGCGATGTCTCCGCAGAATAAAGCACATCAAATGGCAGGACAAACTAACCAACTTAACTGTACTGCATCGTGCCAAAACCCTAACAATCATGTCAATGCTCAGAAGCCGAAGGTTAAGATGACTGGGGCACGTCCAGCGAATGGAAGAAAACCGCATCCCCAAGCAAATACTAAAGGGAGGTCAAAAAGTAATGCACACCAATTTTTTTCTCGGCTAATAATAAAGATAGGAATATGAAATTTTGCACACTTGGAATATGACATGTTCCAATTATGTGTACCAAATTGCACAGCATTTTGATAAATATTACGCAATCTATGAACCGTTAAAATGGAGCTTGTCAACAATGTCCGTTACAAACAGCGAATTGTCATAGAATTTCTGGTTGCGGAAAAAGAAACTGTGGCAAACATTCATAAACGACTGTGTGCAGTGTACAAATGTTCTGCAGTCGATAGGAGCACAGTTAGTCGCTGGGTTCAGATAATTAAAGCTGCAGAAAGTGTACGAGTGGAGCTGCATGATTTACCGCGTTCTGGACGTGTTGCCTCGGCTACCAGCACAGACATGTTAAACCGGGCTGATGCCATTATTCGTAAGGATAGGCGTATCACTAGTCAGCAATTGGCATTGCAGCTTACAGTCAGCAAGGGAAGTGCAATCGCAATTTTTAAAACTCTTGGATATTCAAAGATTTGCGCTCGATGGGTTCCTCGGTGCCTAACAAATGATCACAGAGTTCAAAGGAAAACATTCTGTTCTGAATTGTTGGAGCGTTTCGGTGTTGAAGGAGAAATGTTTTTGTCAAAAATTGTTACCGGTGACGAAACGTGGGCACATTATTATGAGCCTGAAACAAAAATGCAGTCAATGGAATGGCATCATCCGCAGTCACCAAAAAAGAAAAAAATTCAAAACATCTCCATCAGCCGGAAAGGTGATGATCACTGTCTTCTGGGACATTGATGGTGTGATTCTTGTTGATGTAATGACAAGAGGTGAGACAATCAACTCGACAGCTTACATCAATACACTGACAAAACTCAAAAATCGGTTCCACAGAGTTCGGCCTAATAAGCCATCTGCAGATTTGTTGCTTCAACATGACAATGCACGCCCTCACACAAGTCTGGTAACACGGGAAGCAATCAACAAATTTGGTTGGACTGTACTGCCCCATCCTCCTTACAGCCCTGATCTGGCTCCCTCAGATTTCCATCTGTTTGGACCACTCAAAAAATTCCTGCGTGGGACACACTTTGACAATAATGAGGGTGTGATCCGTGCAGTTAAAAAATGGCTACGCGAGCAGGACAAAACTTGGTACAAACGAGGCATTCATGACCTAGTTTCGCGTTGGCGTAAGGCAATATGCTTGGACGGAGATTATGTTGACAAATGGGTAGTGTCAAGGGGATGTTCAGCTACAATCTGTGAAAATTTCACACATTTTGCCCGAATAGTTTCCGAGAAAAAAATGTGTGTGCATTACTTTTTGACCTCCCTACGATAGACAATTCGGCAGACCTAAACTACGATATATATATATATATATATATATATATATATATATATATATGGGGGCCTCGGTAGCCTAGTTGGGAAAACCACCCGACTGGACTACCGACGTTCGGACAACCCGTGTTCGATTCCCGCTGGGAGCAGTGTGAATTGTACTCGTGGTTGGAAAAAAAAA
The DNA here is from genome assembly GCA_032433765.1 of Megaustenia siamemsis. NCBI lineage: Eukaryota > Metazoa > Mollusca > Gastropoda > Stylommatophora > Ariophantidae > Megaustenia > Megaustenia siamemsis. Next base: position 10,503,435 of record JAVIAB010000160.1, read on the forward strand.
AAAAAAAAAAAAATACCCCCACGGTCGACCCAGCCGTTGGCAGAAATGGGTACCAGGGTATTATCCTGGGAAGGTGAGGAATGTCGCTTCGCATCTGAGTTTCGATGCTTGAGGCTACACTATACAGAAATATCCGAACATTTCTGGATAGGCGGCCGAGCACATATGGGTATATACTCGCGTGCTAAGACGCCGGTTCAAGTCTCGTACTTTACCTTTACCTTTATATATATATATATATATATATATATATATATATATATATATATATTGTAAATCATCTCTGAATGACTTCTCCATCTGTGAAAATGACTGGGTACATCTTGCAAGAGATCGCACATCATGGAGACCATGTATACGGAATGGAGTAACATTATTTGAGGTCCTACTATGGCAAAACAAGGAAGAGAAAAGACTCATGAAAAAGGATGGAAAACCGTGTGATCCGTGGGCCTGACTTGTTCATTCTGTGGTGTGGATCAGAGGGCGTGACTTGTTCATTCTGTGGTGTGGATCAGTAGGCGTGACTTGTTCATTCTGTGGCGTGGATCAGTAGGCGTGACTTGTTCATTCTGTGGCGTGGATCAGTAGGCGTGACTTGTTCATTCTGTGGTGTGGATCAGAGGGCGTGACTTGTTCATTCTGTGGTGTGGATCAGTAGGCGTGACTTGTTCATTCTGTGGTGTGGATCAGTGGGCGTGACTTGTTCATTCTGTGGCGTGGATCAGTGGGCGTGACTTGTTCATTCTGTGGCGTGGATCAGTGGACGTGACTTGTTCATTCTGTGGTGTGGATCAGTGGGCGTGACTTGTTCATTCTGTGGTGTGGATCAGTGGGCGTGACTTGTTCATTCTGTGGTGTGGATCAGAGGGCGTGACTTGTTCATTCTGTGGTGTGGATCAGTAGGCGTGACTTGTTCATTCTGTGGTGTGGATCAGTGGGCGTTACTTGTTCATTCTGTGGCGTGGATCAGTGGTTGTGACTTGTTCATTCTGTGGTGTGGATCAGTGGGCGTGACTTGTTCATTCTGTGGTGTGGATCAGTGGGCGTGACTTGTTCATTCTGTGGTGTGGATCAGTGGGCGTGACTTGTTAATTCTGTGGCATGGATCAGTGGGCCTGGCTTGTTCATTTTGTGACGTGGATCAGTGGACGTGACTTGTTCATTCTGTGGCGTGGATCAGAAGGCGTGACTTGTTCATTCTGTGGTGTGGATCAGAGGGCGTGACTTGTTCATTCTGTGGTGTGGATCAGTGGGCGTGACTTGTTCATTCTGTGGCGTGGATCAGTGGACGTGACTTGTTCATTCTGTGGTGTGGATCAGTGGGCGTGACTTGTTCCTTCTGTGGTTTGGATCAGTGGACGTGACTTGTTCATTCTGTGGTGTGGATCAGTGGACGTGACTTGTTCATTCTGTGGTGTGGATCAGTGGGCGTGACTTGTTCATTCTGTGGTGTGGATCAGTGGGCGTGACTTGTTCATTTTGTGGCGTGGATCAATGGGCGTTGACTTGTTAATTTTGTGGCGTGGATCAGTGGGCCTGGCTTGTTCATTCTGTGGCGTGGATCAGTGGGCCTGGCTTGTTCATTTTGTGGCGTGGATCAGTGGGCGTGACCTGTTCATTTTGTGGCGTGGATCAGTGGGCGTGACTTGTTCATTTTGTGGCGTGGATCAGTGTGGCTTGTTCATTTTGTGGCGTGGATCAGTGGGCGTGACTTGTTCATTTTGTGGCGTGGATCAGTGGGCCTGGCTTGTTCATTTTGTGGCGTGGATCAGTGGGCGTGACTTGTTCATTTTGTGGCGTGGATCAGTGGGCGTGACTTGTTCATTCTGTGGCGTGGATCAGTGGGCGTGACTTGTTCATTTTGTGGCGTGGATCAGTGGGCCTGGCTTGTTCATTTTTTGGCGTGGATCAGTGGGCCTGGCTTGTTCATTTTGTGGCCGTGTGTGTTTGTCCAGCTTTAGCCTCATCTGAACAGTATGACAAGACTAAAAGGGCCCTATATTTGTGACAAGTAACACGTCGTCACAGTAGCAGTGTAAAAATGATCACCCATCCTGAGAAATGTTCTGAATAGAAGCAGCACGTCATTACCCATTTTTTAAGGTAATTTCCTAGTTTAAGCACATATATTATTTTAGAGAAACGAGTGATCTTTCCTTAATTGGCGTCACAATACAGTGGTTTTCAAATATGTTAGGCTTTGGGTTCAGGGTTAAGGACGTTAACCTCGCGTTGTTTCTCCTTTCTCTACAAAAATGACAGATTAGACAACCACTGATTAAAATGCAATGTTACTCAATGGGACGTTACTCTTCCGAAATTAACTTATGTGCTTAAACTAGGAAATTACCTTTTGAACTATCAATGAGTAAAACATATTGTAATTCAACAGCATTTGAAATTCTACTCCTAGAACTCAGAAAGCAGACTCCAGTAAATTAGAACTGCGGACAAGACAATTTTTGTCTGGGTCTAAATAAAGGACAACATTGAGGTCGAGGAAGCAACAAGACTTACTTCACTTTCTACAGTTTGCTCGAAATTCAAATTCGGTGGCTGAGTAGCTAGTGTGCTTCCTTTCTGATCAACAGGGTATAGGTTTGATCCCAGAAGTGAAGAATTTTTCTTTTAGAGCGATAAGTTTCCGAGGTTCACCCAGCCTCTACACATTTGTACCAGAGACTTTTCCGGGAATTAAAGGCGGCCTGGCGTGATACCGACCACATCACACAAAAAGATGTTGTGGTCATGGACAATTATAGTCCCTGACATCAAATTCCTCCTATGATTAGCAAGGCTTTTTTTTAATTTTTTATTTTAGCGTTCGACAGCTTTCACCTCTGACGAAGTCTCTAGAGACTAGGAACTGAAATTTTGCGTGTTAATCCATTTTTCACTGCAGCCGTGTGCACAGGAGGTCCCTCGCCGCACAGGCAGCTAACTCCGTCTTCGAATGTACTCTTATTTTTTGGTCGATGAGTATTTGACGTTTCAAGCCGGACTTTGCTGCTCCGATCAGGGGTGGGTGTCTGAGAGAGAAATCACAAATAAAAATCTCAACTGGTACAGCTGGGATTTGAACTCGTAACCTCTCTGTCTCGAGACCGGCGTCTTACCTCGAGACAGGCGTCTTACCTCGAGACCGGCGTCTTACCTCGAGACCGGCGTCTTACCTCGAGACCGTTGTCTTACCTCGAGACCGGCGTCTTACCTCGAGACCGTTGTCTTACCTCGAGACCGTTGTCTTACCTCGAGACCGTTGTCTTACCTCGAGACCGGCGTCTTACCTCGAGACCGGCGTCTTACCTCGAGACCGTTGTCTTACCTCGAGACCGGCGTCTTAACTCGAGACCGTTGTCTTACCTCGAGACCGGCGTCTTACCTCGAGACCGGTGTCTTACCTCGAGACCGACGTCTTAACTCGAGACCGTTGTCTTACCTCGAGACCGGCGTCTTACCTCGAGACCGGTGTCTTACCTCGAGACCGTTGTCTTACCTCGAGACCGGCGTCTTAACTCGAGACCGTTGTCTTACCTCGAGACCGGCGTCTTACCTCGAGACCGGCGTCTTACCTCGAGACCGTTGTCTTACCTCGAGACCGTTGTCTTACCTCGAGACCGGCGTCTTACCTCGAGACCGGCGTCTTACCTCGAGACCGTTGTCTTACCTCGAGACCGGCGTCTTACCTCGAGGCCGGCGTCTTACCTCGAGACCGTTGTCTTACCTCGAGACCGGCGTCTTACCTCGAGACCGTTGTCTTACCTCGAGACCGGCGTCTTACCTCGAGACCGTTGTCTTACCTCGAGACCGGCGTCTTACCTCGAGACCGTTGTCTTACCTCGAGACCGGCGTCTTACCTCGAGACCGGCGTCTTACCTCGAGACCGTTGTCTTACCTCGAGACCGGCGTCTTACCTCGAGACCGGCGTCTTACCTCGAGACCGGCGTCTTACCTCGAGACCGGCGTCTTACCTCGAGACCGTTGTCTTACCTCGAGACCGGCGTCTTAACTCGAGACCGGCGTCTTAACTCGAGACCGGCGTCTTACCTCGAGACCGGTGTCTTACCACGAGACCGGCGTCTTACCTCGAGACCGGTGTCTTACCTCGAGACCGTTGTCTTACCTCGAGACCGTTGTCTTACCTCGAGACCGGCGTCTTACCTCGAGACCGGTGTCTTACCACGAGACCAACCAGTCTCCCCTATCAAGGCTTGCGAGGAAATTTTTTTTCCTTTATACTTTAGGCACACAATCATAAGATGCCCATCACTTCCTTATATGAAACCCGTCGGTGACTCATAACTGGCTTCTTATACCAGGACCAGTGAACTAACATGGATCAAGACCTTATTCTTTCTCCTAATTGTGGGTCTTGAAATAAGATAACCACACTGTTCATCAATTTGTGGAGATATCAAATAGAGTAGGCAAAGTGATATCAAACAATGCCTTGTTGAAGACGAATATGTTGGGCTGGCCAAGGATACAAGCTGTTGCAGCCAAGGAGTTGTAAACATCACAACACATCTGTGCCTGTTTACTATCATTTCATTGTAAAGAACAACACGCCATTTTGCTACCAATGCTAGACCTGAACTTAGATGGAAGATCAATAAGAAAAACAACCACTATCGAAATGAAATGTGATAGACGAATGACAGGAAACAGCTTGAGAGATACAATTAGAAATGAAGAACTAAGAAAAAAGCCAGGAACAATCCCCGCCATAAAACGCATAAGGAAACAACAGATAGAATGGTTTGGTCTCGTGATAAAGCAGAAAGATCAAAACACAACACAACGAGTCTTCAACAAACGTTGCGAGAACACCACACCCAAAGGCTGACCACGAAAAAGATGAATTGATGAAATATTAGAAACGTCAGAAAACATAACATCAGCAGAGATCAACAGAAGAGCAAAATATCGCAAATTATATCTCCCTTCGACACTGAAATACGAACAAATCTGTCTGTCCAATATTGGCAGATTCAGCCACGAGAGAAGCTGTGCAGCAAAGCAACATCCAGCATACGACAGTAATATTTGACCAAACTACTGACTTTTCAAGATTGCTTGCTACCAACCGTCTATTTAGACGCCAAAGGTTATATTCATAATCACAAAACAAAACATCTATGTCTGTTTAATATCATTTTGTTGGTACATAGAGCACATCTATGTCTGTTTAATATTATTTTGTTGGTACATAGAACACATCTATGTCTGTTTAATATTATTTTGTTGGTACATACAACACATCTATGTCTGTTTAATATCATTTTGTTGGTACATATAACACATCTATGTCTGTTTAATATCATTTTGTTGGTACATACAACACATCTATGCCTGTTTAATATCATTTTGTTGGTACATACAACACATCTATGTCTGTTTAATATCATTTTGTTGGTACATACAACACATCTATGTCTGTTTAATATATTTTGTTGGTACATACAACACATCTATGCCTGTTTAATATCATTTTGTTGGTACATACAACACATCTATGTCTGTTTAATATCATTTTGTTGGTACATACAACACATCTATGTCTGTTTAATATTATTTTGTTGGTACATACAACACATCTATGTCTGTTTAATATCATTTTGTTGGTACATACAACACATCTATGTCTGTTTAATATTATTTTGTTGGTACATACAAAACATCTATGTCTGTTTAATATCATTTCAAGGGCAAACAGTACAAACCAGTAGTCGCCGGACTAACAAAGAAGATATTTTTTTACAGCTTTAATTAAGAAGTATTTATATTGAGCCTGGAAAACCGCGTAACTTATAACATGATCTTCTTCTTCTACCCTTCCTCCTTTCTGTCTTTCAGCGTCGAGGGGAGATATAATTTGCGGTCTTTTGCTCATCTGTTCGCCTCAGCTGCTGTTATGTTTCCTAGTTCTTCTAATATTCTATCGATCCATCTTTTTCGTGGTCGACCCTTTGGTCTGGTATTCCCGCAACGTGTACTGAGGGCGCGTTGTGTTTTGATTACTCTTCCTTGTCAGGTGGCCAAACCCTTTTATCTGCTGTTTCTTTATATATTCTATACCGGGGGGCTATTCCTAGCTTTTTTTCTCCTCTTCATTTCTGATCTTATCTCTCAGACTGTTCCCTGTCACTCGTCTAACACGTTTCATCTCAGTAGAGGTTAATTTTCTTATTGTTCTTGCATCTAGAGTCCAGGTCTGGCATTGGTAGCACAACGTTGAATGAAGATTGCATTGTAGAATGCTCGTTTTGCCTCTAGAGTTATTTCCTTGTTGGACAATAGTGGTGATAGCTGTCCGATGATTTGACAAGCTTTGTTGCATCTTGAGTCTAACTCTGCTGTTTGTGAATTAACGTTTGTCATTAGACTTCCTAGATATTTAGATTCCTCTACTTGTTTTAGTTTCCTGTCTTCTATATAGAAAACTTTAAACAACTTTTTAAAAAATATAATCTGTTGGAAACACTTTTCTCAATAACTTTAATAACATTAAACTACACTCCGACATCAAAACAACCGCCTTGTTCGTCAACCGGAAACAAACAACGGGGCTATATAATATGAGCGGTTAAGGCAAAGAAATGCAAATGAATGCATAAAAATGCGAAGCTGCAGTAAAGCTGAATGTGAGGAAAAATTAAAAAATAGAAAAAAATGGTATGCTAGAAGCTTTATGTGATTAGTGGACGACACAGATGAAACGACGTTTCGGCCCAATAGGCCTTCAGCAGGAACAAACAAAAAAACCACACACGGATATGTAAGTAAAACTAATAACGAAACATCCAAAACAAAAATAAACACTTAGGACGAAATACAAACATTAAGTAGCAGCGGTATTGTACTAGTAAGGGGTTAAGGCAAAGAAATGCAAACATGATAGGCGTACACATAATATATCAAGATAATACAAGACACCAGCTCTTATGTAAAGAGAAATGACAAGAAAATAAAAGAAAAAAAATTGTATGGATTCGGTTTTGCATAATAAGTGAACGACACAAATTAGAACAACGTTTCGGCTCAACAGGCCTTCAGCAGGGACAAACATACAACACACACACACCTGTATTTAAAAACAAAAAATAAATAATAAATTTCTAGTTTGAAATTAAATTTGTGTTATTATTATTTATTTTTTTTGGGATCAATTCTCCTTACAATTAGCTTTACTGCAGCTTCTCATTAATATGCATTTCTTTGCTTTGTTCAGATGTCATATGTTCAGATGTCATATGTTCTGATGTCATATGTTAAGATTTCAGATGTTCGGATTTAAAAACAAAAACGAAAAAATTGAACGATCAAGATTTTCGGGAGGACGTGAACTTCCGGTCAATATGGCGGGTACCATTATAGGCTGTGTCTGAAAAGTGTTCCTTGTTGCAGTTTCCTCATATTTTAAGTCCGGCTTGTTGCAGGAACGACTGAGTTAAGTGCTATGTGCACACCGTGAGCTGTGCCTTTCATTCGTTTTGATCGTGTTTCGATATTCCCATTAAAGTAACATGGCGTCATGCTAGAAGTGGTCACTGGCACCAACTAGACCTAGTTCTTAACTGTCCTGCAACGTGCTAAGACCCTAACAATCATGTCGATGCTCAGAAGTCGAAGGCTAAGATGGCTGGGGCATGTCCAACGGATGGAAGAAAAACGCATTCCTAGGCAAATACTATATGGTGAGCTAAAACACGGAAAAAGACAAATCGGCAAACCTAAACTACGATATAGAGATATCTGCAAATCATCTCTGAAAGATTTCTCCATCTGTGAAAACGACTGGCAACATCTGGCAAGTGATCGCACATCATGGAGAGCATGTATAAGGAACGGTATAACAACATTTGAGACTGTGCTAAGATAGAACTTATAGTCCGTTCAGAATCGTTTGCCTAGACATTAATTTATTTTTTTCAAAAACTTATTGTTCATTTGCATTGATCTTTTGAAGTTAGGTTTAGAATACTAATGTCGCTATAAAAATATTTTTGTATCAAAGAAATGTGATCCAGTTTCAAAGATGCCTTATTTAACCTATATTAAAAAAAAGTTAATCGATATTATAAACACCGGCGAGATTATGTAGATGCTTACATCTCACAGCTGATTCTTTAGCATATAGGCATGACCTTCACGGCTGAATGCGCACCGTCCTAAAATAGTTATGTTTCCACTATACATTTTTATAAAGAAATGTTACATATGAAATTTCCCGTTTAGCACAAAATGACATTTTAGCCGAAACCGGAAATTATGTGACGTCAAAATCACGGCCGTAGACTCGAGTTCGAGTCATAATTCAGAGGCAAATCTCAATATTTACAGAAAGGAGGCGGCACTATCCATATTATCTTCTGCAAGTCTATGTGAGAATGAATATAAAGGCAAAATATTTTACTGAGCATAACATTGCTATAAAGATTCATCAATACTTCTGCAGAGAGCGTAAAAAGGGACATCTTTAATGTTCTTTATCAAACCCTGAGAAGAGAACAATGCATATTTTAGGTTTGTGTAAACGTTCATTTGATCGAATAGTTAAAGGAAGCGGATATTTATTGCCAACAAATGCAAGAAAGCAAGGAAGGAAAGAAACGTTAGACAGTTTTGATAAAGACCTAGTAAAAAGAGAAATCTGTCGAATGTTTGATATAAACGAAGAAGTGACACTTAGAAAGTTGAAGCTTTGGCTGAAAACTAACAACGACATTGAAATATCAAAAACTTCATTATGGAAAATATTAAGAAGTGCAGGCTTCACCTTTAGAAAGTATGCTGGTGGTAAAAACATTATTTGTGAGAAGCCACATCTAGTAGCTCTTAGAAGCAAGTATTTACGTGAAGTGAAGGAAATGCGCGAAAATGATTATGATATTGTTTATTTAGATGAAACTTGGATCAACGCTCATCATACAAATGAAAAGGAATGGCAGTTAGCAGATGGAAGTATTAAAAGATCAGTACCAAGCAGTAAAGGGCAACGTTTGATAGTTGCACATGCAGGTAGCAGACATAATGGGTTGTTGCAGAATGCTCATCTCGTTTTCATTTCAAAATCCATAGACAATAGAGACTACCACTCCGAAATGAATGGGCACATATTTAAAGACTGGATCGAGAAAAGTATCCTTCCAATATTAGATCGACCTTCTTGTCTGATAATGGACAATGCTTCATACCATACCGTAGTTAACGTAGAAGATAGAATCCCAACATCATCAAGTACAAAAGATGCAATCAAAACGTGGCTCATAAAAGAACACATACAAGTTAACGACAGCTACTTGAAACCCGAATTGCTTAGCCTTGTAAAACAGACACAACGTACAAAGATATTTAAAATAGACAAGTTAATTCAAGAACATGGCCATAGATGTTTGAGACTACCTCCATATCATGCACACTTAAATCCTATAGAACTAGTTTGGGCAAAAGTAATCCTATAGAACTAGTTTGGGCAAAAGTTAAAGGACACGTAGCATATACAAATACAACTTTCAAATTATGCGATGTTGAGACACTTACAAATCAGGCTCTATCAAATATAAATAAAGACTACTGGGTAAAATGTGAGGATCATGTGTTACGACAAGAAGAGGAATATTGGAAAAAGGATGGTTTGTTGTTTGTTCAGCGGAAAGCAGTAATCGACCTATTTGACTCGTCTGATTCTGAATGATCATTACTCTGATTAAGTCTACAGATAAATAGTTTGATTTGCAAAATTTCCTAGTTGATTTGTTAAACAGTTTATTGTTCAAGACCACCCAAGCAATCAAAAATATGTTATAAGCAAACCAACAACCATTACTTTGAATGGAAGCCTGCTTGAGCCAGTACAGAAGTTCAGCTATCTTGGATCCACTATTACAGCCACACTTTCCTTAGATGAGGAACTAAATGTACGTATTTGAAAGGCAGCGACAACATTTGGGAAACTCACACCAAGAGCATGGAACTATATCAAATTGACTCTACGAACAAAAGTTCTATATATAATTTAAAATTTGTATACTTGCCACCAAGTAAAATTTTATGGACACGCCTATGGGTCATCGTTGCACTAGATTACTGTAAAACATTTTGATTAGGGTCAAAATAATAGTTACATGGGCAAAGATCAAAGCAATTCGCCGCTTTAAGAAAACCGTTATAGCTAGACATCGAGTAACACATATGTTCTCGTGACATGGACATTTTAACACCGTATGCCAAAAATCATGTGAAATCATCAAGAACTTTTTGAATTATAAATCATAACATCTCGGCAAACGATTCTGAACGGACTATAGAAGAGAAGAGACTCATGAAAAAGGATGGTAAACCCTGTGGATCAGCGAGCTTGACCTGTTCATTATGTGACCGCGTGTGTTTGTCAAACATTGGTAGAATTAGCCACGAGAGAAGCTGTTCGGCAAAAACAATACCTCAAAAAAATACGCAATAGCCTCCACTAGACCGTCTGACAAGACGAAAAGGGCCATATATAGATATTCCGATTGCTTACGATGAATGATAATATTGTATGACGAGGAACAGATGGCTGTGTTCATTTTCTGTGCAGCTTCGCCTTATGTCTTTTGGCGTGTGCTGAAACGGCTATGATGGGGACTGCAGCTACTTTTCTTTGTTCGGGGGATGAGATATTAATTTGGATGATTCCACTGGCACGGGCGGTTGAGCAATTATGGATTTTAATTCGTTTACAGTGATACAGGGGCCTTCCATAACCATAACCATTTTTGCTTTGACCCTCTTATGTAATTACATTGATAGTCTCCATATCATGAAACAAGGGAAACAGAAACATACCTTGATGAGACCAGCAAGCATGAGTTTATTGATGTAGACAGCTGCCGTGTGGCCATAATAGAAGATTAGTGGCAGGCGCAGGCGATCAGGACACTTGTAGAACACACTTTCATCTGCAGACAGTTTTTTAAACATGAAGAATAAGGAACAGTCACTTTTATTAATGTTTCTTTATAACCGAGAATAAGTGAGAGCATCGCTGCTTTTGTTTGAAAATAATTATGTGACTTGAACTTCATAAACAAAGGTAATACTCAAAACCTACAAGTGGATATCAGAGTTGAAGGAATAGACCTGGAGACAGTTCAGGACTACAACTACCTTGGACATACTATAACCAGTGGTGGAAAATGTACAACTAAAAAAAAAAAATATGATAGCAAAATTTAATTTCAATGCCATGAAAAATATACTAACATCAAAACAAGTAACACCAGGGCTAAAACTAAGAATAACAAAATGTTATATCTTCTTAGCATTCCTGTATGGTCCAGAAATATGGACATTAGACAAGAAAACAGAACAGAAAATTGAAGCTTTTGAAATTTTGATTTATAGGAAAATAGGAAGAAGTGGATGGAAAGAAAATAAAACAAACGATGAGGTCTTAAAACAAGTACAAATGAAATGAGAACTACTAAAGACAACTTCAAACAAGACAAATGAGATTTTTGGGCTATGTTACAAGTAATAACAGATTATAAAAGTAATCTTGGAAGTGAACATGCAAGGTAAAAGAGGCAGACCAAGACTAACATAGATTAGTAACATCAAAAACGGACAAAGCAGCCTACGACAATCTGCACTGTCAAAGTAAGAGACAGGGCGGGATGGCGCTATATGGTTGCCAACCTACGATGCGGAGACGGCACTGTCAAAGTAAGAGACAGGACGGGATGGCGCTATATGGTTGCCAACCTTCGATGCGGAGACGGCACTGTCAAAGTAAGAGACAGGACGGGATGGCGCTATATGGTTGCCAACCTTCGATGCGGAGACGGCACTGTCAAAGTAAGAGACAGGACGGGATGGCGCTATATGGTTGCCAACCTTCGATGCGGAGACGGCACTGTCAAAGTAAGAGACAGGACGGGATGGCGCTATATGGTTGCCAACCTTCGATGCGGAGACGGCACTGGATGATGAAGAGACTTCAGATCAACCATGTTGGAGTGGGCGGTGTTACTTCCTTTATTTGCTTCATCTTAGGCCACACACTGATTTAGCTGTCTCCAGTAGACACTTTTCTGCATGATATTATATAGTGATGCTTTTAGAGGACTACAGGTCTGGCCCATACTGTTCACTCCAGTCTGTCTATCTTTCATCGTATGACTGGAGTCCACTAGCGTAACAGCTTTTGTGAACATTTTCGAGTCTGTTCTGAATACATGGCCTATCTAGCTCCAGTTCATGCCTATTATCATTCATTGGGTGCCATCTTCACATCAAAGGGAGGCTACCAAGGAGCGTCATTCATTCATTGGGTGCCATCTTTACATCAAAGGGAAGCTACCATGGAGCGTCATTCATTCATTGGGTGCCATCTTCACATGAAAGGGAGGCTACCATGGAGCGTCATTCATTCATTGGGTGCCGTCTTCACATCAAAGGGAGGCTACCATGGAGCGTCATTCATTCAGTCATTGGGTGCCATCTTCACATCAAAGGGAGGCTACCATGGAGCGTCGTTCATTCATTAGGTGCCGTCTCCATATAAAAGGGAGGCTACCATGGAGCATCATTCATTCATTAGGTGCCGTCTCCATATAAAAGGGAGGCTACCATTGAGCGTCGTTCATTCATTAGGTGCCGTCTCCACATCAAAGGGAGGCTACCATATAGCGTAATTCATTCATTGGGTGCCTTCTCCACATCAAAGATTAGCTACCATGGAGCGTCGTTCATTCATTGGGTGCCTTCTCCACATCAAAGATTAGCTACCATGGAGCGTCGTTCATTCATTTGGCGTCTCCACATCAAAGGTTGGCTACCGTGAACTGTCGTTAATTCATTTGGCGGCTCCACATCAAAGGTTGGCTACCGTGAACTGTCGTTCATTCATTTGGTGCCGTCACCACATCAAAGGTTGGCTACCGTGAACTGTCGTTAATTCATTTGGCGGCTCCACATCAAAGGTTGGCTACCGTGAACTGTCGTTAATTCATTTGGCGGCTCCACATCAAAGGTTGGCTACCGTGAACTGTCGTTAATTCATTTGGCGGCTCCACATCAAAGTTGGCTACCGTGAACTGTCGTTCATTCATTGGGTGCCGTCTCCACATCAAAGGTTGGCTACTATGGAGCGCTCTCGTATTCTGTCTCGTGTCTTCGTGGTGCACGTCGTTATAGGTTCATCTTTTGATGCTTTATCTCCACTTTTGTCTTGTCTCCTTCTGCCTCGTCTACCTTGTACCATCCCTTCCAAGATGACTTTTAGAAGTGTATTATGTCTCTTCCCACATCCACAAAATTGTACTTGTTCCTTTTCGAATTGTGTTCAGTAGTTTTTTTTTTTTTTTTCAGCTGATTCAGAACTTAATTGTTAGCCTTTCTTTTCGTCCACCCAATAACCCCCCCCCCCCCCCCCCCGTTTTCCTATAAATCCACATTATGTCTATTATCACTGCGTATATTCCCTATTGGTTCAATGTCAGAGCCACCTAAATAATAAATAAATAATAATAGACTTCTATCTGGAGAGGTAAATAAAAATATCATAACATAACAAAGGATAAATCAAAATGTCATAAACATGTCACTCAAGAGTGAACACAGCGTTTGTTATGTTTGATTGTTCGTTCCCAGAATGACAATCTTATACACATATCATCATCATTGAGTGCCGTCTCCGCATCGAAGGCTGGCTACCATGGACTGCCATTCCACTCTGTCTCTTGCTTTGATGGTGCAGATAGATTTACTTGTCCATCTTTTGATGTTACTCGTCCATGTTAGTCTTGGTCTGCCTCTGCCTCTTTTACCTTGTATTTTCCCCTCCAATATTACTTTTATTAGGCTGTTGTGTCTTTTAACATGCCCAAAAAATGTCATTTGTCTTGTTTGAATTGTGTTTAGTAGTTCTTTTTTTCATTTTTAGTTGTTTTAAAGCTTCATCGTTTGTTTTCTTTTCTTTCCATCAAATTCTACCTATTCTTCTATAAATCCACATTTCAAAGGCTTCAATTTAGGCAATATAGAAAATTAGGCCTTAATGCCAATCAAAGACAATATAGAAGATGTGTAGTGTGATGGAGAGCTAATGCCGGCGAATTTGCTGTCTTCATTTTCACATCTTTTCTTTTCTTAACATGCTTGTTGTCTTTTTATGTCTCTCCGATTTTCATGCTTCACTTAACCAGTGTCCACCTTTTCTGACTATATGTGGCACATGTTTCCATAAATTAATTATGAGCCATACTGGTTGGTATAGGCGATTATGTCCTTCTATAATTCTCTGTCCACACTACATCATATTAATTATGTTTTTGACTGTTTTCCATACCATGAAACCAAGCTATCCAGTATCTTCTCTCTTTGTCGTCCGCAATCTCTCTTTCCCTGTATTTTGTCAGTTGTAACCAAGTATTCCAACTTTCCTCTTCTGATGTTCTTTGTCCGAAACATGTTGATTATTTATTTCCGATGTTTTTTTATGAGCTCGCTTTTGTGTTGCCCTTTGAGAATTTCCTCGTGGGTCTTTTCTGGTGAATAATTTGTATTCCTGTTTCGGAATGTAGTTTCTGCTGGGTCAGATTCTGTTGTTGGAACGACTTGGAGTGTTGCTGATATAAATGTTGGTGATGATAATGATGGATTTTGATGATAGATGAAGATGATATTAGATGAAGGTGATAATGACGGATGATATTGGATGATGATATTCAATGATGGATGATGATATTGGATGATGGAGATAAATGATGATGATACTAGACGATGATTATAGATGATAACGACGACGACGATGTATAGAATAGTAGCCTCCGTCAGTCATAGTTGACTATGGATTTTGCACCGATCCTAGAAATGTTATTGTTTTCTTTTCTTTCGCCGTATAATCTCTTTTTCTTTGAATCTGTCTTCTTCTTCTTCTTTGAGTTGGAGCTTTAGAGTGTGTTCCCAAAGATTGCTGTCTGCAGCTATTTCTTCATAAGCTGCAGGGTTTATGTTCAGAGTTTTCATGTCACGTTTACACGCGTCTACAAATCGAAGTTTTTGGCGCCCTCTAGTTCGTTTGCCATCTGCTAGTTGTCCATAGAGTATATCTCTTGGCATGCGTCCATCTTTCATACGGTGTACGTGGACAAGCCTGCGTAACCTACGTTGTTTGAGCAGTGTGTAGATGTTCGGCAGGCCTGTGCGAGTGAGGACCTCCACATTTCTCACTTTGTCCTTCCAGGTGATACCAAGATTACGGCTCAGACATCGCATAAGGAATGCTTTTAACCTTCTCTCCTGCTTTGTATAAGTTGTCCATGATTCACTGTCATACAGAAGGATATTAATGATGCAGGCATTGTAAACTGAGGGTTTTGTTTTAGTTGTCGGTTTGCCAATCACGCCTAGAAATACGGGTGAAGGTGGTAGCAGCTTTACCAATGCGGGTGTCAATTTCTGTATCTAAAGATAGTTTGTTGTTGATGATGGGCCCCAGGTAGCTATACTCTTGCACGGCAACGAGATTGTAGTTGTCGATAAAGATGGCAGGTGTTGCTTCGATGTCTTGACCGAATATGTTAGTTTTCTGCAAACGTATTGTAAGACCAAAGTCTTTACAGGCATGCGAAAAATCATGTATCATGCACTGCAGTTCATTTTGACCTCCCCTGACAAGTGCAGCTCTTCTTGACTTCCCGTGACAAGTTCAGTTCTTCTTGACTTCCCATGACAAGTCCAGCTCTTCTTGACTTCCATGACAAGTGCAGCTCTTCTTGACTTCCGTGACAAGTGCAGCTCTTCTTGACTTCCCATGACAAGTGCAGCTCTTCTTGACTTCCGTGACAAGTTCAGTTCTTCTTGACTTCCCGTGACAAGTTCAGTTCTTCTTGACTTCCCATGACAAGTGCAGCTCTTCTTGACTTCCCATGACAAGTTCAGTTCTTCTTGACTTCCCGTGACAAGTTCAGTTCTTCTTGACTTCCGTGACAAGTGCAGCTCTTCTTGACTTCCGTGACAAGTGCAGCTCTTCTTGACTTCCCATGACAAGTGCAGCTCTTCTTGACTTCCGTGACAAGTGCAGCTCTACTTGACTTCCGTAACACTCTTCTTGACTTACGTGACGAGTGCAGCTCTACTTGACTTCCAATGACAAGTGCAGCTCTTCTTGACTTCCGTGACAAGTGCAGCTCTTCTTGACTTCCGTGACAAGTGCAGCTCTTCTTGACTTCCGTGACAAGTGCAGCTCTTCTTGACTTCCGTGACAAGTGCAGCTCTTCTAGACTTCCGTGACAAGTGCAACTCTACTTGACTTACGTGACAAGTGCAGCTCTTCTTGACTTACGTGACAAGTGCAGCTCTTCTTGACTTACGTGACAAGTGCAGCTCTTCTTGACTTACATGACAAGTGCAGCTCTTCTTGACTTACGTGACAAGTGCAGATCTTCTTGACTTACGTGACAAGTGCAGCTCTTCTTGCCTTCCCGTGACAAGTTCAGCTCTTCTTTACTTCCCGTGACGAGTGCAGCTCTTCTTGACTTCCCGTGATAAGTGCAGCTCTTCTTTACTTCCCATGACAAGTTCAGCTCTTCTTTACTTCCCGTGACAATTTAGCACTTCTTGACTTCTTGACTTTCCGTGACACGTTCAGCTCTTCTTTACTTCCCGTGACAAGTGCAGCTCTTCTTGACTTCCCGTGATAAGTGCAGCGTCGTCAACAAATAACAATTCTCTATTTGTGATGACGTGTTAAAATCATAACTGAGTTAAAGCTAAAAAATCTCCTATTCTTACCTAAACGAGCCAGCCCCCAGCTCCCAGGATGCTATGCCTCACAGAAAATATGGACAGAAAAAAGAACAACGAGAATGAAAACTTCTCTTTGAGAATATGATATATTCTACTTAATACTCTCCTTGTTCTTCGTTAGGTTGAAGTATTGATGGCCAAATGGCGACCAGTTGGCCGTATCCGGCACGCTAGCCTATTTTTCTTGATCATTGAAGTGTCCATGTAAACTAGTATATTAAATATCATCTATAAATAAATATAACAGTTCCAGCAGATTGAAAAAAATAATATACAGGTAATTTTGATAGAAATAATTATAAATAATTAACAAATTAGATACAAATCTACATCTTGTTACAAAGGATAAAATATATTAAAATGCAATCATTATTAACATATTAATAGATGACGTAATGCAATTTTGATTACATTCTTAAGTTTGGCTCTATAGTCCTGACTTTGGCTAAAATTGACCTAAGTAAACCTAAGATGGCCACTAATGACTTCAAGAATTGATGGTTGTAAAAATGGAGAGTCCATTGGTTATTTATATATCCAGGGAAAGAAACAAACGAACGAACCTTTCAAGCTGAGAAAAATGCTTTCGTTCAAGTCAAAGCTGTTGTTGAAGTAGTCCTTGATGTGCCTGAAAGTGAAGACATCGAGGAATATGAAGAGAACAAAAACAAGATATTCTTTACATTTATAATGTTGAGAGCCGCGATAGCTCAGTGGTTAGTGAACTGGACTACGAAGGACAAGGGGTAGGGTTCGATCCCAACCGACGGCTTCCGGGTTCATCCAGCCTTAAATGGGTACCGGATTTTTTTTCTGGGAAAGTAAAGCGGCACGGGCGTAATACCGACCACATTACCCAAAAAAATCATGTCCTGATAGTATGTGAAGTTTATGATCCCTAAAACCATATTACCTATACGCCACTTGACGCGACGGGGGCTCTTTACTTAGTTTATTACTTATAATGTTGTACATTGTAACAATTTCCAACGAGTCATAGAACAATGCATGTAACTTGATGTGGGATAATAGAAATATGGTAATGTATGTATGTGGCTCGGCCACAAAGAGGGGAGGGCGATATTGGTTGGAGTTTGGGGCAGGAGGTATAGGTCATCTCACTCTGTTGCGATAACTAACAAGAGTCCGTTCATTGACGAGTTATCTATCACTGCAGGGTGGCGCAGACGGTTAAGTATCTTACGCAAGGATGAGGAATTGAAGTTTATGGTAGAATCGTTTTTGAAAACACAGAAACTAGTTAGATATGAGCTGTTGAAATAAATATACAAGTAAAAAAAAAGGAAAGAGCCCCGTCACGCCAAGTGACGTAGAGGAAAAAAAGGTGTTTGTTAGTGACCATCATTTGTACAGACCTTCAGCACATGATTTTTGGGGTAATGTGGTCGGTATTACGCCCGTGCCGCTTTACTTTCCCAGAAGAAAAAAATCCGGTACCCATTTAGGGTTGCTTGAACCTGGAAGCCGTCGATTGGGATCAAACTCAACCTCTTGTCCTTTGTAGTGCAAATCACTAACCACTGAGCTATCGCGGCTCCCTAACAAATGCATGTCTCAGTGTAAATTTTTGTTGACAATATTTACTAGAAAAAAGATGTATAGAAATGAGATCCATTTTTTTAAAAAATGCAAGTTGTAACCAACCACATTTGTTAGAAAGGGGAACTGATTGGTCTCGAGGCAAGGCAATGTCAGGATAGAGATGGTTGTGGGTTCAAATCCCAGCTGCATCAGTTGGGATTTTTATTTATGATTTCTCTCTGACAAACCCCTGGTATCAGCAGTGAGGCCCGGCTTGAAACGTCAATTATATTCATTGACGGAAAAAAATATGAAGGGAAGGACCCCTTGTGTACACGGCTGCCAGGGGGGAAACGGATTAACATGCTCAATTCAGTTCACAGTCTCTATGGTACGGGAAACAAATGTTACAAAATAAAAGGGTTGAAAAACTCTGGTCACAGCAGGAAAAGCGGAAAAAAACATGAAAAATCACAGATATCATAAGAACATTTTTTTTTTTTAAAGCGCACCTGAAGTCTGCAATGTTGTAAGGAGAGATAAGCGACAGTGGAATAGAAAACCGGTCGCCATTTTACGACACGTCACGCGCCGTAACAATACAGGCGGGAAGATACAAGACTACATAACAATAAACAGTAAATGCCGGCATTTTAGTACCACATGCATCGAATAATAAGACAAATATGGTCCAATCAGGTCAAATGGATGCAGACTTCTAAGTCTGCCCGGCTGTGTAGGAAAAGAAATAGATAATACCAGTCTCACGAAACATCAGGAGGGAGGGGCTTCTAATGCCACAGCAAGCTCCGGCAACGTAGATCTACTGGAGACCAGATCCTCCACATAGTCCAGGACATAGAAGATGCTTTCCAACAGAAAACAAATGTAGCAGTCTGAATAGATCTAGAAAAGACATTTAATGAAACACAGAAAGAGAAACGACAAGTCAAGACACCAAGAAAAAAACATCAGTAGGAGAATGTTTACATGGGTTAGTCACCATACCTTCTTCTTTCCTTCCTCATTTGTCTTTCAGCGTCGAAGGGAGATATAATTTGCGGTCTTTTGCAGGCGTTCGCCTCTGCTGCTGATATGTTCCCTAGTGTTTATAATATTCCGTCAATCCATCTTTTGCTCTTCTGTTCGCCTCTGCTGCTGTTATGTTCCCTAGTGTTTTTAATATTCCGTCAATTCAACTTTTGCCAATCTGTTCGCCTCTGCTGCTGTTATGTTCCCTAGTGTTTTTAATATTCCGTCAATCCAACTTTTGCCAATCTGTTCGCCTCTGCTGCTGTTATGTTCCCTAGTGTTTTTAATATTCCGTCAATCCAACTTTTGCTCTTCTGTTCGCCTCTGCTGCTGTTATGTTCCCTAGTGTTTTTAATATTCCGTCAATCCAACTTTTGCTCTTCTGTTCGCCTCTGCTGCTGTTATGTTCCCTAGTGTTTTTAATATTCCGTCAATCCAACTTTTGCTCTTCTGTTCGCCTCTGCTGCTGTTATGTTCCCTAGTGTTTTTAATATTCCGTCAATACAACTTTTGCTCTTCTGTTCGCCTCTGCTGCTGTTATGTTCCCTAGTGTTTTTAATATTCCGTCAATCCAACTTTTGCTCTTCTGTTCGCCTCTGCTGCTGTTATGTTCCCTAGTGTTTTTAATATTCCGTCAATCCAACTTTTGCTCTTCTGTTCGCCTCTGCTGCTGTTATGTTCCCTAATGTTTCTAATATTCCGTCAATCCATCTTTTTCGTTGTTGCCCATGGGTCTGGTGTTCCCGCAACGTTTATTGAAGGCTCGTTGTGTTTAGATACTTTTGTGACCAGAAACCAGATGGACATATTTCGTTAACCATTTGTGTTCTCGTTTTCTGGGGAAGGTCACATGTAGGCCGAGACGTTAGTATTTTGTTATGTTCCTTTATTTGTAAAGCTGTCACCATAGAATTTACGTTTCACCCCACTACTTGCAACTGATACCAGCTTTACCGCAATACTGCAATTACTTGCATGTTCCCTAGAATTAATGAACATTGGACAGGGCGTTACCCAAGGAGGAATTTTGTCACCAACATTATTTCTTTTGTACATAGATGGCATAACAGAATGCATTCAACAAAAATACTCCATATTTGCCGACAACTTAGCTACATGGACCACTGAAGAACAATTTGTGACAACAGGTACCAGAATGAGGCAGGCATCATTGGAAAGGTGGGCACATGACTGACTAGTTATGATAAATGTAGGGAAAAGAAAACCACAAGCACATAGTAATATCCCTCTCAAACAAACCTAAGCGCCCCAAACTAAGACTAAACAATAAAAATCTTCATCTCGACGAAAACCTCAAATATCTAGACATAACATTTGACAGTCGTTTGACGTGGGAGACTCAACGAGAAAGAACTAGAGAAAGAGCAAGGCAGAGTATGGCACTTGGGACACATTATCTGGCACAACTTGGGGAGGCGATGGGAGTGTGCTAAAGAAGCTTTACACTGGGGATAGACCAGAGAAATGGGGCGAATATAAGAGTTCACAAGGAACCATTATGACTTGAAGTAGCAAGAATTCGGTTTCTACAACAACGGATGTTAATCCGTCCACACATTCACGGACACATTGAAAGACAACAAGGAAGACCGAAAGAAATCCTGCTTGGAACTATCATCAAGGCCCAGCTATGGGTCTCAGAATAAGCAAGAACTGAAACAGGTTATGGGTGACCGCTAGACATGGAAAACCACGACTTCTGCCCCATGCACCGTATTAGGACCAAAAGGATAATCAATCAATCAATCAATCAATCAATCAATCAATCAATCAATCAATCAATCAATCAATCAATTAATTAATCAATCAATCAATCAATTGATATACACACCCACAGTTAGTGAGTTAATATAATAATAATATGGCCTTGTCGTCTTGACAGACGGTTGGTAGCAAGCAATCATAAGTCAGTAGTTTGATCAAATATTAGTGTCTCATACTGGATGCTGCTTTGCCGAACAGCTTCTCTCGTGGCTGAATCTGCCAATATTGGACAGACAGATCCATCCACAGAACAAACAGTGTGTATTTGTGGTGTCTGGCCTTGTCTCTTTTTTCTTGCGCTTTGTGTCTTCTGAATTTGATATCAGCACTGCCTCAAAAGTTACTGTGCATTAAAAAAATGTGTTCCCCCCTTAAGTTCGCCATACAACATTTGTTTGGGAATACGAATGTTTGCCTTTCTTTTTACATGGCCCAGCAACCTTACACTGCGATAGAACCAGAGGCCAGATATATATAAACTAGATCATCATGTGCCATATCGGTTGACGTAGGATCTTGTCCTTCCACAATTCTCTCTCCTCAGTAAAAATAAGTCAAAGTGCCTTCCCCTACCTTGCTAGTCGTATGGGGAATATGGTGTTAGCAACCATATTTTTCTATGATCACGGCACATTTTTGGGTGATGTGGTCGGTATCACGCCAAGCCGCTTTTTACTTCTCATAAAAATCTTTGGTACCCACTTTTAGAGGCTGGGTGAACTCCGGAGCCTTATCGGTTCGAAACAAAAATCCAGCACTTCTGAGGATCGAGCTCGGTCCCTTCGATCAGGAAGCGAACGCACTAACAACTCAGCCACCGAGACTCCTTCTGTCCTCAGTGTATCGTATTCATTCTGTTGTTGACTGTTTTCCATGCCACGACACTAAATTATCTTGTATCTTCTCTATTTCTTGCCCGAAATATATTTAACCCTGTATTTTGCCAGTTGTATGAAAGTATTCCAAATGTCGACTTCTCATGATGAGTTCGAAAATTGCTGATTGTTTCTTTCTGATGTTGTTTAGGAGTTCCTTTTCTGTGTTGGCCTCTCAGAATTTCCTCGTTAGTCTTTTGCTATCCAGGGACTCTCAACATTCTTCTGAGAAATCTTGTCATTGTAGCATCTAATAGACTTTTCATTTGTTTGTATATTGTCCATGATTCTCTTGCATATGTTTGGCTCAAGATAGCACCGATGAACTCTCTTTCTCACTTCTGTTGACACAGACCTGTTGCACAAGACGTTTTTTTTTATTTTCTGAAATGATACTTTGATCTATGCTATTCTGTTTTTTATTTCTGTGATTCATCTTTAGTAGCCTCCGTCAGTCATAGTTGGCTATAGTAGCCTCCGTCAGTCATAGTTGGCTATAGTAGCCTCCGTCAGTCATAGTTGGCTATAGTAGCCTCCGTCAGTCATAGTTGGCTATAGTAGCCTCCGTCAGTCATAGTTGGCTATAGTAGCCTCCGTCAGTCATAGTTGGCTATAGTAGCCTCCGTCAGTCATAGTTGGCTATAGTAGCCTCCGTCAGTCATAGTTGGCTATAGTAGCCTCCGTCAGACATAGTTGGCTATAGTAGCCTCCGTCAGTCATAGTTGGCTATAGTAGCCTCCGTCAGTCATAGTTGACTTAGTAGCCTCCGTCAGTCATAGTTGGCTATAGTAGCCTCCGTCAGTCATAGTTGGCTACAGTAGCCTCTGTCAGTCATAGTTGACTGTAGTAGCCTCCATCAGTCATAGTTGGCTGTAGTAGCCTCCGTCAGTCATAGTTGACTATGGATTTTTCAGCGCCCCTAGAAATGTTATTTTGTCCTTTCTTTTCTTTCGTCGTGTATTCTCTTTCTCTATGAATCTGTCTGCTTCTTGTTTGAGATGAACCTTTAGAGTGTGTTTCTAGAGATTGCGGTCTGCAGCTATGTCTTCCCATACTGCCGGGTTTATGTTCAGAGTCTTCATGTCGTTTTTACACACATCTACAAATCGAAGTTTTGGGCGCCCCCTAGTTCTTTTACCATCTGCCAGTTGTCCGTAGAGTATATCTTTTGGTATGCGGCCATCTTTCATACTGTGTACATGGCCAAGCCAGCGTAACCTACGTTGTTTGAGCAGCGTGTAGATATTCAGTAGGCCTGTGCAAGTCAGGACCTCCACGTTTGTCACTTTATCCTACCAGGTGATACCAAAAATACGGCGTAGACATCGCAAATGGAATGCATTTAGTCTCCTCTCCTGCTTTACATAGGTTGTCCAAGATTGGCTGCCATACAGGAGGATACTAATTATGCAGGCATTGTACACTGCGGCTTTTGTTTTAATTGTCAGTTTGCTGTTTTGTTTTACATATGTTGTACAAGATTTGCTGCCATACAGGAGGGTACTAATTATACAGACATTGTACACTGCAGCTTTTGTTTTAATTGTCAGTTTGCTGTTTTGCCAGACACGCCTAGAAAGACGGGCAAAGGTGGTATCAGCTTTACCAATACGAGTGTCAATTTCTGTATCTAAAGATAGTCTGTCGCTGAATGAATATAATTGTTAATTTATATGCATACATTCAGTGTGTTAATTTTAATGCACACACCTAATAGTTAATTTGTACGCACATTCAATGAATGAATTAATGGGGGAAAAACGCTCACACAGTCAGTTAATTTATAAAATATACAGGAGTCTAGTGAAAGAGTCCATTATATAAGCAATGATTCCTTACCAACAAGAGAGAAGAAGAATGTAAGGAAAGTAAAAGTATGGATAGAAATATATGAAGATGGAAGAAGAACATTTTTTTAAAAGTAAGGGTTTGGAAAGTAAAGATATGTTGAAAGAAGATGAAGTAAAAAAAAAAAAAAGTAAAGGTAAGAAAAAGGAAGGAGAAGAATGTAAGGAAAGTTAAGGTAAGGAAAGTAAAGTTAAGAATACAAAAGAGGAAAAATATAAGGAAAGGAAATGAAAGAAGGAAAAAGAAGAATATTAGGAAAGGAAAGTTAAGTATAGCTAAGAGGAAGAAGGAAATAGCATGTAAGGAAAGTAAAGATAAGAAGAAGAAAGCAAGGTAAGAAAAGGTAAGGAAAATACATATTATATAATGTAACAGGTCAACTTACTGCTTACTGCAGGAGGACAGGTCAAGGCCTGGCAGTGAGTTGAAGGACTTTTGTCCTGTGAGTACATCCATTCTGATTGGCCAAATTGAGCTTGTGCTCTCACGTAACTATGGAGACTAGCCTCTGACCTAGCAAGACAATGTTGATGAACTTTGAACTTGAAGCTAAAAAAGACAAATACAAAGGTTCAAATTAAACGGTGATCCCTATAGACACTCGTTGAACAAAGTGGTGCAAACTGAAAGATGTCCGTTAATTATGGCTTATTAAAAGTCTACAAATTATTCAAATACTGTAAAATCTATGTTTTATGGACACATTCGATTCTAAACTGACAAAGATCAAAGACAGATGCTGCTTTAAGGAAACCGTAGTATATGCAATATATAGAATGTTGAAAGTTCACAATGGCTGATTGTATTCCCTAAAACGGCCCTACGCTAATAATGAAAGGCGGAATGACGTTTCGTATATGACTTTGCAGCACCAGGGTCACTCCCGGAGCTTCATGTTAGTCAGAATGAATTGATAGTTTCACAAATTGACATTGCAGGGAGATCTTACAGTCAGGGCCGCCTTAACGCATAGGCCCGTTGGGCATTTGCCCGGGGGCCCACGATCATAGGGGCCCCATATGAACCATTTATTTTTTATTCCTGGGGGGAGGGGGCGCTCTTTCTTTGCCCAGGGGCCCAACACTATTTCTATGCCCAGAGGCCCAAAATGGTGTAGAGACGGCTCTGCTTACAGTCTGTTGTTTGATGTGCGACGGGGACAGTCCGATGACTAACTGTGTTTCATATGTTCGGATTTGGAGTTAGGGTGATGTCCTAACATCATCAAGCGCTATACATTTTTTGTTAGTCTCTTTCTTTACTTTTGCTTTAACCATACCATTTTTTTTTCCATTTCTCCTTTACAATCAATTTTGCTGTACCTTCGCATTTATATGCATTTGTTTCCCTTGACCCCTTGCCCAACCCCTGACCCCTGAAACCAAAAGACAGAGCGGAATCATGATTTAAAGTTTCAAACTTCGATGCGGAGACGGCACTCAATGATGATGATGGCATTTCATCAGCTAGCACTAATGTCCATCAGCGCTTGCAATATGGGCTCCGATATGTCCTTGACATTGTGTGACCCGATGCCCCAAATAAATACTTTCTCCTTTATTTACCTCGTTCTCTTGTCATTTTCACAGCCAAAATTAAAAATACGAGTTATGGAAAGTCCCTGTATCACTGCAAATGAATTAAAATCCATAATTGCTCAACCGCCCGTGCCAGTGGAATCATCCGAATTAATATCTCATCTCCCAAACAAAAAAAGGCAGCTGCAGTCCCCATCATAGCAGTCTCAGCATACGCCAAAAGACATACAGCGAAACTGCACAGAAAATGAACACAGACATCTGTTCCCCGTCATACGATATCATCATTCATCGTAAACGATCGGAATATCGAAACACAATCAAAACGGATGAAACTTACAGCTTACGGTGTGCACGGAGCACTTAACTCAGTAGCTCCTGCAACAAGCCGGACTTTGAATATGAAGAAACTGCAACAAGGAACACTTTTCAGACATAGCCTTTAACAGTTCCTGCCGCCTATCCACTATATTGGCCGGAAGTTCACGTCCTCCTGTAAATGATGATCGACATATTTTTAAAATGTATAGACTTGATGATGTTAGGACATCGTTTTTACCCCAAATCCGAACATATGAAACACAGTTAGTCATCGAATTATTCCCCGTCGCACATCAAACAACAGACAGTAAGATCTCCCAATGTGAATTTGTGAAATTATAAACCAGTTGACATGTCTACCCTCGATCTCACAGTAGCCCTCTTAAATCTAGACAACATCCTTCTGACTAACATGAAACTCCAGGAGTCACCTGGCAGCTTCAAAGTTATGAACAAAACTTTGTCCTTTTGCCCTTTATCATAAGCGTACGGTTGGTGTAGGAATATATGACCAGTCATCATGATTACGTAGTATACACAACAATGGCTGCGCCCATAAATTCCCGATCGCTCTAGTGAGTACACCCTACAATGCACGAAACACAGTGTTAAATCCCTAAAGTGAAATCTTCGGCTGACTTAACAGTGCAGTCCATATTAATGAGTTGTAACATGTAAATAATTGGCGTCAAACAATTCTAACGACGGCTATTGAATAGCACTCAATGTGTTGACGTAAATCGCATATCAACTCTAGTCGGGGGAAGGTCACATTCACAACACTTGACTTGTCAGAGAGGAATATTGCCGTGTGTTGACTCCGCATCATCCGAAAATTTTTTAAGTGGAACATCAGATTGTCTTTACCGTATACAATTGTATTGGAGAGCCGAAATTAATAAATCCCCGAATGCAATTCCTGCAGCCGTCGAGAGAACATGAACTTCATTCCACCATCTTGGAACCGGGACTCCTCTGTGTTTAATGTTCACACCGTTAAAGATTTATATGTCTCCGTTGTGCTTAATGTTTACAACGTTGAAGATTTATGTGTCTCTGTTGTGTTTAATGTTCACACCGTTAATGATTTATGTGTCTCCGTTGTGCTTAATGTTTACAACGTTGAAGATTTATGTGTCTCTGTTGTGGTTAATATTCACACTGTTAAAGATTTATGTGTCTCCGTTGTGCTTAATGTTTACAACGTTGAAGATTTATGTGTCTCTGTTGTGGTTAATATTCACACTGTTAAAGATTCCTGTACCTCCGTTGTAGTTCATATTTGCAACGTTAAAGATTGATGTGCCTCGATTGTGGTTGATATTTGCAACGTTAAAGATTTATGTGCCTCCGGTGGGGTTAATATTTACACCGTCAAAGATTTATATGCCTCCGTTGTGGTTAATATTCACACCGTTTAAAGATTTATGTGTCCTCATTTTGATTCCAAATGTCCCAATACCTCTAGGATAAAAGACCATCCAACGTCAAGGGAAGTAATCAGTGTCATCATTATATTAAATCGACAGTTAAACTCTTGTTAGCGCCTCCAATATATTCAACCCACCGACTAAATCCCACACAAACTATTGTCATTCTATTATGGGTTATGTTTGGCTGTTTGTGCTACAGCATTTGGAAAAGAGTGAGGAGAAATCATTGCGAACAGTTCCTATGAAAATGTCAACTGTGTCAGATTTTAAAGGGCGATAAATCACTCCGTTTCTCGACTTATTAAGTTAAAGTATTACTTTGTTATAGGGCCGTAGTTGTCATTCTTAGTACAACGTTTTAACGGGTGTTCAGAGTGGATCTGGCAGACTCTGACTTCATGTGAGAGTCTGGAATCCTACTCTGATTGAGTTCTGATCGCAGACAGAGAGAGAGAGAGAGAGAGAGAGAGAGAGATTCCTAGGTCATTGTAGCGTTGAAGTTAAGATGGTCGACTTTTGTTCACGGTAACACGGTTCATATCTTATTTGGGACGATCGAGTATTTTTCCTCAGTAAACACGGATCTTAATAAAGGTGAAATGTGTAGTTAGTTGAAGGCCCCGGTATCACTACAAATGAATTAAAATTCATAATTGCTCAACCGCTCGTGCCAGAAGAATCATCCGAATTAACATCTCATCTCATTGAAGGATCCAAACAAAGAAAGGTAGCTGCAGTCCCCATCATAACAGCCACAGCACACGGTAAAAGACAAACGGCGTAGACGCACCGAAAGTGAACGCAACAGAACTGTCCTTAATCATACGATACCATTGTTTCGTAAGCAACCGATATCAAAACACGATCCGGATGAAAAACACAGCTCACGGTGTGCACAGAATGCTAAACTCAGTAGCTCCAGCAGCAAGCCGTGTTGTGTCCAGTCGGGAAATAAAAGGCAGTTCTTACTTTATTTACAGAACAGAAATAACCCTTTGAGGTTTACATCTGAAATAAGCAAAACTTTCAATATAATGTTATCATAATACAATCTCCACCCAACATCGTGCTACCAATGCCAGATCTGGACCCCAAACTCAAGAACAAGAAAAATAACTATCGTGATGAAATGTGTTAGACTATCGATGGCTAAATGGCAGTCCGCGGGCCAGATTCGGCCCGTCAGTCTATTTTCTTGTCCCCTGAAGCGTCCACAGAAACTACTATATTTAAATATCTATAAATAGAAATCTACTGAGATGAAATGTGTCAGGCGAATGACAGGAAACAGTCTGATAGATACGATCAGAAATGAACTGAGAAAAAAGCTAGGAGAGCCCCCGCCATAGAATATATAAAGAAACAACAGATAAAATGGTTTGGCCACGTGACAAGGCAGAAAGATCAAAACACAACACAACGAGCCTTCATTAAACGTTATGGGAATATCAGACCCAAGGGCCGACAACGAAAAACATGAATCGATAGAATATTAGAAGCACTAGGAAACATAACAACAGTAGAGGCGAATAGAAGAGCAAAAGACCGCAAATTATATCTGCCCTCGACGCTGAAAGGCAAATGAGGAAGGAAAGAAGAAAAAGATAAATAAAAATCGATGTTCCAGTCGGTTAAAAAAAAAGAAGTAATATAAATGTAATTTTGAAATAAATAATAATTGTTTTTCACCAATTATAAAATATGTCGTAAAAGTGCAATCAAAATTTATCACTTACTGAATCTCAGGTCTCAGTCTGAGTAGTAAGAAAATGGAAGTAATGGTTATATCGACGAAACAATCACCATCACGCAGCATAAAAATAAACAGGACAAATCTGAAACAAGTACAACGTTTGAAATACTTGGACACAATAATAACATCAGATGGAAGATGCGCCACGGAAATAAAAAGCAGAATAGCTCAGGCCAAAATAGCATTTCAGAAAATGAAAAACATCTTATGCAACAAATCTATGTCAATAGAAGTGAGAAAGAGAGTTCATCGGTGTTATATACAACCAATTCTGACCTATGGAAGCGAATCATGGACAGTAGAGAAACAAATGAATAAACGATTAGAGGCCTCAGAGATGGGATTTCTCCGAAGAATGTTGAAAGTTCCCTGGACAGGCTAAAAAGACCAACGAGGAAGTTCTCAAAGAGGCCAGCACAAAAATGGAGCCCCTAAAAAACTTCAGAAAGAAACAATAAATATTTTTCGGGCACATCACGAGAAGAGAAAAGTTGGAATACTTAGTTACAACTGGCAAAATAAAAGGAAAGAGAGAAAATACTGGATAACTTGGTGTCATGAGCAAATCATCATCATCATCATCAAGTACCGGGCCTACTGGCGTAGGTGATCATGTCTCTCCACAACTTTCGATCTCAACAGTTATTTATCATTTCTGTTGTTGACCTTCTGCCAAGCCATTCTCTTAAGCTGTCTAGTATCTTTTCTCTTTGCTTCCCTCTATCTCTTTGTCCCTCACTTTTCCCAGTTGTTGCAATATATTCCAGTTGTCCTCTTCTCATGACATGGCCACACACACAAAAATGATGACTTTTTCTTACTAATATTGGAAATTGAAGCCTTTGAAATGTGGATTTATAGAATAGGTAGAATTGGATGGAAAGAAATAAAAACAAATGATGAAGTTTTAGAACAACTAACAATGAAAAAAGAACTACTAAGCACAATTAGAACAAGACAAATGAAATTTTTGGGGCATGTTAAAAGACACAACAGCCTAATAAAAGTAATATTGGAAAGGAAAATCAAGGTAAAAGAGGTAGAGGCAGACCAAGACTAACATGGACGAGTAACATTAAAAGATGGACAAGTCAACCTATGACAATCTGCACCATCAAAGCAAGAGACTGAGTGGAATGGCGCTCCATGGTAGCCAACCTTCGATGCGGAGACGGCACTCAATGATGATGATGATTAACTATTGTAAATTAGCTCTCTTTTTGCTTTGACCTCTTTCAGAACATCTCCATTACTCTTCTTAGCTGTCCATGGTACTCTCAACATTCTTCTGTAAAACTACATTTCTACAGACTCCAGTGATTTTCTTGTCTGTTGTCCTATTGTCCATGATTCGCATCCATATGTTAAGACTATATGGCTCTACATAACATTTAAGAACTCTTTTTCTTGTTTCTATTGTCAAAAATGGATTGCATAGTATCTTCCTTATTTTGTGGAAAGCTTTCAGCAAATGATAATGTATACATATTGTGTGTTTTTTATCCATTATTGCAGATGAATGCCTGCTGAGCCGCAATGTCGTTTTGATTTTGTGATACACTCACCCACGTAAATCTGTATCCGTACCATTTGTACAATATTCTTCTGTCTTCTTCTTATTAGCAAATAGCAGCTAGTTTTGTTAATGAAGATATATATTCATGTTCAACATAGATCAGATGACAGTTTCAGTTGTAATCGATAACTTGAAACACGTTCGCGAACTGAACAGTGAGAACATTTTGTGATCTATGTGGGATTATGACAATTAGGAGGGACAATGAGCCGATGAGCAACAGAACTGAAAATTTCCAACGAATCATAGCTGACATCTCGTCACAGGATCGGTGACCCAGAACCATCCAGACCAGCGGTGGGCGTTGTATTTGAAACTTGAGGACGCCAGGACATGAGGCCGAACTAGATTGATCTTTAACCTGATTATTTGCGACATAAACATAACTGCAATTTGTCCTATGTAATATAGTTTATAAATTATGCCCTGAATTATAATGACATCATTATGTCTTAGTTATTTGCATTATAAGTTATGAAGAAACATGTTTTTGCTGTTAATTAAATCCTCTTACAGTTTTATTCAGGTTTTTGTTGCTCATCGGCTCCTTATCCCTCCTAATTGTATACAAAGACACAACACAGTGATTCTTAAAGTCAGAACCTCATAAGTTCTTCTCCCCACCGGCACTACTTCTATTGTGTCAATAAAAAGATAGAACATCATCTGATTTGTCGCTCTTTTGTTGTCATGGAAACAGGGAGGTAATTGTTGAAATGGTTTATCTAGTTTTCATACACATTGCAAGGTTGATAGATGTCGTTGTAGTAAGTTGGACCTCTATAGGCATTGAAGTGACGGCTTGAATTATTTGAACTATATCACGCTATACTAGGGAATATGGAGCTTGGTTGTACACTGACATTGAACTCACTGAGCTGGAATGTAATTGTGTTATGTAAAAGTAAAGTACCCCGTCACGCCAAGTGGCGCATAGGGAAATATGGTGTTAGTGACCCTATATTTTACAGACCTTCAGCACATGATTTTTGTGGTAATGTGGTCAGTATTACGCCCGTGCTGCTTTACTTTCCCAGAAAAAAATCCGGTACCCATTTAAGGCTGGGTGAACCCGGAAGCCGTCGGTTGGGATCGAATCCTACCCCTTGTCCGTGGTAGTCCAGTTCACTAACCACTGAGCTATCGCGGCTCCCATTGTGTTATGTATTCTGGTCAAATATTACAGATGTCGTGGCCTCCGTTGCCTCCTCTGAATATCCACCACTGATCCAGATCTTACTCCACCTCTTCGCGGTGCCCCCAGAAAAAGACTAGCCGGTCTAGCTTGGTCAAGTGAGTTGGGATCGAGACGCCACCAGGTAGTCAAGAATGTTGTGCTGAAGCCGCGATGTCACACCTGCACTGCAGGCCATAAATAAATATTCGCTTAGTGACAGGGTGAGCGAACAGAAGACAAGGAAAACGAGAATAGATACAGCTCAATAACATTTTTTTTTCTTAATTCCTCACTTCTGATCTTATCTCTCAGGCCGTTTCCTGTCATACGCCTGACACATTTCTATTTCATCTCGGTAGTGGTTATTTTTCTTTTGCTCCAGAGTCTAGTGTGCAGGTATAGCCTCACCTACGTCTTACACATGGTTGTATTTCTAGACAAAGAAAAAGTCCAAACGAAATGTCCAAACTGACAGCCAAAGAAGGAGGACGACACACAAAATGGGGGGGGGGGGGATGATTTCCAGAAAAAATCCGGTACCCACTTAAGGCAATTTTGCCACCTGAGTTTATTTATTGTTATTACATAGCTATATTTTAGCATACATTTCTAGGTAATTGTTTTGTGCACAATTACAAATACACGAATATATATATATATATATATAAAATATCCTAAAAGATGTCTTTGAGATAAATTCTAAAGAGATAATCAAAGATAACTATTACAATAGCCAACTATTACATTAGCAAACAATTACAATAGTCAACTATTACATTAGCAAACTATTACAATAGCCAACTATTACAATAGCCAACTATTACATTAGCAAACAATTAAAATAGCCAACTATTACAATAGACAACTATTACAATAGACAACTATTACAATGGACAACTATTACAATAGCCAACTATTACAATAGTCAACTATTACATTAGCCAACTATTACATTAGCCAGCTATTACAATAGACAACTATTACAATGGACAACTATTACAATAGCCAACTATTACAATAGTCAACTATTACAATAGCCATCTATTACAATAGACAACTATTACAATAGATAACTGTTACAATATACAACTATTACATTAGCCAACTATTACAATAGCCAACTATTACAATAGTCAACTATTACAATAGCCATCTATTACAATAGACAACTATTACAATAGATAACTGTTACAATATACAACTATTACATTAGCCAACTATTGCAATAGCCAACTATTACAATAGCAAACTATTACAATAGCAAACTATTACAATAGCCAACTATTACATTAGCAAACAATCACAATAGCCAACTATTACAATATCAAACTATTACAATAGCAAACTATTACAATATCAAACTATTACAATAGCAAACTATTACAATAGCCAACTATTACATTAGCAAACAATTACAATAGTCAACTATTACATTAGCAAACTATTACAATAGCCAGCTATTACAGTAGCCAACTATTACATTAGCAAACAATTAAAATAGACAACTATTACAATAGACAACTATTACAATAGACAACTATTACAATGGACAACTATTACAATAGCCAACTATTACAATAGACAACTATTACAATAGCCATCTATTACAATAGACAACTATTACAATAGATAACTGTTACAATATACAACTATTACATTAGCCAACTATTGCAATAGCCAACTATTACATTAGCAAACAATTACAATAGCCAACTATTACAATAGCAAACTATTACATTAGCAAACAATTACAATAGCCAACAATTACAATAGCCAACTATTACATTAGCAAATAATTACAATAGCCAACTATTACAATAGCCAACTATAACATTAGCCAACTATTACAATAGCCAACTATTACAATAGACAACTATTACATTAGAAAACAATTACAATAGCCAACTATTACATTAGCAAACAATTACAATAGCAAACTATTACAATAGCCAACTATTACATTAGCAAACAATTACAATAGCCAACTATTACAATAGCCAACTATTACATTAGCAAACAATTACAATAGCCAACTATTACATTAGCAAACAATTACAATAGCCAACTATTACAATAGCCAACTATTACATTAGCAAACAATTACAATAGCCAACTATTACATTAGCAAACAATTACAATAGCCAACTATTACATTAACCAACTATAACATTAGCCAACTATTACAATAGACAACTCTTACAATAAAACAAAACTGTCAGCGACTAATGAAATCTAACGTTTGACGGAGACACCCCACCCTTTCCAACAACAACAAAAATTAATAAAATCAATCATTCAAGTAAGTGCTGACTTGACAAAAATGAAACGTCACTGGCGACGATTTCGTCATAGTTATTTCAGTACTACCGTACTACACAACACATCCATCGACTAAACTATGATTGTATCCTTACCTTGAAACTTGTGTTTATGTTTAGCAAAGTCAACTTTGTATCAGGAAAAAAAAAAAGAAGTTATGGCAACCTCAACTTCCAATATTAGCCTCTCAACACCGTGATATCAAATCTGTAACGGAGAGCAGTGAAAGGGGTTTTATAAACGGAGGGAGTAAGAGTCACGTGATAAAGTCACTGTTTAAACAATGTGGGGCCTTGCAAGGGGTAATCTTTTTTCTCATTGGTCACACCTACATGGGTGCCACTGATACCGTTTAGCTTTGAACAAAGTTGTATAAATAAAATATCGTTACAAGATATTTGAAATCACATCATTGCTATGATGTGAAATTAAATCATTCTATATTTAAAGTGGAATGGATCTATTTTTGTGGATCGTATGATTGTGGGGTAAAGACATAAAAATACGGAATTAATTTAAAGTTGATAAGAATGTGAATTTAAAAAGAAAGGAAAAAGTGGTATGGCTACAGCTTTACGTAAGTAAGGAACAAAACAAAAGCAGAACGACGTTTCGGCTCAGTAGTCCTTCAGTTGGAACAACAAACAGCAACACAAACACACACACCCATACATGTTACTACATGGCGATAACATGCTAGGCTACCTGAAATGAAAATAAATCACCTGCAGTCCGGAGCTTGGTCAAATATCGACTGTTCAGATCGTATAATAAGTGGGGTGGTTGGATTTATCAGTTTTAGAGACACCAACAGATTGAAGGCTCCTACGAGGTCCTAGTCACTTCTCAAATTTCTCTTCCAATGAATCATGAGTTTACAATGAAATGTAATTTTACCTCGCTCAATTGCCCAACTGCTCAACTCCTCAACTGCTCAAATTGCCCAACTGCTCAACTCCTCAATTGCCCAACTGCTCAACTCCTCAACTGCTCAACTCCTCAACTGCTCAAATTGCCCAACTGCTCAACTCCTCAACTGCTCAACCGCTCAACTGCCTAACTCCGCAACTCCTCAACTGCTCAACTCCTCAACTGCTCAACTGTTCAATTCTTCAACTGCACAACTCCTTAAATGCTCAGCTGCTCAACCGCTCAACCGCTCATCCACTCAACTTCTCAACTGCTCAACCGCTCATCCACTCAACTTCTCAACCGCTCATCCACTCAACCTCTCAACTGCTCAACCGCTTAACTGCTCAACTCCGCAACTGCTCAATTCTTCAACTGCACAACTCCTTCATTGCTCACCTGCTCAACTGCTCAAACTACACTTCTCTTATTTGTTTATTACAGAGGAATAACAATCGTGAAATGATGCATATGTCGCGAAGAAATCATCAACACCATCATGCAGCATAAAAATAAACAGGGCAAATCTGAAACAAGTGCAACGCGTCACATACTTTAGCACAATAAAAACATCAGATGGAAGATGCATCACAGAAATAACAAGCAGAATAGCATAGATCAAAGTAGCATTTCAGAAAATAAAAAAACGTCTTGTGCAACAAGTCTGTGATAATAAAAGTGTGAAAGAGAGTTTATGGGTACTAATTAGAGTCAATTCCGACCTATAGAGGTGAATCATAGACAACAGAAAAACAAATGAAAAGATGATTAGAGGCCACAGAGATGGAACTTCTCTAAAGAATGTTGAGAGTTCCCTGGACAGCTAAAAAGACCACGAAGACATTCCCAAAGAGGTCAACACAAAAAGGTAGCTCCTAAAAAAACGTCACAAAGGAACAATCAACATTTTTCTGGCACATCATGAGAAGAGGAAAGTTGGAATACTTGGTTACAAATGGCAAAATACAGGGAAAGAGAGATCGCGGACGACAAAGAGAGAAGACACTAGATAACTTGATGTCATGGCATGGAAAACAGTCAACAACAGAATTGATACGATGCACTGTAGATAGAAGATTGTGGAAGGACATGATCGCCTACACCAGCCCATATGGCACATGATGATGATTAACAGCGAAAAAGCTGCCCTCACCCCTTTCATTTGTGGTCTCAATGCCAAGGCCAAGTGTAATGAGGTTTATGACGTCACTCCCCTAATCACATTCTAAAGCGCAACATTCCTCTGTTGCATTTACGTCCGCCCTTTAAAATAACGCTCAATTGTTGTAGATGCGATGTGTTGTACAATACGACCAGCGTCGATATATGTGCCTTTTCGGCCAAATACATCCGAGTTCAGCATCACATGACACCACTAATACGATATTCTTTATAGGCCACGTGGCGTGACATGGCTCTTTAGTTACTTTCCGTTGACAGTCGATGTCCTGGTTAGATTTGACTGCGGCTTGGAATGTTTCTATGGACTTTAGAATGTGTATTCATGATCATCTGGCAGGGGAATTCATTCTGGAGAGAACTATACAAAGGAATAAGAAGGAAAGGTAGACAGAGATAGAGAGATTAAAAGATAACATCAAAGAATAGACACTCCTCGTTTTTGCTGAGTCCCAAAGAAGGAGTGATAATAGACATAAATGGAGAAGATTGACGAAGTCTGTCAATGGAGTCTACCACAGTTATTGAAGTAGGAGAATATTTCTAAATCGCAAGACTGACGTAAACGACGTAAGAAAAGTCGTTGTCTGGAAGAGGTATAAACTAAGCAGTGGCGGATACTGGTTTTGGGGTCTGGGCTACAGCTGACATAATAAATAAAAATATACATTGTATTCAGTAGGCTAACATAAAGTAATATTTTCTAATGATTCCACTACATTTTAAATTACTTACTTATTTATGTTAATTATATCCGTCTTGTTTGGGACGAAAATGTCTTGATGACTTTGTCATTGAAAGTACTGTTGGGTGGTTTCTGAGGGAGTGATTTTTCAATGGATATTAATGCCAAACCAGATAAGCGTTCTTGTATCTGAGTTGAGCGACAATAAGATTTGATTCTCTTGAGAGCAGATAAAGTTCTTTCTACAGATGCTGATGCGCATAACGTAGTTATAAATAGCTAAGGAAGTTCCGGTAATCAGACAGTTTCACTTTCACTTTGTGATGATTCTGATTGGCTAGAGCTAAAAACAACCCATGAAACCGCATTCATCTAGCGGTAACAACCGGTATATTATTTTGACGGGAATTTTTGAATGTCAAAGTCGTTAATACAAGATTCGGATAGAGGAAAAATGTACCGCTGGCTCCTAAAGGTTTCAATGTAGAATAGTTTCGTTTCATTCACAAACGTTATAGTGGCCAGAGGAAAAACTTTCTTTAATAAATGCAAATCAAAGCAAATAAATCATATTGGCCTTCGAAATGTGTAATAGGATATTGGAAAATTTGTAATATAATTATTTTTTAAAAATCTAATAAATTATCATTTCCTTTTGTATTTCGTTAATATGTTCAGGCTACCAGCGGTAGCTGCGGTATCATAGAGAATACGCCACTGAAATTAATTACAGTCAGTTCAGAGGAAACAATGATGAGTAGTATGGGCCAGATTTAGGGTGCTTTCTCCGAAGAATGGTCACTGTAGAAACGTTATTGATGCTTTACAAGACATCACTTGCGCATCGTCCACTGCATTGTGGGACTGTGAACAAAGTAGAAATACCTTGTGGTGGACATGTTTTTCCGGTCATTTATTGGTTGTTCTTGTCTAGTCATAGATCGACAAGGCAGACTATGTTTGGCTCATTTGATGGCGTCTTGTCTAGCCATAGATCGACAAGGTAGACTATGTCTGACTCATTTGATGGCGTCTTGTCTAGCCATAGATCGACAGGGCAGACTATGTCTGACTCACTTGATGGCGTCTTGTCTAGCCATAGAACGACAAGGCAGACTATGTCTGACTCACTTGATGGCGTCTTGTCTAGCCATAGAACGACAAGGCAGACTGTGTCTGACTCATTTGATGGCGTCTTGTCTAGCCATAGAACGACAAGGTAGACTATGTCTGACTCATTTGATGGCGTCTTGTCTAGCCATAGATCGACAAGGCAGACTATGTCTGACTCATTTGATGGCGTCTTGTCTAGCCATAGATCGACAAGGCAGACTATGTCTGACTCATTTGATGGCGTCTTGTCTAGCCATAGATCGACAAGGCAGACTATGTCTGACTCATTTGATGGCGTCTTGTCCAGCCATAGATCGACAAAGCAGGCTATGTCTCATTTCACTTGATGGCGTCTTGTCTACCCATAGATCGACAAAACATACTATGTCTGACTCACTTGATGACGTCTTGTGTTTTAACAACAAAATCTTCTTTTCATTCTCTTCGTGTGCACAGCCATGACCATTTGGCGAAGTAGTGCTCCATGTCTTGCCCACACGCGAGACCCATACAGCTGGATATTTATTTTGAGACAAGATTTGAACCTCCAATGTATTATGTAACCAAAGAAACTCATCCAGTAACGGGCTTCAAACAATCCTCTTGTTGCACATTTCCTTACCTGGTTGGGTAACACTGTTTTCTTTTTTTACTTGCCTTCGGAACATGATTTTTTTTTTTTTGGGGGGGGGGGGAAATGTAAGTATTACGCCAGTGCTGTCTCTCTAAGAAAGTCTGGTACTCATTTACAACTGTGTGAATATGAAGGCCGATCGAACCCGATTCCTTGTCCACAGTTGTCCACTAACTATAGAGCTACCGTGACGTAGTTCACTCGGAACACACACACGCGCGCACACACACACACGCACACACACACACACACACACACGCACACACACCACCGAAACATTCAGAACTGTAGAGCTCTCGAGATACATATTTGTGTAAGTAACTGAGGTGTAACACATGAGTGCGTGAGCTTCTATTCTCATGGTGTGGTCGTTGACAGCGATAGTACATCAGCCCATCACAGGCTTGCCCTATGACGATGTTCTGGCTTATATCAGAGGTTGATAGAGTTCCCGCATTCAAACTGTTCTCTACAACAACAAGACATGATGAACGATATACAGAGGATGCTGCACGCGTCACGCAACCATTTTGTTCTGGCTTCAGTTGGCTATTTTGACATTCATGTATATCAGTTTGTTTACTACAGGCATACATACATACGTACATAAATACATACACATATGCCTACATACATACATACATACATACATACATGCGTTCATGCGTACATGCATACATATATACACGCATACACGTATACACACATACATATATACATACATACATACAAACATACAAACGTACAAACATACATACATACATACTTACATACATACATACATCATTATCATATGAAATATCGGGTGGCGTAGGCGACCAAGTCCTCCCATAATTTCATATTCATAGTACATCGTATTAATTCTGTTGTTGACTGTTTTATATGTCACGACAACAAGCTGTCCAGTACCTTCTCTCTTTGTTGCCCGCAAGCTCTTTCCCTATCCTTTTCCAGCTCTAAGTATTCCATCTTCCTCCTCTTATGATATGCCCCACAAATCTCTTCTTTAGTTATATTACCTGGTCCAGGAGATTTTCCCGCTTTCAAATTGCGCAAGGGAAGCAAATAGAAAAGATAGCGGACAGCTTAAGATAATGGCTAGGCAGAAGGTCAACAATAGAAACGATAAATAACTGTTGAGATCGAAAGTTGTGGAGAGACTTGATCACCTACGCCAGAAGGCTTGGTACGTGATCATGCTGATATATGGCGTACACGCGTATGTATAATAGTTGCTTTATTATTGCACATTCTTAGTTACATAGTGACCTTCGCCATCGTTAGAAGTATGTCTGCAGATAACGATGACAGATGTACTTAACGGACACACATTTAACACCTTATCTAGCGCTACACTCAGTCTGTCTGTCAACCTTTCTACCCCATTTTCTCTTAGTTTATTTTCCAGATTTATGTCTCAAGTTGAAGGTACGAACTAGTTCTTCACCGCGCATTGAGACTCGTGTGGTGATTTGTGCGAAACTTGGTCGCACATTTGGGAGATGAAGATTTGAGACTTGTTACGGAGACAAGTCGCAGGCCATCAACAGAACTGGAAAACGTCGGGGACTCATAGCTGGCTGCTTGCTCCAGGAATAGTTCATCATCATCAACTACCGGGCCTGCTGGCGTAGGTGATAATGTCTCTCCACAACTTTCGATCTCGACAGTTATTTATCATTTATGTTGTTTACCGAGATACTAACAACATACGGAGTAAGCCAACATCTAACCAACCTTATTAAAAGTCTATACGTCAACAGCAGCTGCAGGATCAAAACAGCAGCAGGCTACACAGACCACTTCGAGGTTAGATCAGGTGTAAGACAGGGGTGCATACTATCCCCCCTACTGTTTATTGCATACATGGACCATATATGCAAGCTAGCCAACCCATCAGAGACAGAGTAGACCAACGAGCTTTTATTTGCAGACGATCAGGCACTAATACATGAAACAATAGAAGACCTACAAGAATACTTAAACAAACTCAACATCTCAGGCACAAAATACAATATGAAAATCAACATCAACAAAACAGAAGTCATGCATGTTGCAAAAATAAACAGAATATCAACATAACTATAGAAGGCAGACAACTAAAACAAGTATAGGAATTCAAATAACTAGGAAGTCTAATGACAAACGATAGTTCTCAAACAGCAGAGATAGAATCAAGATGCAACAAAGCCTGTCAAATCACGGACGGTTATCACCACTATTGTCTAACAAGGAAATAACCATGGAGGCAAAACGAGCACTATACAATACAATCTTCATCCCAACGTTGTGCTACCAATGCCAGACCTGGACTCTAGATGCAAGAACAATAAGAAAAATAACCTCTGCAGAGATGAACTGTGTTAGACGAATGACAGGAAACAGTCTGAGAGATAAGATCAGAAATGAAGAACTGAGAAAAAAGCTAGGAATAGCCCCCGCTATAGAATATATAAGGAAACAACAGATAAAATGGTTTGGCCGCGTGGCAAGGCAGAAAGATCAAAACACAACACAACGAGCCTTCAACAAATGTTGTGAGAACACCAGACGCAAGGGTCGAAAAAGATGAGTCGATGGAATATTAGAAGCACTAGGAAACATAACAGCAGCAGAGGTGAACAGAAGAGCAAAAGACCACAA
This sequence comes from Megaustenia siamemsis, assembly GCA_032433765.1. NCBI lineage: Eukaryota > Metazoa > Mollusca > Gastropoda > Stylommatophora > Ariophantidae > Megaustenia > Megaustenia siamemsis. The sequence continues at coordinate 10,544,597 of JAVIAB010000160.1, forward strand.
ATTATATCTCCCCATCGACGCTGAAAGGCAGATGAGGAAGGAAAGAAGAAGAAGAAGAGGAAGTTGTTGACCTTCTGCCAAGCCATTCTTTTAAGCTGTCTGGTATCTTTTCTCTTTGCTTCCCTCTATTTCTTCGTCTCTCAATTTTCCCAGTTGTTACAATATATTCCAGCTTTTCCTTTCTCATTACATGGCAAAAAATGATGATTGTTTCTTCCTAATATTGGAAATTACCTCTATTTTTGCATTGACCTTTTTCAGAACATTTGATTATTCTTCTTAGCTGTCCATGGAATTCTCAATATTCTTCTGTAAAACCACAATCTATTGTTGTGGCGATTCATGATTGTACAAAGAAGTAACGACTGTGCTTTTCTGTTGCCTTCCGTCGGTTTGTTTACGGTTGGCTCCGCTAGCCTTTGACTAAAAAGTCTCACCCACAAGGCAGTGGGGTTGTTTCACTTCTGGGTACCCTCCCTTAGCATTTTACTCTCCCGAGCTTACTTGTAAGGCAGCAGGGCAGCCACAGGTTGTACTGTTTACTGCAGACAGTAGCAGGTAAAATTACCCGACCTGACATACCAGGAATAGTTAGCCAGAATTAACCAGAATCTACTCCACTTCTTCGCAGCGCACCTGGAAACAGAGAAACCAATCTGACCAAGCGAGTAGGGATCGAAAGTGAAGGCAATCCGGTACTCAAAAACGCTGTGCTGAAGTCGGATGTGTCGGCCTATCATCTCTGTATCGCCGTTATACGACAGAACTAGGCATGGCATCTCAATACACAGAGGTCAGGAGACAGTAAATCCACGTAACAACCTCAGATTTGAACAGAGATCCCCCCCCCCCCCACCTTAATCCCCTGTGACGGGGTTCAAACCCTGTAACATATTGTCCTGAGGGCAACCCTTACCTTTAGACAACCCACCCCCATATGTAATGATGAATGTCCATAGTTTTTTCTCTCTTCAACTCCATCCCTGCTGAAGTAGGCGATCATGTCTCGCCACAACTGAAAACCTCTACTGGTTTATTTTTTATCACCTTAGTTTCTTACTTCCTAACGTACCTGGCATTTTTTCTCGCTCTTTTCCCACTTTCTCCCTATTTTCCCACTTTCTCCCTGTTTCCAAACTTTCTCATTATTTCTCTACTTTCTCCCTGTTTCCCCACTTTCTCTCTGACCCTATTTTCTTTCAGCTTTCTCATATTCCAGTTCTCCTTTTTGTCCTTTCTCATACTTTCTTCTCATATGCCATTTATCTGGTATTTGTTCACTTCTGCCTTGTTTATTCCCTTCCTTTTATCTGGAATCTCCCGAGAATCGGCCGCCCTTCAACCTAACGTATGCCAAGACACGAATCCTGAAGGCCTATTTGCTGGACAAACATGAAACGTGTTTAAATAATATAAAATGCAAAGTCAGTTGTGTATATAACAACTAGGTCACTTCAGACGCAAAACCGAAATAATGACTCGGTGTAAAATATAAAATCAGTGAATGTAGAAACACTGTCAGGGTCATATAATATAACGTTATCAATGTGTTTCCTTCACCTCACTTGTGTACTGAAATCTGATTTTTTTTCCCCACTCATTTTTACTTTCAGTCATGGAGACTTGGTGATCGAGTGGTTAGTGTGTTCGCTTCCTGATCAAATAGGTCCTGCTTTTATCCCCAGAAGTGGGGGCATGTTATTTTTATTCCAACCGACAAGGCTCCGGGGTCACCCTGTCACTAAAAATGGGTACCAGAGATTTTTCTGGGAAGTAAAGGCGGCCTGGCGTGATTCCGACCACACCCCCAAAAAATTGTACTAAATACCCCATTTTCCCCATACGCCTAGCAAGACAAAGATGGAAACTTTTCATCATCATTGAGTGCCGTCTCCGCAACGAAGGTTGGCTACCATGGAGCACTGTTCTGCTCTGTCTCTTACTTTGATAGCGCAGGTTGTCATAGGCTGATTTGTCCATCGTTTGATGTTACTCGTCCATGTTAGTCTTGGTCTGTCTCTTTTACCTTGTATTGTCCCCTCCAGGATTACTTTTAGTTGTCTGTTGTGTTTTTTAACATGGCCCAAAAATAGCATTTGTCTTGTTTGAATTGTGCTTAGTAGTTCTCTTTTCATTTTTAGTTGTTTTAAGACTTCATCGTTTGTTTTCTTTTCCTTCCATCCATTTCTACCTATTCTTCTATATATCCACATTTCAAAGGAAACTTTTACTTTACTTTATTTTACTTTACTTTACTTACCAGTAGAGGTTACACCTTATCCATGATTCTTAATAAAAATTTCCAGTGAAATCCTTCTTCTGTGTGCACATTTTGACGTAAACTTTAATAGGTCCAAAGAAAGCGTTCATCAGCTGAAGGATGGTGATGTTTCCATGCAGCTATTTCCGGCATGGTGTCGATGTTGAGCACAAGAGTCTTCTCTCCTCTAGACTGAGGCGTTTTCGTGGTGAGAATTGACATTGCCATATTGTGTTTGGCATGTAGCTCGGTGTGTGTGATTTTAATGTTTGTGTCATGCTTTTTCTGGTCAACACGTTTTGTCAAGTCCAGCTTGTGTGGTCTGTTGGTGGTATTGATACCACTGGAAAAGATCTTGGGGATATGGGCACATATGCTCCTCTACCATTAGAATAGGTCTTGGGGATATGGGCACATATGCTCCTCTACCATTAGAATAGGTCTTGGGGATATGGGCACATATGCTCCTCTACCATTAGAATAGATCTTGGGGATATGGGCACATATGCTCCTCTACCATTAGAATAGGTCTTGGAGATATGGGTACATATGCTCCTCTACCATTAGAATAGGTCTTGGGGATATGGGCACATATGCTCCTCTACCACTAGAGAAGCTCTTGGGGATATGGGCACACCGGCTCCTCTACCACTAGAGAAGCTCTTGGGGATATGGGCACACCGGCTCCTCTACCACTAGAGACGCTCTTGGGGATATGGACACACCGGCTCCTCTACCACTAGAGACGCTCTTGGGGATATGGACACACCGGCTCCTCTACCACTTTGTGGTTGAGACACGTCACAGGAACACATTTGAACATGAGCTCTGCTGCCTTGTCTCTGCTGCCTTGTCTCTGCTGCCTTGTCTCTGCTGCCTTGTCTCTGCTGCCTTGTCTCTGCTGCCTTGTCTCCGCTGCCTTGTCTCTGCTGCCATGTCTCTGCTGCCTTGTCTCTGCTGCCTTGTCTCTGCTACCTTGTCTCTGCTACCTTATCTCTGCTGCCTTGTCTCTGCTACCTTGTCTCTGCTACCTTGTCTCTGCTACCTTGTCTCTGCTACCTTGTCTCTGCTACCTTATCTCTGCTACCTTGTCTCTGCTACCTTATCTCTGCTGCCTTGTCTCTGCTGCCTTGTCTCTGCTACCTTATCTCTGCTGCCTTGTCTCTGCTGCCTTGTCTCTGCTGCCTTGTCTCTGCTGCCTTGTCTCTGCTGCCTTGTCTCTGCTGCCTTATCTCTGCTGCCATGTCTCTGCTGCCTTGTCTCTGCTGCCTTGTCTCTGCTACCTTGTCTCTGCTACCTTATCTCTGCTGCCTTGTCTCTGCTGCCTTGTCTCTGCTACCTTATCTCTGCTGCCTTGTCTCTGCTACCTTATCTCTGCTGCCTTGTCTCTGCTGCCTTGTCTCTGCTACCTTATCTCTGCTGCCTTGTCTCTGCTGCCTTGTCTCTGCTGCCTTGTCTCTGCTGCCTTGTCTCTGCTACCTTATCTCTGCTGCCTTGTCTCTGCTACCTTATCTCTGCTGCCTTGTCTCTGCTACCTTATCTCTGCTGCCTTGTCTCTGCTACCTTATCTATGCTGCCATGTCTCTGCTGCCTTGTCTCTGCTACCTTATCTCTGCTACCTTATCTCTGCTGCCTTGTCTCTGCTACCTTATCTCTGCTGCCTTGTCTCTGCTACCTTATCTCTGCTACCTTATCTCTGCTGCCTTGTCTCTGCTACCTTATCTCTGCTGCCATGTCTCTGCTGCCTTGCCTCTGCTACCTTATCTCTGCTGCCTTGTCTCTGCTACCTTATCCCTGCTGCCTTGTCTCTGCTACCTTATCTCTGCTGCCTTGTCTCTGCTACCTTATCTCTGCTGCCTTGTCTCTGCTACCTTATCTCTGCTGCCTTGTCTCTGCTGCCTTGTCTCTGCTGCCTTGTCTCTGCTGCCTTGTTTCTGCTACCTTATCTCTGCTGCCTTGTCTCTGCTGCCTTGTCTCTGCTGCCTTATCTCTGCTGCCTTGTCTCTGCTGCCTTGTCTCTGCTGCCTTGTCTCTGCCGCCTTATCTCTGCCGCCTTATCTCTGCTACCTTATCTCTGCTGCCTTGTCTCTGCTACCTTATCTCTGCTACCTTATCTCTGCTGCCTTGTCTCTGCTACCTTATCTCTGCTGCCTTATCTCTGCTGCCTTGTCTCTGCTGCCTTGTCTCTGCTACCTTATCTCTGCTGCCTTGTCTCTGCTGCCTTGTCTCTGCTGCCTTATCTCTGCTGCCTTATCTCTGCTGCCATGTCTCTGCTGCCTTGTCTCTGCAGCCGTATCTCTGTTGTCTTATCTCTGCTGCCTTGTCTCTGCTGCCTTATCTCTGCAGCCGTATCTCTGTTGTCTTATCTCTGCTGCCTTGTCTCTGCCGCCTTATCTTTGCAGCCGTATCTCTGTTGTCTTATCTCTGCTGCCTTGTCTCTGCTGCCTTATCTCTGCTGCCTTGTCTCTGCTGCCTTATCTCTGCTGCCTTGTCTCTGCTGCCTTATCTCTGCTGCCTTGTCTCAGCGTTCACTCATTATTTGAGTGTAGATGCGTTGTGTCTCTAGTTTACGACAAGGCCACGATTTCTGCGTCTTTCGGCCCGACATATCCGATTTAAGCATGGATGGATAGATTTGCTTAATAATTTTAGCCGGGACAGCGGCTAGTCTTGGGGATAATCTTCTTGATTTTAAACTGCTATGGATTCTTCAACGTGCGCGAGTGCACACGGGACCTTCTATTTTTCGCTGTTATCCGAGAGGGCATGACTTTGGATCTCACTACCCAGAGAGGGCTAGACATTGGATCTCACTACCCAGAGAGAGCTAGACAATGGATCTCACTACCCAGAGAGGGCTAGACATTGGATCTCACTACCCAGAGAGAGCTAGACAATGGATCTCACTACCCAGAGAGGGCTAGACATTGGATCTCACTACCCAGAGAGGGCTAGACATTGGATCTCACTACCCAGAGAGGGCTAGACATCGGATCTCACTACCCAGAGAGGGCTAGACATTGGATCTCACTACCCAGAGAGGGCTAGACATTGGATCTCACTACCCAGAGAGGGTTAGACATTGGATCTCACTACCCAGAGAGGGCTAGACATCGGATCTCACTACCCAGAGAGGGCTAGACATTGGATCTCACTACCCAGAGAGGGCTAGACATTGGATCTCACTACCCAGAGAGGGCTAGACATTGGATCTCACTACCCAGAGAGGGCTAGACAATGGATCTCACTACCCAGAGAGGGCTAGACAATGGATCTCACTACCCAGAGAGAGCTAGACAATGGATCTCACTACCCAGAGAGGGCTAGACAATGGATCTCACTACCCAGAGAGGGCTAGACATTGGATCTCACTACCCAGAGAGGGCTAGACATTGGATCTCACTACCCAGATAGGGCTAGACATTGGATCTCACTACCCAGAGACCAGGGGTTGGGTAAAGCCACAAAGACACCACGTGGGTCAATTTTTGACAAATTGCCACGGCCTGTGATGGGAATCTAAACAAACGTAGAACTAAGAAGACAGATTTAACAGGTTTCAGGCAGGGGACAAGTAGTGGGATGTAACATACATCCACACAAGGTATGGTGACCTTTCTATCGTCTGATCAGGTTTTAGGCAGGGAACAAGTCGTGGGATGTAACTCCCACGAAGCATAGTGACAGTTCTATCATCACTCACAGGCCTCAGATAGTTGTGTCTAGCGACTACAGCAATTAAATGATGAGAGAAAGAGAGAGAGAGAGAGAGAGAGAGAGAGAGAGAAAGAGAAAAAAGAGAGAGATATCGTAGATTGGTGGACCTGTGTCGTCCTTGTTTACAGTTTCATGACAATGGAAACATAAATGGTGCTACAGGTTGACGATGATCTATCAGAAGTGTTGTCAAGCTTTCATCACAAGGGGACCACACACAATTATAGTTGTGTATATCCAGTCACTTGACAAATAAACGTTTTAACATGTGTAATAAATTAACTGAGACTTAAACGGGGTGATGACGTCAAGGAATGTATGGGTCTTGACTCCGCCAAGTCACAAGTGGTTACGAGAGAAAGAGAAACTTGGATGAGAATAGTTGCTTCCCTTGTTAGACTCACAGATTGAATGGGTGGTCGGTACACTATAGATATTGTCATTTCTAATCCTGTGATACATTTGCTGACTTCAGTAACTGAATGTTTGATATTCTATCTATCTATCTATCTATCTATCTATCTATCTATCTATCTATCTATCTATCTATCTATCTATCTATCTATCTATCTATCTATCTATCTATCTATCTATCTATCTATCTATCTATCTATCTATCTATCTATCTATCTATCTATCTATCTATCTATCTATCTATCTATCTATCTATCTATCTATCTATCTATCTATCTATCTATCTATCTATCTATCTATCTATCTATCTATCTATCTATCTATCTATCTATCTATCTATCTATCTATCTATCTATCTATCTATCTATCTATCTATCTATCTATCTATCTATCTATCTATCTATCTATCTATCTATCTATCTATCTATCTATCTATCTATCTATATGTCTGTCTGTCTGTCTGTCTGTCTATCTATCTATCTATCTATTGACCTTTCGAGCCGTAGCCGGCCCATAGGGCATAGACCAAGATACTCTTTCTCTTATCTAAATTTTTATTCTAGCAGTTTACAATCATGCTAAAGATCTTTTATCAAATCTCGCCATTTGTCTCTGTTCTGTGCAAGCAACTCTATCTCAAAGAGGGAGCCGATTCTTGCTGCTCTTGCCTTTC